>OY776112.1:16030593-16630593 GCA_963675035.1 Allygus modestus
GTTGCTTGAACGGTCAGCCTCCATGAGGAATTCTAAACGGGACTGCTACAATACTGGGTTAAGGGTATAAGCTGCATTGTTTGCTATTGTATCTATTGTGACTACTCTGTCAGTAGGGTTTAATAAACTAAGTGATGATATAAACAAAAACGATAGTTTGAAGTATAATGTCATTAATACTAAAACTGCATAATATGAGAGCTGGGGCACTAGTAAATGGAACTATCTGGTTCACCGTTTGAGATGATTGTTTTTATTGAGGTGCTTCCCACAGAATAGATCTCAAATTTATCGTAAGACTAGATTTGAAATAGAATACACGGGAAATACTTTATATAAAATATAACATTGTATACTCTGCCATACATAAATTATTTGTAGCAAATCCTATACTCTAATATGATTAAGGTTTGCTTGTATGTTTGCTTGCGACACTGACCTCAAAAACGGCTCCAACGATTTTCTTAAAATGTTCGAAATAACTAATTTCTGGGGTAGAAAAAGTTCTAGACAGGCATCATCCCCAGGTAAAATCAAATAATGTAAAAAAAATACCCCCGTCGCAGCAAACCTGCATACTCAGCGAATTTCCAATGGAGATATAAATGTCTTAATACTACATAAAGCCACTTACCAAGTTTCATAAAAATATATTCACAAATAAGCGATATATACAATTTTAATTATTCTCCATAAGAATAACATAGGGGCTGAGTACGCAGGTTTGCTGCAACAAGGAACACAAAAAATGGGTTTTTATGCTAATATATCAATATAACTCAACTAGGTGAAGTCGTATACCAGTTTTTATTCATTTACGTTCATAATTAAGGGAGACAGAGCATTTAATTATTCTCCATAAGAATAACATGGGGGCTGAGTACACAGGTTTGCTGCTACGGGAGAATTATGTAAAAAATATTTTTTTGGAGCAAATATCAATAGACCTCAACGAGATGAAGCTGTTTACCAAGTTTCGTCAGTATAAGTTCATAAATAAGCGAGATAAAAATTTTTTCTTTTCCTCCATAAGAATAACATTAGACAACGTACTGTGTTTAGCACTTTCAATATCTCGGTAACCAATTGACGTAGAGGAATGATCGAAATACTAAATTGTGTGTTTTTTTAAGCTGAATCGAATAGTCAAAACTACAATTTGACTTTTTCAAAAATTATATGTAACAAATTCAAAAAACCCATTTTTGGGGTACAAAACCCCCCCCAAAATACCCCTTCGGATAGAGCGATCAGGCTGGTTTTCGAACTTAAAGTCATAAATGTTGCTTTACACGTTTATATCAAGTTTCATTAAAATCGGATCATTTTTACGAGAGTTATCGTGCTCACGGACACACACACACACACACATATATATCGAACGAATGGTGTTTTTGGGGTCTGGGGACCTCAAAACGAAAAGTTATCATGGTCCCGGGCCTAGGTCTTACCATGCCGACTACGGTAATACCTTCTTCCCTATAGGGGAAATTCGCTAAAAGAAAAGTTAACAAAATTAACATTGGGCTTATGGAGTTTCAAACCAAAACAAAAGAATTGTAACATCTGTTCATAATCAACCAGGGAACTGTCAAAGTAATACTCATGTTGTTTATGATTATTAACATGTGGTTTCCTGAGAGCAGAGATTAAAAGATTTGAGTGAAGATTACATATATAGTGTAGTAAAATAAATCAAAGGGCCATTTATCTATAAATAACAACTGGAGTGACCTTAAAAATGTATAAAAGAGGCAAATGAGTTATACAAATATAATTATCACTAGGGGGAAGTGGTAAAATATTACTCCGATTCATCTAAACAAACTGACTGACCTTCCCCCGAGCAAAGCTCGCCCCCCAGGTATACTATATTTTAATACATGGAAACCCCTTTATATTAAGTTATCTTTTAAGTACACATGTAACGACATGTTTTACTTCATCTTTATCTTATAATATACAATTTATAAGAGCACAACGATTATGAATATAATATGATGATCTTCCGGATCAAGACCCACCATAATTTTCCTAAACTATGCAATATTTGTTAGATTGTGTTTTATCTCCCTATTAAAGTATCAAATATTCTTTATCACCAGACTGCTTATCATATCTACATAGCGGATCCGCTGTATTGAGATTAGAAAAATAAGTACCTGGGGGGCCGAGCTTTGCTCGGGAGAAGGCCAGTCAGTTTGTTTAGATGACTTGGAGTAATATTTCACCATTTCCCCCTACTGATAATCAGATCTGTATAACTCATTTGCCTCTTTTATAGATTTTTAAGATCACTCCAGTTGTTATTTATAGCTCAATGTCCCTTTGATTTATTTTACTACTCTTTATATGTAATCTTCACTCAAATCTTTTAATCTTTGCTCTCAGGAAACCACATGTTAATAATCATATACAACATGCAGTGGCGGATTTAAGCAATTGCCGCTTAAGGGCTATTAGGAAATCTGCCGCCCTCCCCCCCAACCCTATAATCTTTGTCCTTTTCGCCGACCAGGTTTACCCACATGTTATATATCTAGTTTAGTTATTTGGTGACAGTATCTAAAGAAGTTACGAATTTACTGAATGAATAAGTTTAAGAAATTTCTGTTATTTCCTAGTTGAAAAAACCAGTAAAATAATGTACACTTCACTTGATTCACATTGACACAGTTTAATATTCAATATACTTTGCACGTATCGCATGAAAAATGGAGACAAAAAACTAGCTGACGTTCAACTTCTATTTTCGTTTTTTATTCTATTTTATGAATAACATAATTAGGGCTGAGTGCAAAGGTTTACTGCCACGAGAACCAAAACAATGAGTTTAGTAGGCAAATAGCAATAGACTACATGTTCTTAAGCGAGATGTCAAATTCGATGGTAGTAGTTACGTATCCAGGTCCTATTTTAGGAGATTATAAAGCGTAAAGAACCTCCTTTATCGGGTAAAATATTGGCGTCATTATTTAATTTTTATTAGACGATATACAAATATTATTACAAATAAAATAATACAGAGATACCAGTAATTGTAGTTGGTGGAGAGCCACACACGTTAATAGTTTTATTTTGTAATGGCGTGTTTTAAATGTAGAGTTATTAATTGGAATGTTAAACATTACAACTTTGGTCACCCTCCAAACACACCATTTGAACAGCATGAGACTATTAAAAATATCATGTGCCATCGTGTAGCCTGAACTGTCCGTTGTAACGTCCCGCTAGTGGCAGACGGGAACGTTGCCACCTGACGTTACGTCGGACGTCAGTGACGCTCGTGTGTCACCGGTCTTACTAATAAACAGCTGATCACTGATAAACAGCTGATCGGCCAAGTCTTGAAACGAAGGAAAGTGAACAGTCGTTCATTCAGGTTGTAACTTGTGCATGTTAGTGTCTCTAAATCGGTCCGGTAGTGATTTTAATGATTACAACTTTTTATTTATGTGTTTCGTGTTCATTGTTTCGTGTAAGTGTACCGTTTTTGTGTTCGTGTAAATGTGCGAACTGTGACAATGAACAATCTTTTCGCTACAGTAAACAACCACTGTGGACCCCTTAAGGTAGGTTTAGTACCTGTTATTGGAAATTTAAATTCAGATGTGAAGGTATTAATTATTGTTTTATTTCGCGAGGCTCCATTACCATTTTGTCAGTACACGCCAAACATATCATGAGATTTAGATGATTTAAATAGTTAACTGCACCATGAACGCTATTTTACCTTCATACTAACCTTAATATACACAATATAACACCTTATTATTTCATATAAATAGAACCATATGCATAAGAACAGTAAACAAATAAAATAAGAATAATTGTACAACATTTGTTTAAATATTGTTGTTTGTTACAATATAATACTTGTTTATTGTTGTAACACATATTATTTGTACGGGCAGCACACCGTCATTGTCATCCGATTTCGTCAAAATTTTCCCCATTTCAACATTTATTTTGTAAACAACTTATTAATTTTTTTTGTAAATTTGCCGCCCCTAAAAGTATTTCCGCCCTGGGCTACAGCCCCTATAGCCCCCCCTAAATCCGCCACTGACAACATGAGTATTACTTTGACAGTTCCCTGGTTGATTATGAACAGCTGTTACAATTCTTTTGTTTTGATTTGAAACTCCATAAGCCCAATGTTAATTTTGTTAACTTTTCATTTTAGTTCTTTTTTTATTATTTGATTTTACCTGGGGATGATGTCTGTCTAGAACTTATTTCTATCCCAGAAATTAGTTATTTCGAACATTTTAAGGAAATCGTTGGAGCCGTTTTTGAGGTCAGTGTCGCAAGCAAGCAAGCAAACCTTACTCATATTAGAGTATAGGATTTAAAAAAAGATTTATGGTAACACAGGTACAAAACAAACATGCATTAAAACATACTACATTTTACTTGACAGAAAGTGAAAACCCTAATAAGCCACAAACAGTGTTCGTAACACTATTAACAACCACAAACAACAAAATTAGTTGACTAGTTATTAAGTGCAACATTTCCAGGGTGACAAAATTCCACTGAACTTCTGAAAACCAAAAACAAATATTATAAAAACACAATAATGTAGAAATTATGTTTAATGTGCAACAATAACAGTACTAATGCTATTTAAACTATAAAATTTAACTTACAGTAAAATAAAATAAATTTATCATAGTATTCGTACCAGTACTAAATAACAAATATAAGTTTTTATTCTCATAGTTCAACTTTGAGTTTAAAATGGTTTCATAAAACTATGGAAAATGTTTCAAATAACCTAACAAATGAATACACTATTCTTATACATTTTTATTCAATGATCTGTCAATATTGTTGACCTTTAACGACTTATTCTTCCAAGTACCTCCACGCTAATGGTTCAACCTTTGCGTGTAGCCCCTTAATGTTCTGTTCCCAACACTAAGGGTGAAATCCATCTACCACGCTGTCATTTCGCTGTTTCCTCTAGTTAATATAACTGTCTCGTTTTTGGAATATTGAAATAGGAATAATGTTTTAGGGTCTAAATTGTTTTTCATTATGCGATACGTTTTATTTTATTAAGTAGTTTCGATATACATATTGTTGCTTTAGGATTTAAAAATTAGCCCACACAAAATTTTCAATTTATTTGGACCCCGCGTGGTAAATGATTGAAGGATATTTTTTGGGCACTAAATTTTACTCGCTACAGTCCAACTTAATTGTTTGTTACCATTGGTTTAACGATTAAAACTGATAACAAGCAACTATTTTGTATGAATAGAAAAAAGGCTGGGACCATCCTGAGTAGTGAATGATGACGATGATGACATGAATGAAGACAATGGCTAAATAGTCAGTTGACTACATTGGCTGGGTAACACTGTTGTTAGAATGCTCGCTTCATAATATGAAGTTAACCAAATCGATCCTGAGCAATATCCTGAAATAATTGTGAAGGTTGATACTGGATCCTTGCTTGGTCATTATGCTATTAATTAATGATCCTGGCTAAAAATCAGTCGGCTTTAGTCAGTAACAAGGCTACACAAGGCATCTCACCCATTCTACACTCATCCATTCATATTATCCTCCTTAAAATACGCCCTAGTTGCGTCGGCGTCTTTCAGAGGGATCAAGTATCAAATAGAACAAATGACAATACAGTGGGTGATACGATATAACTAAATAATAAACGGTATCAGGAAACTGACACATACTTTCTCCCTTTTAGCCCAACTTTAATGAATAAATTACTTTTTATTAACTAAATATAGAATACAAAGCACGGTCGAATGTACAGAAAATCTTGTAAACAAGTTGTTTTAAAAAACATCCACCCAAATCCCTGCTTTGGAGGCACTACAGAATCCATTGCTACACTCGTGGTTTTAAGAGGGGAAATGCCCCCTATTCCCCCCCAGGGTTATTAAGGGCAACATATTTCGAATTTCCTCTTTTGGCCAATGCTAACTTGACAAGCATATCAAGTTTGAATGAAATTGACCAGTAAATAAGAGAGAAATAGTATTTTTTTTATTCCCCATAAGAATAACATTGGACAACGTACTGTGTTTACCACAAAATGAAAATTTCAATTTTCTCCGAAACCAGCTATCGTAGAATAGTAATTCAAAATACTAAATTATTTAGTTTTTTGAGCTCTTTTTAATGGTGAATAGTAATATTTGTTTACATTTATGTCTTTTTATGAAAAATCCAAAAAAACTGAATTTTGGGTGTTTTAAGTCCTGTAATTTCTGAACCCGAATTTTTACAGGAATGCGGGTGGTGCCATTTTGTTGGAAAACTAAAGTTCTACAAACGACTAAAGTTTAATGAAAATCGTTTGAGCCGTTTTTGAGAAATTTTGATTTTTCATGTTTTTTGGCGGTTTTGGGGGGATAATTACCCTTAAAAATAAAAAATTCAAAAAATGAAAAAAACGCCTGGAGATATCGTGGATTAGTACCTACATGCCAAATTTCATAAAAATCGGCCCATTGGTTAAGGCTCTAGCTCTGTACACATCCACACAGACACACACACACACACACACACACACACACACACACACACACACACACACACACACATGGACACACACACACACACACACACACACACACACACACACACACACACATGGACACACACACACACACACACACACACACACACACACACACACACACACACACACACACACACACACACACACACACACACACACACACACACACACACACACACACACACACACACACACACACACACACACACACACACACACACACACACACACACACACACACACACACACACACACACACACACACACACACACACACACACACACACACACACACACACACACAATGGTTCAACCAACCCCCTGCACACAACAGGGTTTTAAATGCCCTCCGTACAATATTTAATTTAAAAAGAAATGATAGAGTTTCTTACCTTTTTGCAGAGAATAAAATTCTTACGTTTGATCAGTTGCATGTTTATTGTATGATAATGTTTATTTATAAATACAAGAGTTTGTTTAGAATAAAACCTGTAAACAGAATGCCACGATCTGCCCAATATACATTGATTGAAGAAGGCTTTTTTAGGAAAGAAATGAGTAAACACCAATTTTGCTGTCTTGGCCCTAAATGTTTTAATGATTTTGTAAAATATTTTGGAAATGAAATTCAGTATAAAACTCTGTCTGTAGTTAAATCTAAAGCCATGCAATATTCAATGCAGTATCATATTGAGTGAAGTTGTCAATATTTTTAAAAAATATTTTTGTTTATTTTGTTGTTGTTAATTTAGTTTTCTGCCTGAATATTTGATTACTTAATGAATCTAGTCATTTCATCTTTCACTTGCTAGCATTATAAGTTTGCATGAATTGTTATGGAAGCCTGATAATGTTGTATCTAATATAGTCTATTTCTTGTTATGAATTTGTTTTAGAGTTTAGTATTTTTGTTTTAAATTATTGAATATACGTAACATATTTATACTGGTGAATTTTGTTACCGGAGCATGATTAATGAAAGTGGTGGCCGTTGTCTGTGATTTAAAAAAATTCTGAAATTTGTCATCATCATGTATGAACTGTTCCTGAGAATTTGACGGAAGTGTAAAAGAACTGTACAGCTGTCAGTAAAGAAATAATGTATTAAAGAAAATGTATATTTTTCTGTCCCGCGCGTGTCCTATGTGACACATGGGATTTTGTAATAAACAATAATTTTTCATGAATAAAATTGCTTGAACTTGAACTTGAACTTGAACTTGAACACACACACACACACACACACACACACACACACACACACACACACACACACACACACACACACACACACACACACACACACACACACACACACACACACACACACACACACACACACACACACACACACACACACACACACACACACACACACACACACACACACACACACACACACACACACACACACACACACACACACACACACACACACACACACACACACACACACACACACACACACACACACACACACACACACACACACACACACACACACACACACACACACACACACACACACACACACACACACACACACACACACACACACACACACACACACACACACACACACACACACACACACACACACACACACACACACACACACACACACACACACACACACACACACACACACACACACACACACACACACACACACACACACACACACACACACACACACACACACACACACACACACACACACACACACACACACACACACACACACACACACACACACACACACACACACACACACACACACACACACACACACACACACACACACACACACACACACACACACACACACACACACACACACACACACACACACACACACACACACACACACACACACACACACACACACACACACACACACACACACACACACACACACACACACACACACACACACACACACACACACAATGGTTCAACCAACCCCCTGCACACAACAGGGTTTTAAATGCCCTCCGTACAATATTTAATTTAAAAAGAAATGATAGAGTTTCTTACCTTTTTGCAGAGAATAAAATTCTTACGTTTGATCAGTTGCATGTTTATTGTATGATAATGTTTATTTATAAATACAAGAGTTTGTTTAGAATAAAACCTGTAAACAGAATGCCACGATCTGCCCAATATACATTGATTGAAGAAGGCTTTTTTAGGAAAGAAATGAGTAAACACCAATTTTGCTGTCTTGGCCCTAAATGTTTTAATGATTTTGTAAAATATTTTGGAAATGAAATTCAGTATAAAACTCTGTCTGTAGTTAAATCTAAAGCCATGCAATATTCAATGCAGTATCATATTGAGTGAAGTTGTCAATATTTTTAAAAAATATTTTTGTTTATTTTGTTGTTGTTAATTTAGTTTTCTGCCTGAATATTTGATTACTTAATGAATCTAGTCATTTCATCTTTCACTTGCTAGCATTATAAGTTTGCATGAATTGTTATGGAAGCCTGATAATGTTGTATCTAATATAGTCTATTTCTTGTTATGAATTTGTTTTAGAGTTTAGTATTTTTGTTTTAAATTATTGAATATACGTAACATATTTATACTGGTGAATTTTGTTACCGGAGCATGATTAATGAAAGTGGTGGCCGTTGTCTGTGATTTAAAAAAATTCTGAAATTTGTCATCATCATGTATGAACTGTTCCTGAGAATTTGACGGAAGTGTAAAAGAACTGTACAGCTGTCAGTAAAGAAATAATGTATTAAAGAAAATGTATATTTTTCTGTCCCGCGCGTGTCCTATGTGACACATGGGATTTTGTAATAAACAATAATTTTTCATGAATAAAATTGCTTGAACTTGAACTTGAACTTGAACTTGAACACACACACACACACACACACACACACACACACACACACACACACACACACACACACACACACACACACACACACACACACACACACACACACACACACACACACACACACACACACACACACACACACACACACACACACACACACACACACACACACACACACACACACACACACACACACACACACACACACACACACACACACACACACACACACACACACACACACACACACACACACACACACACACACACACACACACACACACACACACACACACACACACACACACACACACACACACACACACACACACACACACACACACACACACACACACACACACACACACACACACACACACACACACACACACACACACACACACACACACACACACACACACACACACACACACACACACACACACACACACACACACACACACACACACACACACACACACACACACACACACACACACACACACACACACACACACACACACACACACACACACACACACACACACACACACACACACACACACACACACACACACACACACACACACACACACACACACACACACACACACACACACACACACACACACACACACACACACACACACACACACACACACACACACACACACACACACACACACACACACACACACACACACACACACACACACACACACACACACACACACACACACACACACACACACACACACACACACACACACACACACACACACACACACACACACACACACACACACACACACACACACACACACACACACACACACACACACACACACACACACACACACACACACACACACACACACACACACACACACACACACACACACACACACACACACACACACACACACACACACACACACACACACACACACACACACACACACACACACACACACACACACACACACACACACACACACACACACACACACACACACACACACACACACACACACACACACACACACACACACACACAGAGGCAGACATCACGTAAAAACCACTTTTTTGGGTTCAGGGAGCACCAAAACGAATATTTCCACTAACAACTCAAATTCGAAAATTTTTACGAAAACAATACTTTCTTCATATATGTATAAGGGGAGAAAGTAAAAATGCACACAACTGAATACAATCCACCACCAACATTCATTATGTTTTAATCTCTGTGCAAAAACTATAGCTGCTCGCCGAACCGCCGCGCTGTATTTTGTTTTTCGTCTGTGTAATCTCGTCTGGGGTCCGCACCGAAAGAACCAGGCATGACCGAAGATAACCACACGGCCAACAATCGCCAGGTGACAATGGCCGGTAGCCCGGTTGATTACACCATTACACGAGCCTCAGCCTCCCATCAAAGACGCCGCTGCCTCCCATTGTGGGACTTATCGACGAAAAACCGCTCCAACTACACTCTAGAAGTAGCGGGACCAAGTATTATTCTTTGTTCGTGAGCCTAGAGAGGTAATAAAAGAATTGGAAAGGCGCTTTAGAAGTGAACCCGATTGAAGTTTTCAAGAGTTACGATTTCTAACTACTCTAATGTTCTCTGGAGTTAGGGAGCAAATTCTTGTAGGTCGGAGCATTATTAGTAACCAACTGGCGAATGAAGTTCATGGCTTCTTCGACAGAACATAGTAAAAATAATGGGGAACATGTTACGGTCCTCGTAAATGATTAATGTTTGAAATCGTATGAGTGATGAACCGAGGTCTGTAGATAAGGCACCAGGTCTGCTTATCCATAAGAGTAATGTACGGCCTTGGACGATGTTATCCAGTTGGTTGTAATGGAATTTCCGGAAAACTGTAATTTTTGAAATAAGCAGACCTTGCTGCAAAGTTTTATTTTGTATTAGACACTGAAGGAACTAAAATGAACTCCCCGGTTAGGGAAAATATGTTCAACAATCAATTCAAATTTACATTAATTAGATCAATCAGTTACATAGAAACAGGTTCGTTGGTGCAGGGCCACACGATTTTCGAAACAGGAATAAACTAACACACTTCTGTAGAGTTTTCAAACCGAATGTCAGGCCAGTATTAGCAGCGACTTAAAACAATCAACATACAAACACATAGCAACAAGCTAGATGAATTTATTTAATTTTAGTATTTTAAGAAGCAAATTTTAAAATTTTGTACTCGTATATTGCTTATTTTAAGGCCGACCATTATATTATATATGTTATATGACAGATGTTTAATTTACCATACCTAACTAGATTAACAAAATATGTGTGAACAATAAAGCGCTATTTCTTTTCCTTTTGAAACTTGTATATCAAACCACATGATATGGTGATACAAGTGTCACATGGAATGCATAGTTTTAACATATAATCCGTAGTTGCAGAGATGAGTGCAGAGGGCGACAGCCTAGAGTCTAGAGTGAAGAGTTTGCTAATGAGGTCTAGAGTTCTAGGGCCTAGGCCCACGCTTTCTGACTAATTAAAACCCAAACAGACGGACAGACAACCTCCATGAGGGTGCCGTGGGCGGGTTGCCTCAATAGCTGTCCGTCTGTCTTCCGACGGCGCCATAACTAGGGCATGAGGCCCACACTCCTTTCAGTCCAGAAAACGTTGACTATTTTTTATTTGCCAACTACCACCGAGGGGTCAGTAAAATAAGTAAGAAATTATTGTAGACATTTTCCATCTCTTATTAGTAAAACGAAGTCTCGCATGAGCTCCCGCCCTGTACACTTGTACAGTAGTGTCTCGTTTTTGTGTTTGATTTTTAGTGAATTTCCTTTGGAAAGTGAACTATTAGCATGACCCGCACGGTGATACTTAAGCCCGGGACCACCATAGATGTTCCTAACGTGACCCCCTGAACACGTTTCGGGGGGTCGTTCAAAATGTTATGTGTATATTTATGTGTGTGTGTGTTTGCGCCCTAGCGGTCGCATTTTTTGTACGATTTACTTCAAATTTGGTAGGGACGTTCCTTTCTGCAAAAAGTTGGACAAAATAATTGGAAAACTCTAAACCCATTTTTGGGGATTAATCTTTCGAATTTCGAGTTTTTGGGCCCAAAAAGGGTCAGGAAAGCCCCAGATGTAAAATCAATGGATGTAAAAAGATGGGATTTAGAGAGGCGAAAGTTTTAAGCCCTCTTTCGTCATTCTAGCATAAATATTTACCGAGTTATTAAAGAAAATGTGTATCTACTAAACACAGTACGTTGTCTTATGGGGGTTTTACACTAGAAAAGCCTGCTATTCCTTTGTTAGAGTACTTTTATCATCCCCAGCAACCTCTCGCCTGCTTTTAAGCCTGTCTGGACCTTCTCCTAACCTTATAATGCGCAAAATTGTATTCCCAGCTTTGCAGTAAATTAAACCAGGAGTATCAGAACAACCAAAAAAATCAATGTTTTCAGATTTTAATAAAAATTGACAAATGTATGTTTTGACACTGATTTTGGAGTTTTTATGTGGAAATTCACTTCTCTCACGTCAGCGAGCTGCGTGCGAACTCGTTGTATTTCTTTTAGTTTTATTTTGTTGACCACTCCCAACAAGTTCTCTGTTTTAGCTTTTCTGTAATTTTTCCCAGATTTTCCTGGATTGTGCCACTAATTTGATTATGTTTTAGGTTTCTTTTCTTCTGCAGACGGGATCAGATTTCAGTTCTCGAAATCTGATCAGTTGTGAAACTTTGTTTTAGTAATCAGTGATGGAAAATGTCCTCAATGATTTCTTAAATAAGAAAAACTCACCATCACCAACAATGAATTTTAAAGAAATAACATCTTCCAAACAATGAACACTTTCACTAGTGTTCAATCAGTTACATAATATCTTCCACACCCTTATTTGAAATTAATTTTTGTTCTGCATATTGATTAAAGTCACTGTTATATCTAGTCAAGCAATCTCTTCTAAGAAAATAAATCACTCAATCAATAAACTATTTAGAACAAAAAATACACCGTTCAACGGTTCCCTATAAATAAGCAGTTAAGGAAACAAAAGCAGGGGGTCACGAAGCAATGAATAATTGAGGCGAAGGCGTAACACAAGGCTTCATTCTCGGCCCGCCTGTGTTGATCAATAATGGAAAGCGACACATTACAACTGTAGAAGTCAGTCTCGTTTATACGCGATCCTCATGCATTATTTAACTTCTTCCTTTTTTATATCCCAGCTTCCGTGTGACTGAGATTTTCCTTGGCATTTCCCTCTAGGTTTGTAATAAAATTATCAAACGCGTTGTTTCATGCTTTTGTAATTATTTAGATTATCTTAGGATTTAGGATTATGGTGAGATTTACTATGGGAAGCCACTCTGTGATGCTGACTCATATCAACCAGCCTGATGTTACAGAGGAATTTCACTCTTGCCTTTTAAGGCGATCCTTATTTATGATACTGTTTTTCATAAGAAACAAATTACTTAATAATAATTCATCCGTTTTATTAAGCCACTATCTTAAACAAATTAAAGGCTTTTAGGGGCTATATAGATCCTTTAATATTTAGTTCTTCTATGTGTGGATATTTATTCATTACATACTAAGGGAAATAAATTAATATGAAAGTATGAACTCGTGATAATACATAAACAAAGTGGAAGTGTGTTTCAATCTATAAAGTCATTAAAACTGCAAATTGTATCATGTTACAGTTTTATCATTGCTTTTTATCCTCTAAGGAAATTTTAAAGGTAAATTAAGGGGACAAATTTTGACTCAGTTGATTTCTTCCCTAGTTCCAACATTACGAAAGACTTAGGGTTTCCACGAATGTTCCAAGATCCAGCCTTCTATGTCGTTCAATAGCTTCGCAAACTTACACAAAGAGACAAACAATTACCATTACGCATTTATGTATTAGGACTTCTGATCAATAACGTCATAGTCAATATAGACCTCGCTCGCAAAACAATTTTGATCGTCATTGCTTGATATATATTACTTTTTATTTGTCTGCTATTTTATTTCCGGCGGCTTTACGGCGTAACCTTTAGTCCCCTTTGCTGATAACCTTGGAAACCCGCGCACATCCCGACTGGCCCCCTCAGTTTGAGTCTGAAGAGAAATATAATATTTTGATAGCCTTTTGGGTGAAAGTTGCGATTTATTGGACTATAATAAAAACCAGACTGCAAATAATAAATAAGTTACCAATTGTCACCACACATTTTAAAGTAACATTTGAATTTTAATAATTATCTGATTCAGGGACAATAAATGGTCTGGGGTGTTTTACAGCAGAGCTAGTTAGGATTCAAACCAACGATAGGAACTGTCACATTCGGATCCCGTCGTCTTGCCCACTTTCCTAAAGATTTACTCATTGCATCGTCCCAAAAGAGATTTTCAAAAATGTTGACTGGATTAACCCACTAGGTAAGAATTTAATTTATAATGGTAGGGGGTATAATGCTGAACAGAATCCAGCAGGTTTTCGCCAGTTAACAAGGATTCCAATTGAGATTGTACAATTTCCTCGCAGTCGAACAACTCTACCTTGCACTCAGGCCCAATCGTTGTAACCTCATCACGAAATTTCAATCCGAGTTCCAAACTTGGAGCGATGTCTCTTCATTAGACAAGTGGGGCTCATTTCCTGGCAATCATCGTCCGCCTCGCAGCTCGCAGCGCCCAGGTCCGCGGTCGTCACGTCCCAGTGGTCGGATCGCGGCGATGGCGAGTCTGGCTACGAGCTACGAGGCATCCATTAGCGGAGCTGATAAATTAGTACCGAGAGCAAAGCAAACACGAGGGGATAAACAAGGGTAATCAGCCGGAGCGGGAGCGAGAGCGGAGATCACCGATAACGGAGGACCCGAGGACCAAGTTGAGGCGAGGCCGCATTGGAGGAGAAACTTTGTGGTGAAAGATCGGGAAATCACTTTATCCCTGTTTAAGACGCCAACGCAACCAGGGCGAATATGAATGAACGATGGGTGTAGAATGACTGAGATGCCTTGGGTAGCCTTATTACTGACTATGACCGACTGATTCATTAGCCAGGATCATTAATTAATAGCCCAATAAATTAATGACCAATGGCAGCTGGATCCAGTTTCGAACCTTCACAATATTTCCCCAAAATTTTGTTCAGTATCGATATGGCGATCTTCAGATTATGAAGCCACCGTCGTACTGTGCTACCTGTCAAATTTGGAAGGAAAAGAGAATAAAGGTAGCCTATTGATGTCTGACTCAACAGATTAGTCCACACAATACCGTCTCGGCACAAAGCACAATACACAATCTCTGCTATTGTGTTCCCGAATGTGGTATGATAACCACATGAGAAAATTATGTACATGCTGTCTGCTTTCAAGCAGGATTACATCAATATCAGTTTTAGACTTCAGTTTCTGGAATAAACAAAATACTTAAGGACGATAGTTTTGTTTGTATAACCTGTTTAGAAATGTCCATGGAGTTGTAGGCTAAACATTGCTAGCTGTTACCCGCGACTTCGATCGCCGTTTCTTCATCCGCGTTCATTATACTTATTGATTCCCACCGTCTTCACAGCGATTTCCCAATGGTTCGTGTTAATTAGTGTTGGTTCTCAGTGGTATAAATCTAGTTGCAATGCAACTCAAATAAAATCAGTACTCAATACGGTTAATATTAATACTAATAATTTAAAACAAAAACGTTGAGTGTCAGTAGGGCGAAACAAATACGTGTCTTGAAGGTCAGGGTGGCGGACACTATAAACTTTACGAAACGGGAATAAACTTATGTTTTACTTTTCTGACTATGTTTCTACCGAATTCCTCCTCAAAAGGTCCAGTATGTCCATAACATTAATTGCCCATAATATTGCCATAAGAGTACAGTATGGCGGAGCCCTATGAGATTTTTTAAAACCGAGCTTTGCAGTAGAAGGGGAACCTCCATGCAAAATGTCAGGTTCATTGTAATTTTAGAGGTACAGCGATTACTAAGTCATTTGGTAAGTGATTTGTTTTTGGAAAACATAGATTCATTATTTAAGAGAACTAATTTTCCTCTACACCATTAATAAATATACTACTGACACCGCTACATCACAGTCTCCAAAATGGCACCACCACTGCCTTCACGATAAGTTATCACATCTTCTGAAATAGCTACACCACTGCCTTAACAATAGGTTCACCACTGCCTCTATGACATCTACGCCACTGATTCCACAATAGCTACACTACAACCTTCACAATAGGTTAACCACAGCCACTACAATAGCTACACCATTGCCTGCACAATAGGTTCACCACTGCCTCTACAACAGATAAGCCGCTGCCACAGCTTATGAAATAGCTACACCACTGCCTTAACAATAGGTTCACCACTGCCTCTATGACATCTACGCCACTGATTCCACAATAGCTACACTACAACCTTCACAATAGGTTAACCACAGCCACTACAATAGCTACACCACTGCCTACACAATAGGTTCACCACTGCCTCTATGACATCTACGCCACTGATTCCACAATAGCTACACTACAACCTTCACAATAGGTTAACCACAGCCACTACAATAGCTACACCATTGCCTACACAATAGGTTCACCACTGCCTCTACAACAGATAAGCCGCTGCCACAGCTTATGAAATAGCTACACCACTGCCTTAACAATAGGTTCACCACTGCCTCTATGACATCTACGCCACTGATTCCATAATAGCTACACTACAACCTTCACAATAGGTTAACCACAGCCACTACAATAGCTACACCACTGCCTACACAATAGGTTCACCACTGCCTCTATGACATCTACACCACTGATTCCACAATAGCTACACTACAACCTTCACAATAGGTTAACCACAGCCACTACAATAGCTACACCACTGCCTACACAATAGGTTCACCACTGCCTCTACAACGGATAAGCCGCTGCCACAGCTTATGAAATAGCTACACCACTGCCTTCACAATAGTTTCACCATTGCCTCTACAACAGTTATGCCACTGCTTCCACAATAGCTACACCACTGCCTCTACAACAGCTACGCCAGTGCTTCAACAATAGCTACACCACTGCCTCTATAACAGCTACGCCGCTGCCTTCACAATAACCACTCAACTGCCTCCGTGATAACACTCCCTCCAGGTGTAGTACGCCAGTAACTCAGCAGTATAATCAGCCCTCCGCCAAGCTGTATATCCTCTTATCAATTAACACGTGCTTTAACACCACTTTAAAATCAACCTATATCAGTTTTAATATTGATTTTCAGCAATTAGCATAGCTCATGCGGTCATCCACACCGATAAAATTAAAATTTAGATGGAATCTCTGTTATCTCTGGGTGTATTCACATCAGAAGTCTGCAGGAAGATGAATGATGGGGAAAGTGGTTTGTTAGTGTAATGGACACACTATATCTACTGTAAAAATTATATATAGTGAACCAAAAAAAAAAAAAAAACTATGGTTTAAATAAATCTAGCAACTGCCAAAGTCACATATGGTACAGTATATTTTATTTCTAGTACCAAAAGTTATATTTTCCTGCGCAAAAACACATAGGGTACAAGTTTTGAATGGTATTTGTTATCATGATTTTTGTTTCAAACTAGTAAGAAACATTTACAGTAGATATTTTCAAGCAGGTGTATGCTAGTTTAGGTAGTTAGTCTATAATCTAAAATGTATTTACTTATTTTTACAACTACTCTAATGTTAACCATTTAGACCAGCTGATTTCAAAAGCACTAACCTTACCTAACTATAAATTAACCAGAGGCCCGATGCCTATAGCCGAAAACGATAGTAGCCAACTCATTCGACGATCTATTAGAAACAATAATCTAGCCAATTTCTTCGGTTTCGCATAACAAGGCTCCTTGTATAATTTAATTTGCCCAGCATTCACTCAAAAACAAAACAAGGAACATTTCCATAAAGCGACTAAGCTGCTCAGAATCACTAGAGCGATTTCACATCTATTAGTTCTTGTCAGTCTCCCGCGAAGACCGGCTAATGGAGGGAAGGTGGTCGGGGCTCACTGTGGGATAAGTCCAGCTGTTTGGGAACCACTATCTTGACACTGACAGCCTCTCCGACATCTGGGTTTGGATCGTGACATTTACCACGCGCTTGGGTTATTTAGGCACTTGACCACTGCTTGAGAAGGGACTAAATGTAAGGGCAGATTGTCATAAGAAAGTGTTGCACCACGATCGTGTTCCTGCCTGTATACGATAAAGGCGTAGATAGTAAGTGAGTGGCGCAAGTTTCTCTTTTAATAATGTGGTAAGCATATATTAACGTGATAAAAAGTCACAATAATCACAATCACGATTATTTTCCCCCTCCCACAATCGAAATACTCAAATTAAGTTTATAGTAAACAGGTATAAGTATTTTTTTTTCTGTGGAAAATTTGGCTCACACGAATGAAAAATGATGTAAAACTCCAAGAAAGTAGTAAGTAGAATGGTGAGAGGGATTTAGAAATACTTTTAAGCCATATTCCCACTTCAATCATCTGTTCAAATCCGTGCTACAATATTATAAAAACCAATGAATAATTTTGACAAGAGCACATTGAGCGTTTTAAGAATGTTTTGGCTTTCTATACACGACTCTCCACACTAACTTTTCAAAGAAACTTTATACACCTCTCATAATAATTTCTTTCTTCTAACACTTCTGAATGTGCACACTTTCTGAATATTTTTTGTTTTATTGAATAAATTAATACAGTAATGATTAATAACTGTATGCAAAAAAACAATATTTAAAGTAAATACCCCCGTCGCAGATAACCTGCATACTCAGCGGATTTCCAATAGAGATATAAATGTCTTAATACTACATAAAGCCACTGACCAAGTTTCATAAAAATATATTCACAAATAAGCGGTATATACAATTTTAATTATTCTACATAATAATAAAATTGGGGCTGAGTACGCAGGTTTGCTGCAACAAGGAACACAAAACATGAGCTTATATGCTAATATCAATATAACTCAACTAGGTGAAGTCGTATATTAATTTATGTTCATAATTAAGGGAGACATAGCATTTAATTGACGTAGAGGAATGATCAAAATACCAAATTGTATGTTTTTTAAACTGAATCGAATGGTAAAACCCAATATTTGACTTTTTCTAAAATTATGTGTACAAAATTCAAAAAAAACATTTTTTGGGCTACA
Organism: Allygus modestus; assembly: GCA_963675035.1. Taxonomy (NCBI): domain Eukaryota; kingdom Metazoa; phylum Arthropoda; class Insecta; order Hemiptera; family Cicadellidae; genus Allygus; species Allygus modestus. The sequence continues at coordinate 16,050,228 of OY776112.1, forward strand.
AAACCCCCTAAATCACCCCTTTGGATGAAGCCATCTGGCTGGTTTTCGAACTTAAGACACAAATGTTGCTTTACACATTTATACCAAATTTCATCAAAATCGAATCATTTTTACGAGAGTTATCGTGCTCACGGACATACACACACACACACACACACACACACACACACACGTGCAGAATGAGTAGGAGTGTATTATAAAGCTGTTGTTATTTAGCAGTACATGGTCTCAGAAGAGGGGGCTACGGCCACCTGCTTCTATCTGCCTCTCCCATTAGATCAATGTTAACTTTCAAATTCTTTCCCCTCTCAACGCGTTGTAAGAAGTCGTTGACTGATAGCTTATTTGATAGAGCAAAAACATACTTTGCGATTTCAGCGAGTAAAAAACTTGTATATCAAAAATTATAAATCATTCAATAAAACTGCAAAATATTTAGTTTTTTTGGTGTATGTTAACTGTTAATTCAAATAGTAATTCAAGGGACAGGGATGTACTTCTGCTCACTGAAATAGCTAGGTTCTTTTACTCTTTAAATGAGTTATAAATAAAAAATTTCGGAAAATACGTTAGAGGGTCGGAATTTGAAAATTAACATTGGTCTTATGGAAGAAGCAGGTAAAACGCGAAATGTTTCGTGACTGGAGCCCACCCCCCACCCCCCCACCCCCTCCCCTTCGCCCCTTCCCCCTTCACCCTTCTTAATTATCGGTACTAAAGATTGATCCAGCTCACTATCAGATCTGTGGAAGTAGTATAACTGTCTGATTTTGTAAATTAATATATCAAAAATATGTCCCACTATTTTACCAAATTGTACCGAAACCTTCTTTCCTTCCTATCCTATCCTATACACTTTAATATGAGTAAGGTTTGCTTGCTTGCTTGCAACTCTGATCTCAAAAATTGCTGCAACCATAACCTTCAAATGTTATAATTAACTAATTTTTGATAAAAATAAATTCTAGAAAGGTTCTATTCCCAGGAAAAATCAAATAATGTAAAAAATACTATAAAACGATAAAACGTAGAGCTGAAGGAGTTTAAAATCAACACAAAATTATCATTACAGCCGTTAATAAACAGTCAAACTGTCAGCGAACTGTATAACTAAAATACTCATACCTTACTCTCTCAAGTTAATGTTTATATGCAAGATCTGTGGCTGGACAAATCATTGCCAATGTTGTTTTTCTTTTGTTATTTGTTACTAATTGTTCAATAGTTTAGAGAACAGATTGTAAAATAAATTGAGTTAAAAAGGGTTAACATGGGGTTTTCTGAGTACAGTGACTAAAATCATTGAATGGAGATTAAATTTAGGATGGTCAAATTTAAAATGAATCAAAAAGACATTGGACTATAATAACAACTGGGGTGACCTTAAAAATGCAGAAAAGAGGCAATTAATCAATCAATCTTTGTTCATCCAACAAACATGGGTTACATGTATTTTAAGGAGAATATCTTATTTTTTATCATATGGAAAAATGTAAGTAATTCTTAACTACATAACAAATAATAAACTAATACATAAAATAAAACAGACATAAATATAAACAACGAAATAAGTTAGACTGAATCAGAAATCACAAAAATCTGTCCACATTATCACAATTTGGAATGAGGAATCAAGAATTTATTCTGTCTTTAAACATACAATGATATGCAATTGAAATCGTCGACAATATTCAAAAAATACAATAGATCATCTTAGCATTAGAAACAGTTGTTTAACCATAAAAATAACACAAATAAATACCCCCGTCGCAGCAAACCTGCATACTCAGCGAATTTCCAATGGAGATATAAATGTCTTAATACTACATAAAGCCACTTACCAAGTTTCATAAAAATATATTCACAAATAAGCGGTATATACAATTTTAATTATTCTACATAATAATAAAATTGGGGCTGAGTACGCAGGTTTGCTGCAACAAGGAACACAAAACATGAGCTTATATGCTAATATCAATATAACTCAACTAGGTGAAGTCGTATATTAATTTATGTTCATAATTAAGGGAGACATAGCATTTAATTGACGTAGAGGAATGATCAAAATACCAAATTGTATGTTTTTTAAACTGAATCGAATGGTAAAACCCAATATTTGACTTTTTCTAAAATTATGTGTACAAAATTCAAAAAAAACATTTTTTGGGCTACAAAACCCCCTAAATCACCCCTTTGGATGAAGCCATCTGGCTGGTTTTCGAACTTAAGACACAAATGTTGCTTTACACATTTATACCAAATTTCATCAAAATCGAATCATTTTTACGAGAGTTATCGTGCTCACGGACACACACACACACACACACACACACACACACACACACACACACACACACACACACACACACACACACACGTGCAGAATGAGTAGGAGTGTATTATAAAGCTGTTGTTATTTAGCAGTACATGGTCTCAGAAGAGGGGGCTACGGCCACCTGCTTCTATCTGCCTCTCCCATTAGATCAATGTTAACTTTCAAATTCTTTCCCCTCTCAACGCGTTGTAAGAAGTCGTTGACTGATAGCTTATTTGATAGAGCAAAAACATACTTTGCGATTTCAGCGAGTAAAAAACTTGTATATCAAAAATTATAAATCATTCAATAAAACTGCAAAATATTTAGTTTTTTTGGTGTATGTTAACTGTTAATTCAAATAGTAATTCAAGGGACAGGGATGTACTTCTGCTCACTGAAATAGCTAGGTTCTTTTACTCTTTAAATGAGTTATAAATAAAAAATTTCGGAAAATACGTTAGAGGGTCGGAATTTGAAAATTAACATTGGTCTAAAAGAAGCAGGTAAAACGCGAAATGTTTCGTGACTGGAGCCCACCCCCCCACCCCCTCCCCTTCGCCCCTTCCCCCTTCACCCTTCTTAATTATCGGTACTAAAGATTGATCCAGCTCACTATCAGATCTGTGGAAGTAGTATAACTGTCTGATTTTGTAAATTAATATATCAAAAATATGTCCCACTATTTTACCAAATTGTACCGAAACCTTCTTTCCTTCCTATCCTATCCTATACACTTTAATATGAGTAAGGTTTGCTTGCTTGCTTGCAACTCTGATCTCAAAAATTGCTGCAACCATAACCTTCAAATGTTATAATTAACTAATTTTTGATAAAAATAAATTCTAGAAAGGTTCTATTCCCAGGAAAAATCAAATAATGTAAAAAATACTATAAAACCATAAAACGTAGAGCCGAAGGAGTTTAAAATCAACACAAAATTATCATTACAGCCGTTAATAAACAGTCAAACTGTCAGCAAACTGTCTAAGTATAATACTCATACCTTACTTTCTCAAGTTAATGTTTATATGCAAGATCTGTGACTGGATAAATCATTGCCAATGTTATTTTTCTTTTGTTAATAATTTGTACTACTTGTTCAATAGTTTAGAGAACAGATTGTAAAATAAATTGAGTTAAAACAGGGTTAACATGGGGTTTCCTGAATACAGTGACTAAAACCATTGAATGGAGATTACATATAGAATGGTCAAATCTAAAATTAATCAAAAATACATTGGGCTATAATAACAACTGGAGTGACCTTAAAAATGCAGAAAAGAGGCAATTAATCAATCAATCTTTGTTCATCCAACAAACATGGGTTACATGTATTTTAAGGAGAATATCTTATTTTTTATCATATGGAAAAATGTAAGTAATTCTTAACTACATAACAAATAATAAACTAATACATAAAATAAAACAGACATAAATATAAACAACGAAATAAGTTAGACTGAATCAGAAATCACAAAAATCTGTCCACATTATCACAATTTGGAATGAGGAATCAAGAATTTATTCTGTCTTTAAACATACAATGATATGCAATTGATATCGTTGACAATGTTCAAAAAATACAATAGATCATCTTAGCATTAGAAACAGTTGTTTAACCATAAAAATAACACAAATAAAAAAGATCATTACAAAAATCACTTAAAATACAGTCTACCATAAATTCTGCCACTGACTAATAGGCTAAAACTTTAAATCACAGACATCGCATGACTAATAGGTCTACAGTGTAAAATGCTTTGTTTTTTAACCATGTACTTAAACCTTTTTTAAATTATTAATGTTAACTGACCATGCTTTTATAGGTAATTTATTAAACAGTTTTATTTTCATAAAAATGTTTCTTTTTTGCTTTTTCCTAGCCTAACACGTAACAAACTAAGCTTCCCTCTATTTCTTGTGAAATGGTCATGCACATGGTGCCTAAACTGGTATACCCCTAGGTTTTCTTTGACATCAACCAAACAAATATAGATATAATTACAAGCCAGGGTCATAATATCGAAGTCCTTAACACGTTCGCTACCAGCCGCCGCATATATGCGGCGGCCGGGTCACTCTGACAGCCCACGAAAAAAATCATGAACATTCCTGTAGACTGGTCCTAGTCCTAGCTACAGACCAAGCGCCAAATATATAAGGCGGGCTATCCCGTAGACCATGCCTAAACCATCTAACCTTTAAAATAGACCGTTGCGAAGAAATTTCTCATTTAATATCAAGAAACCAACGCCGCAGTTCTGCGGCGGCAGTCTATTTTAATGAACCTAGTCGCCGCAGATCTGCGGCGTTGGGCTCTGAGTACGCCACGCCCGCCGCAAAATTGAGGCGGCAGTCTGTGGTTACGATTTTTTTAACATTGTGGTAGCGAACGTGTTAAAAAGTGGAGAACAAGACACTAAGACACATAGACACAAAATCCTTTAATTGCTCTTATGGCTTTTTTTGCCACAAAAATGCTTTACGAGCTGTTGCCCTGTTGCCCCATAATGTAATACCGTACAAAATATGTGAGTGAAAAATAGCAAAATAGGCCTTTATCAGTGTCTCCAAGTTAACACAACATTTTAATTTTCTTAACAAATGAACTATACTGGCTAATTGTTTACACAAATTCTGAACATGACACTCCCAATCTAATTTACTGTCAATAAATATACCTAACAATTTTACTGGTAGAGTCAATACATTGATGTTTTTATTAATGAATTAGAATAGCCTATTCAAAGTTGTATCATAATTTACAATTAAAGAATTATTACAAAACCATTATTTGGCATTTTCTACTAGATTCTTTTGTTCAGAAATGAGTTGCTGTAACTCTTTATTAATATTTAACAAGGAAGTGTCACCTGCGTATAAAACCTAAACACACGGAATACTATGTGAGAAGTCATTTATTTGCTAAATTGAAGAGAAAAGGTCCCAGCACTGAACCGTGCGGTACGCTTACTTTAACAAGATCAAAATCAGAAGCATCACCTCTTGCGCAACCATTTGTTTCCTACCACTAAAGATAAGAGGACATCAACATTATAGCAAGTGAGTTTTGTTAAAAGGAGATCATGAGATATACAGTTGAACGCTTTTGTTAAATCTACTAGTGTAGCGGAAGTAACCAACTTATTCTCAGAGTAACTTAAAATACTACTTACAACTAGTTCTACGGCTTTGCGGACAAAGGAGCTGAGCAAATCCGCTCAAAAAAGGTATCCAAACAACTGATTGCCCTTCCCCGAGCAAAGCTTGGCCCCCTACAGCATGAACGCGGTTACTTTCTTCGCTACTAACTGTATTTGTCACCCTCGGCCACCAGTTATTACCCGAGGTCCGGCAGCTACCGCCCGCCACGTTGTACCCATCGCATAAACCAACCCGCCATGTTGCATTGTACTGCGGTATAAACTAACCAGGCTGTGTATCTGGTAGTAATTATAATTTAATTATGGCCGTCGGTGTCTTACAACTCCCTTGTTGGCGGCAGTGGTGATAGAGCCGGTAATTTGTAGGTTGCCAGCAATGGTTAATGTGCCCGCACAGTTGGCGGCAGTGGTTAATGCGTCCGCGCAGTTGGTAGCAGTGCAACGGGTAATGTAGCGGGTAGTTTAACTGGGTTTTATTGCGTCCAGGTCAACTGCAATCGGTCGACTCTTCAGTGTGAGTAAACTTAACTTGGGTTAAGAGTATATCCAAAAGGTATTGAGCACTCGTGAAATATACATGATTTTTACCCATTATTAATGTGTCGCTGGGTTTTATATTTAATTAATTCACTGAGTTTTATACTTAATTGCACGGTAACAAACTCCAGACAAAATGAATGTCAACATAGCAGCAGTTCCAGCTGTCTTTGACAGATCTCATTTCACTGGGCTTGCGATGGTATACAATTGAACTGGGAAACTTATGAAGAAGATGGGCTAATTAGAAGAGGTGACATAATCGAAATTGACAGGAAAAATTATAAAGTATAAATAATCTACGCGACAATCAGATTTTAAACACGTTTATCCCAGTCTCAGAACTTGAGCCAAGAATAGAATGCCACTTACATCCCATACATAAAGAAAAATACGAATATAAGAGTAGGAAGTCAAAGTGCTGTTAATAGGAAGTCAAGGAACAATTTAAAAATGTTTTAAAACTTAAAAATACAACTATGACATTTTTCTTAAATTATTAAAAGACGTAGTATTAAAAACTAGTGTTGTCAAAGACTCTGTATGATTTTCGAACCACATCATAAATTATATATGTGCAGCGTTAATTTGTCACATGAAATGTTCAGACTGCTGTAAAAAATGTAATTTCTCCCCATTTGGGCGTTGATAATACTATTATAAAACGTCCAATATAAGGAGTGGAACCTCGTAGTGAGTTCATATTATGTTTCTAAATGTATGGCCTATAGTAACAAACTTAAAATTGCTGTTGCCCACAAATAAGACAAATGTATGTTATAAATTACTTCCCAAATATTGTTTCATGTGATGTTTATTTTTAAAGAATACCAATTTTTCTCACAAACACTTTGGACCACGTAGGCTCACCAAATTTCCAGGATTGTCCTTTATCATTTAAGTATGTCGTATATTCAAGATATATAATCTAGACTGGCAGCTTTACCAACGCGTCCGTAGCAATGTGGAGAGAGTGGGGGAAGGGTGGGGAGGGTGGGGAAAGGGTGGGGTAGGCTGTTCCAGGATTATTGTGAATTCTGCGGAACACACGGATGGAGATGGACTAATAGGATGAGTGTGCATTAGTGATAAATCTCTGGCTCTGCTTGGCTGACAGCTCTCGGCCTGATAAAATGACGTTTGGGGTTGGGTTCCTTATTTATTCTTGAAACTATGAACATAATGTATTGACGTAATGGACTTTATAATTAAAGTTAATGATGCATACAGTTTTGTGAGGTATTAGATGAGATCCCGGTAGGCGGGGAGGGAGATCCCATTCATCGCACAAGGATGTTGCAGAAAAAATACCCCTGTCGCAGCAAACCTGCGTACTCAGCGAATTTCCAATTATTATATTTGTCTTAATACCGCATAAAGCTGCAGACCAAGTTTCATAAATGAGGGAATATATTCATATATATGCGGTATATACAATTTTAATTATTCTCCATAAGAATAGCATTGGTGATGAGTACATAGGTTTGCTGAAACAAGGAACACAAACAATTGGTTTTTATGCAAATTTAAATATAATTTAACTAGGTGAAGCCACATACCAAGTTTAATCAATATTCAATCATAAGTAAGGACTTTATAACATTTTAATTATTCTCCATAAGAATAACATGGGGGCTGAGTAAGCAGGTTCGCTGCTACGGGGATAATCAACAAAAAATCAATTTTTTGTGCAAATATCAATATACCAGTACTACGTAACCCCATGTGCCAAGTGTCATCAATATACATTCATTAATAATGGAGATATCAAATTTTTTTATTCTCCATAAGGATAACATTGGACAACGTACTGTGTTTAGCACTTTGAATAGCTCTGCAACGGTTGGACGTAGAATCACAATTTAAACACCAAAATGATTGTTTTGTGGAGCTGAGTTGATTGGTAAAAGCAAATGTGAAGTTTACATTAAAATTAACTTAGGAAAAGCCAAAAACCTTTTTCCCATAAGATTAACATAGGAGATTTTATGAGCAGGTTTTTTTGGATTTTCTCCGCAACCACTTAACCTAGCTTAATAATTCAAAATACCATATTATTTGTTTTTTTAAGCTCTATGACATGGTCTAAACCAAAATTAAGTGTTTTAAAAATTTTAGGGTAAAAAATGCAAAAAACTTATTTTTGGAAAATTTAAAACCCCCATAAACCCCCCTTCCCTTGGCCCGATTTTTCTGGTTTTCGAACTTATAGTCATAAATGTCACTTTACACATTTGAGCCAAATTTCATCGAAATCGGACGTTTTTTACTCAAGTTATCGCATTCACGGACACACACATATATATATATATATGTATATATATATATATATATATATATATACATATATAAATTTGAACGAATAGTGTTTTAGTCATCTAGGGACCTAAAAAAGATATTTTGTCATGGTCTCGGGCTTAATGACTATGACTTAAGTCTTACCATGAGACCTACGGTAATAGCTTCTTCCCTATAGGGGAAATTCGCTAAAACAAAAAAAAAACAGAATAAACAAATCAATCATCAAAGTTGCATTTCCAATGATTTTTGAAGGCCGATTGGGCGAGCAGCTTAACCGATGATGAATATAAGTGCCAAGTTTCACCTTTATAGGCCTTATTATTATTGAATTTCCTATGGAAAGTGAACTATTAGCATGACCGGCACGGTGAAACTTAAGCCCGGGACCACCATAGAAGTTCCTAACGTGACCCCCTGAATACGTTTTGGGGGTCGTTCAAAATTGTACTCTAGTGGTCGCATTTTTTGTCCGATTTACTTAAAATTTGGTAGGGACGTTCCTTTCTATAATCAGTTGGACAAGTTTGTTGGGCAAAATAATCGGAAAACTCTAAACCCCTTTTTTGGGGATTATTCTTTCAAATTTCAAGTTTTTAGGCCCAAAAAGGGTCAGAAAAGCCCCGGACGTACAATTAATGCATGTATTAAGATGGGAATTATTAAAGCGAAAGTTTTAAGCCCTCTCTCGTCAGTCTAGTATTAATATGTTCCGCGTTATTAAAGAAGATGTATATCGGCTAAACACAGTACGTTGTCTTATGGGGATTTACATTAGAAAAGCATGTTATTCATTTGTTGGTGTATTTGTTTCATCCCCAGCAACCTCGCACCTACTTTTAAGCCTGACTAAACCTTCTCCTAACCTTATAATGCGCAAATTGTATTCCTAACATTGCAGGTAAATTAAACCAGGAGCATCAGAACAGCCAAAAATCAATGTTTTCAGATTTCAATAAAATTGGCATAAATGTATGTTTTTACACTGGGTTGGAGTTTTAAACGTTTTGTATGTGGAAATTCACTTCCCTCACGTCAGCGTGCTGCGTGCGAACTCGTTTTATGATAAGTCAGTGAGTGGGGTTTCACTATGCACATATAGATTTAGATTTAAGGTCATTAAGCGTTCTGATTGTAAAATTAAGAGTTTTCATTGTTCAATATTGCACAAGTAACTTATGAATTTACGTAGCAAAAATTAAATATTATTAATTAGTTTCTATTTAATAAATTGACTTTCAATAAAACACAAATGTTTTACAGTTTAGCTGTAATCTTAGTATTTTATAAAACGATTATTTAAAAATTTTAAAATATTGTTGATTAAGTGAAAGGTTATTGTATTAAGTTTTGATACGTGAGTGATTAACTACTGCGCCAAAATTAACTACGTCAAACGCCAAAATGAAATCATTTAAACTCATCAATCATAATTTTCCAAGATTACTTTTAAACAAATGATTATAATTTATGTTTCCGAGAATTCCCATTAATCTACAAGATTGAATTACGTTTCAGATGGTGATATCAATACGCGCAGTGGGGCGGATTAAATTGGAGTAAAATGGTGTTTACAGAAAACCGATTCTCCAGGGGATTCTTGTAATATTCTGATGAATAAATTCCCAACAGACTTCTTTATAGCTCTGGGAAGGGGGGAGGAGGGACTGGATGATATTAGAAAACAACTCGAACCATCACAGGATATTTAATAAACTCACTTTTTTAGTTTCAATCCGATTTCTTCCATTATTTATTAATTACTTGATCGCGTTTAGGATTGAATTTTTAAACGAATATTATTGATACATTTCTTATTTAAATGTCCGTAAGTTTCGGAAATATGGAATATTTGAATTAAACTAATCAGAATTTTGGTTTATTTATTCAAATCTCATAAATTATTTATACACAGCAAAATTTACCATTCTATGACGACGAGAAATTGCAATATTTTGATAAATACACAAACTCCATGTAATTGTGTTACCAGTCAAGGCTATAATTTAAAAACCACCTATTACTTCAATCGATATCACGCACCAAGATATTTATTAAATTTATTATTTATTAAATCCTTTTGCCGTGTATTTAAAAAAAATATAAACAGTGAACCTATGTGAAGAGACGATTGTTAATGGTGAGCCCAAATATTTTCCCCTATGTGTGGTTTATAGTTGCAACAATTTTTATATTCGTCCAAAATAAAAAAAATAAATTCAATAAAATAGGGTGTTATAAAATATAATCCGTGTGGATATATTTGTTATAGAAGCGGGAGAGATATTTGTTCGGGTCCAAGTTTTTTATTTGTGTCCTGGAAGGGGAGGGTGAGTGTCGGCTATTACATTTCAAAAGGTTGTTATTCTCGGGTTATGTTTTGTGGGTAATACAAACCTCAATTTTCGTTCGGGCCACAAGACAATAATAAGCCGTTAAAAATGTTTTTAATTGAATTTGAACCAAATTCGTTTTAAAATGAGTTAGTAATCCGGGGAATTTTGTTATTTATTTTAGGGCATATTGAAAGATAGAGATATGACTTCTGTGGTTGGATTTTCATTATTGATTTAAAATATACAGTTTTTTCATGCATTATCTTTTAAATATTTAACATATGCATGTTTATTTTTTGATTTATTTTGACTTTACCTATCGCTTCTAGTGTTTAAAACTACACTACGTTTCGGGAGGTAAGGAAACTACACCACCGAAACGTAGGGTAGTTTTAAACACTAGAAGCGATAGGTAAAGCCCAAATAAATTAACAAATAAATTCAAATCCATCGCTATTATGAGTTTCAAAAATATATGCATGTTATCTGCTTGTTTCTTGAATTGCTAACATACTTCTTTGTTGTTGTTATATTACACTTGTTTCATTGTTACTTCATTGTAGAATATAGTTGTTACTTCGTTGTAGGCCTATAGTTATTATCTCGATTGTATTCGGAAAATGAATGTCATTGTTGGTTGTTTGGTTTATTATAGACATATTTGTCATTTAGATAAGTTTGTTAATTGCAATGCTGATTATTGTTGATTATTATTAATTAACTTGTGAGCAATCGATTATTATAAGTACTTCCACAACCACCATCAACCTGTAAACTATCTAAAATTGGCTTGCTGCCGTTGGAAATACAATAAAACACTGAGAGAAAAACTAAAAAAATATGAAAATGATCTGAAGGGAATTTGTATTTCCTCAGCACATACGAGATGATACAAGAAAAATAAATGATATCGTAGTCTCACTGAAGCCTCATCTCTATTATTATAACTAGGCGTGACAATTCCAGTTTCGCCGGGGAGATTTATGATCAGCAAAAATAATTTGCTTGAGCTGCATTCTGTGAAGAAGCTGATTAATTATTACGAATTACTGTTTATCCCCTGGCCAAAGAAATCATCTTTTGTAACAGTAATGAACATACTAAAACTTTAAAAGCCAAAGAGACAAAGCCCCAAAGGATTTAAAAATATTACCTTAATTTTGACACATCTATAGGAATATATTGAACATTTTGTTACGCTGCAGGACAAGTTTTTGTTACGATACCACTGCAATTTTGGATACCACAAACATACAAAAATTTTCATCCATTTTGGTTGAATTCACGAGATTGCGGTGATAAACTCCATCAGTTAGCTTGGTTCAACGCAACAATCAGCTGTTTATTAGCAGTCAGCGAGCGGAAAAGTAAGCCGCAGCGAGCGATAAAGACTTTTTCGCTTGATAAACAGAGAATTGTTATTTTTCGATGTGTTTTTCGATCGTAAAAGAAGCACTTTGAACGCGGTTGTAGGAAAATACATTTTATTCGCAATTATGAACGAAATTATCACTTCCACAATAAACTAACTGATTGTATAATATGTATCAAACAAATATAAATAAATTACAATAGTTCCATAATAGCCGAGATTATTAATCGTCCGACATAGCCGCTATTAATCCCCCCCCCGTCATGCCACGGGCGGCCCCCCCCTCATCCCCCGGGCGGCGACAAGAGATGAAAACAATTCCGATTAATTAAAGCCAACTCGGACGCGGATTCCAATTATATTCCACTAATGATAATCCTTCCTGATCCAAATTCATTCCGGAAATACTTTAAATTCATTAAAAACTTTAGAGGAATATTTCTGAAAACTGCGGGAGCAGAAAAGTATAAAAGAGTTGTTGGGGATTTAAACGTTAAAAAAGGATGAACGAATTTTAAAACGAATTTCAATTTTGCCGCTTCGATTTTGTGGAAGAACAAGTATGATATATGTGTTTTTTCCACATTTATATCTTTATACGTGATTCGAAATTTTTTTATAGAGAACAGTCCAAATCCTGGACTTGGTGTCTAAGGCTGACCTGTTCTGTTTCTAACAATCAAAACCAAAATATATGGAGCCCCTTACCCCTCTTTCTCTGACGTATAATTTTAAAGCAAATCAACTTTAGAGATACCAACCAACTAACCTTTCATCCGTATATATTAAATTTTTTTAAAGAATTTTACTCAAAAACTTATAAATTGTATCATTAGAATAGTCAAATTAAAATTCACGAGTCCAAAGGTTAAGTTTAATTTGTTGGGGGAAATCCAAATAATAATACAGTTACACAGTTTTAAAACGGTTTCTTTACGTGAATACTGTGAAAAATATTACAAAACCATTTCAATATTAATCCACATATTACTCTGTGAACTTTTGCTACGTAGATCACAATTACATATGTTACGAATTTACAGCAATGCATCGGTTGACTCCATTGCTCTTTTCAGTGGAAATCCATTATGCAGAGAACTTTCATTATAAGGGATCATTAACATAAAGAGCACTAATGAAATAATAACATATATTTGTTACTTTTAGCGAATTTCCCCTATAGGGAAGAAGCTATTACCGTAGTCGGCATGGTAAGACCTAGGCCCGGGACCATGATAACTTTTCGTTTTGAGGTCCCCAGACCCCAAAAACACCATTCGTTCAATACTGTATATATATATATATATATATATATATATATATATATATATATGTGTCCGTGAGCACGATAACTCTCGTAAAAATTATCCGATTTTGATGAAATTTGGTATAAACGTGTAAAGCAACATTTATGACTTTAAGTTCGAAAACCAGCCAGATCGCTCTATCCGAAGGGGTATTTTGGGGAGGTTTTGTACCCCAAAAATGGGTTTTTTGAATTTTTTATATATAATTTTGGATATAGTCAAATTTTAGTTTTTACCATTGGATTCAGCTTAAAAAAACACACAATTTGGTATTTTGATCATTTCTCTACGTCAATTGGTTACCGAGATATTGAAAGTGCTAAACACAGTACGTTGTCTAATGTTATTCTTATGGAGGAAAAGAAAAATTGTATATCTCGCTTATTTATGAACGTATACTGACGAAACTTGGTATACGGCTTCATCTGGTTGTGGACCATTGATATTTGCTCAAAAAAACATTTTTTTGCCAAAGGCTCCCTTAGCAGCAAACCTGCGTACTCAGCTCCATGTTATTCTTATGGAGAATAAGTAACGTGTTATCTCCCTTAATTATGAAAATAAATTAATGAAATTTGGTATGTGGCTTTACCTAAATGAGTTATATTGATATTTGTATAAAACCCCATTTTTTGTGTTCCTTCCTTCAGCAAACCTGCATACTCAGCCGCCATGTTATTCTTATGGAGAATAATTAAAATGTCATAAATCGTTTATTTATGAATGTATATTGATGAAACTTGGTATGTGGCTTTATGTGCATTGGAAATTCGCTGAGTACGCAGGTTTGCTGCTATGGGGGTATTTTATTATTTTAATGTGCTGAGCACTATAAAATGCACTTTTGTACTTTCTAAAATTTACTCAGACCTTTGTATTTCCTTAACTTGATTCACAAAATTATCCCAGTCATACTAGACTTTACAAAAAAAAAATATTTTAACCCAGAAGACATTTTAAATATACATTAGAGTTTTAAGTAATTCTAGAATTCTTTGAAGATGCTTTTAAAGATAATTTGTTAAAGATTCTAAATGCGATAAGTGCTTTTAAAGCTACTTTTTATCCTGAAATGTGAAAGACAAATAGCCCCAAAGCGGAGCCCTGACTACGCCGCTCCCTGCATTTAATTATCCTCGAATATCCTACCTTCTTCCTCACTTCATGTATTATGGATTCTTTCTTAAAAAGAATATCTTTGTGACAGGAAGAGATTCTTAATAATGAAAAGAGTATCGGGGAGCCGATCCATGCTGTAGGATTTACTAAGTTTACATCGCAAATGTATCCTTTACTGCGAAAGTGTTTATTTGTCTGTTAACGGACTGCTTTTGAACTTATGTTTTAATTATTAGTGAATTTCCTTTGGAAAGGAAATTATTTTTAATTATTAGCATGACCCGCACGATGAAACTTAAGCCCGGGACCACCATAGAAGTTCCTAACGTGACCCCCTGAACACGTTTTGGGGGTCGTTCAAAATTGTATATATATATATATATATATATATATATATATATATATATATATATATGTGTGTGTGTGTGTGTGTATGCACTCTAGCGGTCGCATTTTTTATCCGATTTACATCAAATTTGGTAGGGACGTTCCTTTCTATAATCTGTTGGACAAGTTCGTTGGGCAAAACAATCGGAAAACTCTAAACCCATTTTTTTAGGGATTAATCTTTAAAATTTCGAGTTTTTGGGGGCCCAAAAAGGGTCAGAAAAGCCCCAGATGTAAAATTAATACATGTATAAAGATGGGAATTAGAGAGGCGAAAGTTGTAAGTCCTCTCTTCATTCTAGCATAAATATTTACCGAGTTATTAAAAAAAATGTGTATCGGCTAAACACAGTACGTTGTCTTATGGGAGTTTTACACTAGAAAAGCGTGTTATTCCTTTGTTAGAGTACTTTTATTACCCCCAGCAACCTCACGCCTACTTTCAAGCCTGCCTGGACCTTCTCCTAACATTATAATGCGCAACATTGTATTCCCAGCTTTGCAGGTAAATAAAACCAGGAGTGCCAGAACAGCCAAAAAATCAATGTTTTCAGATTTCAATAAAAATTGGACAAATGTTTGTTTTTACACATATTTTGAGTTTTAAAAGTTTTTTGTGGAAATTCACTTCCCTCACGTCAGCGTGCTGCGTGAGAACTCGTTTTGTTTGGATTTGAAAATCCGAAAATAATAATTAAAGTTGTAAACATTGTTTAAAAAAATAGGGTTTAAGGGTTTTTCCAATCGGTTTCTAAAGCCAAACCCCCAATTTTTTTACTTTACGCAGAACCCCAAGGAAGGATTTTGCTTAAACTTTGTAGACTTTGTATTTATGGTTATATTTTGGAAGGCAATATAGAAGCTATTTTTAACAAAAGAATAAAACATTTATATATGACTAGCCGACCCGTTGCAGCCCGCGTAAACTATGGTAGTTGTGTGTGCTTCAACCTGTGGTTAGCCCGTGGAATGAAGATCAGCTGTTTGAATTTTCATCAGATCAAACCAAAGTGAATGTCCATAAGGAATACATGGTAACTTTGGGACCCAGCGGGGCGTAGCACAGGGGGAATTTTGTAATACTGTTTCTTAGAAAGAACCTAGGGCCAAAGAGGAACCTATATGTAAAATTTCAACTCTGTAGGCCTTATAGTTATGGCTATTTCGTGGTAGGTCAGTCAGTGGTATTTGGATTTTATGAATATTAATATTTAAAATAACATTTAGGGTTTGGCTACCACACAAGTAAATGGAATTACTTTAATTTTGTATGTACAACATTTTATCGGGCAATTGATATGAATCAAATACAATAAAAACCATACTACCAGATTTCTACTGCTACAGAGAAGTTATATTACTTATCTGTGCTACTATAATTGCAATACTTAAAATTTGTTCTGTATCTTACGGAACCAATGTACTACCGAAAGAGCATATGACTATGATTTTCTTGCGAAAACTGAAAACATGATCGAATCTGAAACGAGTTTGAAAACTCATCGGCTGACTGGGTGGTTTGATGGAAGTTGATTACATGATTGATTCAGCTGCTCGTCAGTTGCGGACCCAGACAGAGGCAAGCATCAATGTCGAGTGAATAGAATGTACTGCCTCAGAGTCGAGTGCATACTACCATAGATTAAGCATACTCCCATGCTTAATCTATGATACTGCGCCTATGCTGAAGAGTATAGACAGTTCATAGTAGTTATGTATTGTTGATGGTATAGTGTTATTTACGATGATATTTTTGAAGAAAACCACCCGATTAACTTATAAACAAAATATTAATACATTTGTTTACTGTCGTAATACAATTACGCATCGTTAAGCCTTCATTAACAACCTATGTACTGGAAGGGGTTTTATTAAAATACCCCCGTCGCAGCAAACCTGCGTACTCAGCGAATTTCCAATGAATATATATGTCTTAATATTACATTAAGCCTCTTACCAGAATTCATAAGAAATATATTGATAAATAAGAGATATTTAAAATATTCATTATTCTCCATAAGAATAACATTAGGGATGAGTACGCAGGTTTGCTGCAACAAGGAACACAAAATAATAGATTTTTATACAAATATCAATAGAACTCATCTAAGTGAAGTCACATACCAAGTTTCGTCCATATACATTCATAAATAAGCGATATATAACATTTTTATTATTCTCCATAAGAATAACATGGGGGCCGAGTACTTAGGTTTGCTGCTTCGGGAACGATAGGTGAAAAATTGGTTTTTTGTTCAAACAACAACAAACCACAACCAGATGAAGCGATATACCAAGTTTCGTCAGTTTATGTTCATAAATAACCGGGATATAAAATTTGTCTTTTTCTCCATAAGAATAACATCGGACAACGTACTGTGTTTAGCACTTGTAATATCTCAGTAACCAATTAACGTAGAGCAACGATCAAAATACCAAATTGTTTGTTTTTTAAAGCTGAATTCAATGGTATAAATTAAAATTTGATTTAAATAACAATTACATGTGAAAACTAAAAAAAAAAAACATTTTCGGGGTACAAAACCCCCCAAAAACCCCCCTTCGGATGGTGCGATTTATCTGGTTTTCGAACTCGTTCAAATAAATGGTACTTTACATATTTGTACCAAATTTTATTAAGATCGG
The DNA here is from genome assembly GCA_963675035.1 of Allygus modestus. Classification (NCBI taxonomy): domain Eukaryota; kingdom Metazoa; phylum Arthropoda; class Insecta; order Hemiptera; family Cicadellidae; genus Allygus; species Allygus modestus. The sequence continues at coordinate 16,067,711 of OY776112.1, forward strand.
ACTTTTTTTAAGAGAGTTATCGTGCTTACGGACACACACACACACACACACACACACATATATAACATACATACATATATATATATATACATATATAAAAATTTGAACGAATGGTGTGTTTGGCATCTTGGGACCTCAAAACAAAAAGTTATCATGGTCTCGGGCTTATTACCATGAGACCTACGGTAATAGCTTCTTCCCTATAGGGGAAATTCGCTAAAACTACTCTTAGGTCTGATGCTGTAGATCTTCTGGACTAATTATCTTCCGGGCTAATTATCAAACTATCAGTGATAAATCATCTTTTTGTTTGTACGCAAGTTATCTTTGAGCTGTAGCAAAACAGTTATTGTGTGATCTGCAACTTTGTCAATTTGTATTACAACTATGTTATTAAAGAACTTGGTATATGGAAGTCGCCATCAATACACCATACTATGTCACTTGGCGGTGGCTATCCCAACATGTAGCCCCCGCACTACATTGGAAATAACGGTCCGCCCTCGGCGTCGTAAACTCCAGGACAATAGTCCATGAAGATAAACAGAAAAAGGAAACACATCTTTAAAATGTTTACATAATTTATCGGTTGACTTCCAACCACTTAAGAATACGCTATCTGGCTTATAACTTCCAACATTATAAAAAGTATAAATTTTCCGTCAGTCTTAAATATGCAAACATCTTATCTATGTTTCTTCCTGATTTATTGTCATTTTAGTTTATTTGAGGTACATAGTTGTTGTAGCCAATATTAAGCTAATCTCGGTTGAGGAAAATTTCGAAATTAGCCAACATGGGATTTAATAGCATGCTCAAAAAATATTTAAATTTAAGAGTACTAGAATATTTTATTACATATATTTTGAATCTGTTTTTAAGTAAATTGTAAATGTGTAAATAGTAAAATACAAGTAAAATACAAATTTACGTCTTAATATTTGCATATTTCATGGATAGTGGTATTAAAAATAATTTAAGTTCTTTACTCATGAGCTAACAATTTAATTTTGGATGCAACCTGAGTATTAAACGAAATTAAAAAAAAATCTTATCCTTGTTCCGAAAATAAATAATAAATTACCGTTAAAACTCACTGTTCTTTCAAAAAAGTCAACAAATCATAAAGTAAGCCAAATATGGGTATGGGTATTGTCCGTTTTATTTACAAGAATGGCAAAATATATCTTTGTTATAGAAATGGCCAAACAACACCCTTTAATATTTTAACCTTGCGAATAGTCTGAAAAAATGTATAATGGGGTAAAGAGCTCGTTCGTAAAAGGAAGCTTAAACCAAAGTTCAACGCATGGTATTATTGATTCCGTCTGTTCTTTTTTGCTTAAAAGTAAAGTGCATTAGCTCGCTAATGGCTTAGTAATGTGATTTCAAAATACACAAGAGAGAAAAAGGTTTTTAAGAACTTTGTGCTTCAACAGATATTACCTTGTAGCCTAAAACCTTTCCATTTTGGTTACAGAATGATTAAAAATCAACCCTCTAGAAAAATTATTTTGTAGTTTGGTTTTTAACCGGTGTTCTGATATAGAGCAAATTTCCCTTAATTTGGGCTTATATAGTTTTTTTGTAGACAGGCGGTAACCTAACAGTGTAAGATAGGTTTCGAACCCCACAAGGCTGCGATATTAACACTTAGCTATAAAACAATAACGACTGGCGTTGGCATGAAACCAGGGACATCGTTTTGTTTCTTTAGCTACTTCACGCTCAGCGCCCTAACTTTTAAGCACAGCTTTTATTCTAATTGAATGAAAGAACGGGAAAAAATGAAAACACGTTTGAAAGCATTAAAACACTGTTAATAATTTTGTAAATAAATTAAGAAAAATTCACCCTGAAGAAAATGACTAAACCACTTGCATTTTAAAGAACGGCTTCCATGCTTTTCTCCTCAACTTATTATTCAAGAGGCACTTTCTTCAAGCAAACAACTCCTTTCCACAGAGAAAGCCTGCTTAATAAATAAGAAGCCTAAACTCGTCCCGATATTTAGAATGGAGAAGTTCAATAATTAATTCTTATGAGATCAACATTTTATTTTTGTTCATTATTCATTAAAACCCCATAATGTAATCCACTTGATGAGGGTATTGATGCTCTGTTGTTAAAAGTGTTCGGGTAATGCTTTGGAAATTTTCTCATGTTACATTGGTTATTCTACAGCAGAATGTTGTAATAGAGATTGTTGAAGTTCTTTTTCGTGTACTGGAACAACTCAAAAACAACAATGCGAAAACCCTCACCTTAAGAGTCTTCATCACCGGAAGTTGCCGGACACCATATTGGTGTTTTGTTCCATAAGACCAATGTTAACTTTGTGTCTCCGTTACTCCTCACCTGATCGTCAAAAACAATTAATTTTGGTGTCAAATTAAAGGTTTCGTCGTCCTCTAAGGAAATACAATAGTCGAATTTGGATTTTGTTACAAATTAATGAGAACATGTATAGTATTTTAATTCAAAATTAAACTATTTATTATGTGACTGTAGTACCCAAATTAAAAAATTCGACATTGTATTTACTACTAGAGGACGGCGAAACCTTTAATTTGACACCAAAATTAATTGTATGTGACGATCAGGTGAGGAGTAATGGAGGCACAAAGTTAACATTGGCCTTATGGAGCAAAACTCCAAGATGGCGTCTAGCAACTTCCGGTGATGAAGACTCTTAAGCCTAACATCTCGACTCACCGACCCAACTGAACTATAACTGTTACAACTCACCTTAAGAGGGGGCTCCAGTCCTCTGCTTCTCCCATAAGACCAATGTTAACTTTCAAAGTCCGTCCCTCCTCAACGGGTTGTCCGAAATGGATTATTTATGGTTAGTTTGAAAGATCAAAAATATATCTAGCGATTTCAGTAAGCAGATTTTCGTTATCGTAAATAGTTCGCCCATTAAAAAATCTTAAATATTGAACATTTTGGAATTTTATTGATCGATTAGTATTTGCGATATCGAAATTCTGCTTACTGAAATCGCTAGATATATTTTTGCTCTTTAAAATGAGCCATAGATCAACGATATCGGATAATTAGTTGAGGAGGAACGGGCTTTGAAAGTTAACATTGGCCTTATGGGCGAAACAGGTAGAAACGCGAAAAGTTTCGTGACTGGAGCGCCCTCTTAAAGTTTTTAGTGAGAGTTTTATTTCAGTGAAGATAATTAAACCCACGGTAAGCCTTTTCGATGGATCACACAATGTTCTGTGTATTATACACTGATAAGGTATGACAGTGTTGAAGCATGTGTAAATAAAAAAAGATTTCGGTTGCTTGGTAAAAGACCTCGCTATTTATGATGCAGTGATGAAGGTTTCTATTGCCGAACTATGGTAATTAGGCTAAAAGAACAAAACCCTCGGAACAGCTAAGCTTCCCGGCACACCCTTTGTATCGTCGGCTAAAGCTTATATATTGACTGATTAGAATAATGATTAGGCTGCCGAGTTGGCGTTTAACTTCCGCCACTGAACAGAGCAGAAAGCAGCAACTGAGGAAGAACATAATTTTAATTACACTACACAGTTAACGATATTAGTGTGTTGTACACCTTTCAAAGTTTTTATTAGTGTCGTAGTTTGTATTTTTAATAGGGGTAAAACTAATGGATACCTAATCTGTGAACCAATTTCAACGATTTTTACTTTCTCCCCTTATACATAGTATATGGAGAAAGTATTGTTTTCGTCAAAATTTTCGAATTTGAGTTGTTAGTGGAAATATTCGTTTTGGTGCTCCCTGAACCCAAAAAAGTGGTTTTTACGTGATGTCTGTCTGTGTGTGTGTGTGTGTGTGTGTGTGTGTCCGTGTGTGTGTGTGTGTGTGTGTGTGTGTGTGTGTGTGTGTGTGTGTGTGTCTGTGTGGATGTGTACAGAGCTAGAGCCCTAACCAATGGACCGATTTTTATGAAATTTGGTATGTAGGTACTAATCCACGATATCTCCAGGTGTTTTTTCATTTTTTTGAATTTTTTATTTTTAAGGGTAATTATCCCCCAAAAATCGCCAAAAAACATGTAAAATCCAAATTTCTCAAAAACGGCTCTAACGATTTTGATTAAACTTTAGTGGTTTGAGGAGCTTTAGGTTTCCAACAAAATGACATAACCCGAATTTCTGTAAAAATTCGGATTCAGAAGTTACAGGACTTAAAACATCCAAAATTCAGTTTTTTGGATTTTTCATAAAAAATCATAAGTTCTGCAAATGATTACTATTCACCATTGAAAAGAGCTCAAAAAATAAATAAATTAGTATTTTGAATTACTATTCTACGATTGCTAGTTGCGGAGAAAATTGAAATTTTCATTCAGCGGTAAACGCAGTACGTTGTCCAATGTTATTCTTATGGGGAATACATAAATTACTATTTCTCTCTTATTTACTGATCAATTTCATTAAAACTTGATATGCAGGTCAAGTTAGCATTGACCAATAGAGGATGTTCGAAATATGTTGCCATTTAACCCTGGGGGGGACAAGGGGGCATTTCCCCTCTCAAAATATCTTTGTTTAGCAACGGAATCTATAGTGCTCCTAAAAAGGGATTTTGGTGAATATTTCTGAAAACAACTATTTTAGACAATTTTCAATTCATTTATCTGTACTTCATATTCTATATTTAGTAAATAAAAAATCTTTTTTCATTAAAGTTTGGCTAAAAGGGAGAAAGTATGTGTCAGTTTCCTGATACCGTTTATTTGTTTCAATTTCTTTTGAAAAAACCACTCACATTTGACGAAACTCTCATTCTTCGTCATTTGAGTCACCTCCCCTTGTACAACGCACTGTGTTATTTAGGTATCGCTAACATTATGTAACATAGTTTTTTGCCTATTCATAAAAATACGAACAAAAATTACCGATTGTTTATGAGGCGCTATGGATTGGTAAATTAAAATAGTGTTTATGTAAATCGGAATGTTGCTTTATCCTATACTCTAATATGAGTAAGGTTTGCCTGCAACTCTGATCTCAAAAACGGCTCTAACGATTTCCTTCAAAAGTTGTAATTAACTCATTTCAGAGTGACAGGTCTCATCCCAAAGAAAAATCGAATAATTTAAAAAAAATTTGAAAAATTAATTAAGTTATAACGTAGAAGTATTAAGTTAAGGCTTTTGGAGTTTCAAGTCAAAACAAAAGAATCATAACAGCTGTTTATAATCAATCAGTGAACTGTCAAAGTGCACTATTGTAGTTGAAGTATTAACATGTGGTTTTTCTGAGAGCAGTGACTAAAACCATTGAATGAAGATTATATTAGATTGGTCACATCATATCCAAAATGAATCAAATGAACATTGATCTACAATATCAACTGGAGTAACATTAAACATGCAAATTTGCTCAGAAAATCTGCTCGTCAGTATCGGAGCTTGATGAAAAATTACTCAGTCATCTAAACAAACTGAATAACCTTCCCTAAGCAAAGCTCGGCCCCCAGGCAATACACCTAATAAGCTCCAACTGAATATAGCCTAGATATCAATAAATAATAATTAAATATAATTTTAAAGATTTAATAGAATCTGATGCTCGAACTCGAGCGAATGTTCTTTCCATGCTTCTGCCTTTACATAACGCAACATAACGATTTGTACTTACTGCACACTGTGTTGTTATTCCAGGGGTAATTTTATTTATGTTATATAATATCTGTAACATACTTTTGCTATGATGTGTTTTGTGTATGTGTCAGCAGTTTTTAACTATACATTTCAACTGATTTCTACCATACTAATGTTATAAATCTGAATGTGTATAAGTTTGTTTGTGAATGAGCTGATCTTTGTAAGGAGATGATTAATCCCTCAAGACACCCTAAAGCCTATTCCTGTTTTTACATTATTAAGGGCTCCACCCACTTGCATTCAAAAGTGCTATGCGTAATTTTGTATATTATGAACGTTAGTATTTACAAAACCAATTGAGCTGAAATTTGTTTGGAAAGAGGGAATAAATTACGGTAAAACATAAGCTTAGGTGTACTCCCTTTCCAAACATTCTTTAGGACTTCCCCCTCAACCTTTAAAATCCTTATTTTAGCTCTATTGTCTAACGCTGGACCTATGGTGTTGGAATTTGGTAATAAACTATGTATAGAGAAAGTAAAAGAACTCATGTCAGAACTAAATTCCAACAGGTTTTTGATCCATCAACCGAAAGTGAAATATACTAATTAAAATGTTATAGTGAGTACTTATTGTCGTATCGTTTACTTTAGGCCAAAATCGTTTAACCTCAGCAGTAAAAATCCAAATAATGAAGCCTAATCCAGAGCTGGCAGACTCGGTGATTGACTGATTGGTGGTTTCCAGATTGCTGATTGGATGATTGGCTCAGCTGATTGTCAGAAATGTTGCGTCTGCTGTTTTGCAGGCTGCCTCTAGAAAAGTCTCAAAACTGGAAACATGTTTATAAAATAATATTTTGCCCCAATAGTTTTAAATTTTGGTATTATTAGGATACTGTAATCAATTAAAACAAATCGAATAGTTATGTAGGTATGTGTTTAGTATTCTATTTAAAGAGTTCGGCACCTAATATGAATTTTTGAAAACATAGATTGTTCTAGAAGATGTCTATTCAAAATGGCAATTCAAAAATGTGCAATTTAAACTTTGTAGTATATTTTCTTTTAATGTGTTAAATTTGATGCTTTTTTAGTGTCACGGCCTTTGAAGAGGATTAATCGAAAACTACTTCTCCTCCAAATGTCTATTCAACCATTAGTTCAACAATGTGGTTGATGAACGTCACACTTACGGTATACTCAAATATTCCAGACCCGTTTTGACGTTATCTAATATATAAAATTCTCGTGTCACAGTATTTGTAACATAACTCCTCCGAAACGGCTTGACCGATTCATAATAATATTATATTGTTATGAGGTTAATTTCAGGGTTTGCATCAGAAGTGGGATTAGTTGTTAAATTATTCGATTCTCGGGTCCAAAATGGAACAACTCGGAAAAACTTTGTTTACTCTCTTGAAGGCGTAATTCCATTTCCCAACTTTTTAATGAAGGAAGCGAGAATACAAACTTTTTTACTGGATAAAAAAACTGGATTATTTTATTTTTTGCTGAGTTCTTGCCCTTACAGTATTTGAGTATTTAATTCGTATACATTTACAACAGAATAAATAATTTAACCAACACTTAAACAATTCACAATCTACATTTTAAAAACACAATCCCATGTGCTAAACGTAAATTAGGCCATAGTTTCAGTATAATTTAAATAAACGGTATCAGGAAACTGACACATACTTTCTCCCTTTTAGCCCAACTTTAATGCATAAATTACTTTTTATTTACTAAATATAGAATACAAAACATGGTCGAATGTACAGAAAATCTTGTAAACAAGTTGTTTTAAAAATCATCCACCCAAATCCCTGCTTTGGAGGCACTACAGAATCCATTGCTACACTCGTGGTTTTAAGAGGGGAAATGCCCCCTATTCCCCCCCCCAGGGTTATTAAGGGGCAACATATTTCGAATTAACTCTGTTGGTCAATGCTAAATTGACAAGCATATCAAGTTTGAATGAAATTTATCAGTAAATAAGATAGAAATAGTAATTTTTGTATTCTCCATAAGAATAACATTGGACAACGTACTGCGTTTACCGCTAAATGAAAATTTCAATTTTCTCCGAAACCAGCAATTGTAGAATAGTAATTCAAAATACTAAATTATTTAGTTTTTAGAGCTCTTTTTAATGGTGAATAGTAATATTTTTTAATATTTATGTTTTTTTATGAAAAATCCAAAAAACTGAATTTTGGATGTTTTAAGTCCTGTAATTTCTGAACCCGAATTTTTCCAGAAATGCGGGTGGTGTCATTTTGTTGGAGAACTAAAGTTCTACAAACGACTAAAGTTTAATCAAAATCGTTAGAGCCGTTTTTGAGAAATTTGGATTTTTCATGTTTTTTGGCGGTTTTTGGGGGATAATTACCCTTAAAAATCAAAAATTCAAAAAAATGAAAAAAACGCCTGGAGATATCGTGAATTAGTACCTACATACCAAATTTCATCAAAATCGGTCCATAGGTTAGGGCTCTAGCTCTGTACACATCCACACAGACACACACACACACACACACACACACACACACACGGACACACACACACACACACAGACAGACATCACGTAAAAACCACTTTTTTGGGTTCAGGGAGCACCAAAACGAATATTTCCACTAACAACTCAAATTCGAAAATTCTGACGAAAACAATACTTTCTCCATATACTACGTATAAGGGGGAGAAAGTAAAAGGTATTTGGGGAAAAATAGTCCTTATTGGTCCATATTAATTCTTTGGTCCTTTGGTAACTTAATTCTGACGAAATGTTCTTCAGCCTATTTTATTATTCCATAGCATTGTTTACTGCAATAAACAAAGTGATACAGTTTAGCCTTTGTATAGTAAACAAATCTGTATCTCTAGAACAATAAAATATTGCAATTAGTTTTAATGAACAATGTTCACAATGATTCTATTTTAAAAATTATCGGTTTGAAAGTGTTTGTTTATACAACAAAATTATAGTAATTTTTAGTCAGTTCCTTTTTTATTTGGACACTAAAAACTGTCCCAAAAAATGTAAAGATCTGAACGAGTAAGCTTCAAAAACAATAAAATATATGAAATGTTATTAATACACAATTTTTATGATAATGTCGAATTCCTAAATTTAATATAATTTATGACAATTACTCTGTAAAACAACTGATATTTCCCAGTAAAATATCACAATTTTGGTCCCTTGGGATGGTTTTTAAGAGAGTATTCCTAGTATTTTGCTGTATAATTTCCAATTACCATTCAATTACGTCACAGTCCACCCCTTCTCAAATTCTATTTACTCAGTTCATTTCCCCCAATGGTGACAGGGGTAATCCCCTCTCTGATGGCCTAGTGCAATCCTTCTCTTAGTTTACTGAGCAAATAACTTAGAACAGATTTGTCTGGTGTTTCAGTAATACAATTCGCATTTGTGTCGTTACAGATATTATTTATCCCTTTTGACTGGTAAGTAAACTTTATTTCGTATAGAAATTAATTAAATTAAGTGAAAAAGAGCTTTAACTCAACTTTAAAAATATAATTTTTACCACGTAGTGTACTAATTTCATAACCTTAACATTCCCAGTGGCTAGTGAGGCCGTTTGTAAGGTTGGCAACTTAGGTGAAAAAACAGAACAAAATTATTATAGAATAAAATACCCCCGTTGCAGCAAACCTGCGTACTCAGCGAATTTCCAATGGAGATATAAATGTCTTAATACTACATAAAGCCACTTATCAAGTTTCATAAAAATATATTCACAAATAATCGATATATACAATTTTAATTATTCTCCATAAGAATAACATTGGGGCTGAGTACGCAGGTTTGCTGCAAGAAGGAACACAAAAAATTGGTTTTTATGCTATTATCAATATAACTCAACTAGGTGAAGTCGCATACCAGTTTTTATTCATTTATGTTCATAATTAAGGGAGACAGAGCATTTAATTATTATCCATAAGAATAACATGGGGGCTGAGTACGCAGGTTTGCTGCTACGGGAGAATTATGCAAAAACAATTTTTTGGAGCAAATATCAATAGACCTCAATGAGATGAAGCTGTATACCAAGTTTCGTCAGTATACGTTCATAAATAAGCGAGATAAACAAATTTTCTTTTCCTCCATAAGAATAACATTAGACAACGTACTGTGTTTAGCACTTTCAATATCTCGGTAACCAATTGACGTAGAGGAATGATCGAAATACCAAATTGTGTGTTTTTTTAAGCTGAATCGAATGGTGAAAACTAAAATTTGACTTTTTCAAAAATTATATGTAAAAAATTCAAAAAACCCATTTTTGGGGTACAAAACCCCCCCAAAATACCCCTTCGGATAGGTCGATCCGTCTGGTTTTCGAAATTAAAGTCATAAATGCTGCTTTACATGTTTATACCAAATTTTGTCAAAATCGGATCATTTTTACGAGAGTTATCGTGCTCACGGACACACACACATATATATATATATATATATATATATATATACAGTATCGAACGAATGGTGTTTTTGGGGTCTGGGGACCTCAAAACGAAAAGTTATCATGGTCCCGGGCCTAGGTCTTACCATGCCGACTACGGTAATAGCTTCTTCTCTATAGGGGAAATTCGCTAAAAAAATAAACTTAATCACATTTTCATTATGATTTTCGTTGTACCTTAACACAAGAATATTAGTTTTAAGCACGCTTAAAAATAAGGAAAAATAAAAGAGTACCTATACATATCATAACTGTTATTTACCAATTTTTAGACACACGAACAAATATATTTGGTATGGAAGCATATTTTTAACGGCGAATCTATATAAACTATTACTACGATTAAAATTAACTTTGTCGCACTCCATTTGGTTAAACGTTTACTATAAATGGCCGAGAACTTATTTATTATGGCTCTAAATCGCAAAACCTCAAAAATGTCCAATAAATAAATCGTGAAAGAAATACATTTAAGCTGTATTAGAGTAATATTAGGAGTTAATACGATTTTGTAGTTTTGTGTTGAATTAACTGATATACAGTTACAGGTGTAAATTAAGTTGTAAATAATTCTGGTTACCTATTGGACTAAATTACCGAATTCAAATAAATATAGTTTATTGTTAGGATTTATTGTTTACTTGATTAAATTAAAAATTATTTGTATAACCTTTCAACTTTAATCTAAGGTTTAGTAAAACATCTAGTTTGATTATTTAACAAGGGTGAATAGCAATACACTTAATTATTAATTAAATCCTTTTACCGATTGTGATAGTGTTATAAAAAACGAAATTGAAAATAAATCTACAAGGATGCTTAATTTTTTTAATGTATTTAGTCTTTGTTGTTTTTTAGTTTTACAAAATAAAGCTTATAATTTGTAATTTGTTAAAAAAAATTAAAAGGCTGGATGAATCAAAAAAATAATATACAAAGCATACAATAAACCAAATTGCAAAGTGCACCAACGTTTAAAAATGTATAAAGAATAAAAGAACAACTTTCGAATTTTAACTCAGAAAAGAGAAACTACCGATTATCGACTACGAGCACGGGATCTGCAATGCAAATTGCTTAAAACAACCTTTTTCACCTCTATGCAAAGTTATTCAGTTACTACTGTCCAGCTGTCTATTTAAATGAAAGCAAAGAAAGAAAAACGCCGACTCAAACCGGAATATCAGGTGCAGGATATCCCGATAGATATTATTTTATAATGCAAACTTGCTTTTGAAGTGCGGGTTTTATTAATAATAATAAAATGAGTATTATCATTTATATTTTAGTAAAACGGTAATATTAAAAGGCTATTACGAATTTATTCGCACGAATTCATAAAACGCACTTACTAAAGATAAAATGTGCAATCAAAATATTAACGAAAATAAACGGGCACAGTATTGATTACACGATTGTATTGCAAAACACTAAATCCAGATTAATTTAACACAGAATTTAAATGTTAAAACTTTTTACAATTGTTATACTAGAGATATTATTAAATCATATTCCGCGTTGGATTAGAGTTTCCGTTTCTCTTATACTAAGGCTAACATAATGCGTTAAATGCGGTCTTTTGTTTTTACTGTATTAATAATTTTCTTAGTTTTATTTGACAAATACATTGTTCAAAAAATCGTTTACAAAAATAAATGTATTACATTAAGTTTATTCTGTATAAATAAACAGAAAGACGTTATTAACAAAAATATAATCAAATACAGCCAAACAATTCATATCGTTAATACTGCTACTAAATTATTTCCGGGCCTTAATTACTCATAATTAGGGAAATAATTTTACGCAAAAATATAGCATCATCCAGTACCGATCCAAAGTATTTGATTTTTTTGCGTCAGATTAAAATTGATTGGATGTAGGTAAACATTGAAATTTATAGCGTAACAATTTACAGTTTAATTGATTTAGTAAAACAAGCGAACTCTTTTAATTAGGTATACAAACTAAGAAAATATAACAAAACTAATATTTATTTACCTGGAACAGTTTTAACTTGATGTTTGTACAAATTGAACTTACTCCTTAGCTTGGGAAATTGCTAAAAGTTTATGATTATTACAAAGATCTCTGCGAACAAACTTTCCAGAGTGAGGATAAAACGCATCCTTCCTCCATCTTTGAATTCGATCACACAACCTCCTCCTTAGCTTAGAGATCGTATTAAACTTATCAAATAGTTTTGAAAAGCATGTTTGAAGTACATGCAGATAATTCCCACCTGACTTATGCCTTCGTTTGACGTAATTGACTTTGAGTAATTAAATAAAAAATAAAATGAGGGAGTTAAAAAAATCATACAAAAATTATAAATGTTCAAATTTGTTAGGTTAGAAAAACTGTAACTGCTGTAAGTCACTCTAGTATCTTATACATAAAGTTGCTCGAATAAGTTTATAGCAAATAAGGCAGCAAATATTACACAGAAATTCATTTAGACATTTAGCTTTGGGGACAGAGCTTTGGTTGGAGAAGCATAGTCAGTTTGTTCTGAATTTAACATTTGTCTGTTACAGTTCACAGTTAAATAAAATTTGGTAGACTACGAGATGGTTACTTTGACAGATAACCGACAGTTTTTGAAAAAAAAAACACCAAAACCTATTGTAGCGTTTGTTTTTAATTTATATTCTGCAAGCCAATGTTAATTTTGTAAATATTCAAATTAATCTTATAATATATATTAATAAAAGAGATAGGATCTGTCTACAACACTTTTTTGAACTAGACAAAAAATGTTAAATGTTAATTCCTACTTTTGAAGGTCATTGTTAGTGTTACATTTGAGATAAGAGTTGATGGAAATTAAACGATCCTTACTCATATCCAAGTCCACACTCTGGCCGAGCGAAAACGAACTCGAGAGTGTAGGTGGGTAGTTCGCCTCCGCTTGTGATCGTGATATTCCAGCTGACTACTCTTACTGTGATGCCGCCTCCAAACTCTGGCCGAGTCTAGGCGAGCGAAGACGAACTCGAGAGTGTAGGTGGGTAGTTCGCCTTGGCGATGGGTAGTATACTAGCTGATCATTTACATTGTAAAATGTCCAGGCGAGTCGCTCGCCTGAAACATTCGTCCAGAATGTGGTAGTGAGTGTTGGCTTTAGAATGTAGGAATTAAGGATAATTTGTATCTAGCTTATAATTTGTCTGTTAACGATTTATTGTCTCGATTTACCCAGCTAAATACAAAGTTTTATTTCCCTCACTAAAATTGAACTGCTACACCAGTATCTCTTCCCCTTTATGAAATTGATGATGCCTGGTAACCATATAGTCATGTACACTAAAAAATGCCACCTCAAGACGATGTGTTGAACGGTAATGAAAGAAGCATTTCCAAGAAGTAAGCTAAGCTAAGTGGGGGATAGTGATAGAAGGGAAATATCGAGCCGCTTATGTTGATGACGATCCCTTGGAGTCTGAACAAACACATTACTCCGGGATTTGTATTCATTTGGGGGGGGAGAAGTAAGGGGGCTGCAGGGAGCTAAAGTGGCCTGGAGGATACGGGCTATTATTTGTTTGAGACAAATCACACACAGTAAATTGAACAGTTAATAGATAAAAAAGTGCTTATTGAAACTGAATATTTTTTCCAAATTCCTAACTAAGTTATCGTGTTTTGTATGTAATATACGATGCATCTTAGGTACTTAAAAACCGCTTTGTCTCATGAAAATTGCGTACGATAATCTTAAGCACATCGGTGGCTTGAGTGTTGAAAAACCCAATATTTACATTCTGGTGTACAGTAAAAGTAAAAGAAAAGACTAAAATTTTATAATATTACTTAATAAACGGGTTGTCCTTTTCAAAGAAAAGGGCAAGAGATAAACAAGAAAAATGTCAAACACTTAATGTAAACCAGTGGGCCGTAATATCTCACGGTTTACGTTTACAGAGATAAAGTCGTCGAGCTTAAATTGTTCAGCAAATATACCTGTATGTATTTGAAGATAACTTTATGTAAAATTGTTTCACCTGTTTTAAAGGGCAATGCACATCCACAGAAAGATAGAACTCTAGCTTCTGCTAAGTTGTCAAGTTTCGTGTTAGTATTCGTATGTAAAAAGTTTGAAATTAAGTGTAACATAACATTTCAAAACATTATATTAGACTGTTAGTTATAAGACATATTGCGTTGTTAAAGTTGAAATTGTTTTATCCTAAAACTATTACTGTAAAATTGTTTTGGTAGAATGATACAAGCCGAATGAAAATATTGTAGAAAAAATAAACTAACAAGATAAGACAGTTTTACCAATACTTTTCTTGGAAATCCCTTTCCAAGATATATCCAAGATTTCCAAGATATCCTTTGGATACTGGAAGCCTTGTCTGTATTTCTATCATCATACCTCCAGGGAATAAATTGATGGGAACACACTGCCACCTGAGGGCTACTGTGTTCTTTCATATCTGTGGAGCGAATTTACTTTGGTTTAATATTTTTCATGCAATATCTTGAAAAATACATTTGTTTAGGAACAGCCCTATTTCAATTCTAAGAAAGTGTTACGCCGTATAGAATTAATTTTGTGTTTTTATATTAGAATAGCTTATTTGTTTTATTTTAAGAACGTATTAACTCAACAAGGACCAATTAAAACATTATTTCATTGCAATAACAAATAAGTATAAAAAATAGATTGTAATTTAATGTGCAATTAATTATAAAAAAATTGTTAAAATTAAAAAAATAAATAATGGTTTTTAAACTTATAGAAAATATGCTAACCACACACAAATATAAAAGCAGTTTTCTTCCTTCTGAAGCAAATGCCGGATTACTATGTTAAATGAATTTTATAAAACAATATGTATGATACATTTTTTATTTAATTGTATGCAATATATCGTATGATAATGATTTACCTTAGAGAGAGTATGTACGAAGTTACAAAGGAAATATAAACAGAAAAGATTGAACTTTCTAATATCGATATTGGTAATGTTACCGGTCAAATGAAATAATTTTAAAAGGATCTTATGTATGTTATATTCAATTAACTTATGTCCCAGAAAAACGACATTAAATTTAATTTACCAAAGTTAAGCGGTTTATGTGCTGTTACATTTCTTTTTAGTTTTTCGTTTTAGAAAATGTTCTTTGAATCGAGTAAAGTTAACTATTCAATACTACTGTTCTGCCAGGGGCCAAAGCCAAATGTAAACCCAGACCCCTAATCAGTATTCAAATCAGTCAATGTATATGCTTCAGCCGTAATACTATGGTTAATTGAACTTGATGATATGACATTTTGGGACTTAAGTTAGTTTGAATTTAGTTCAATAGGCTTCTTAAACAAAACTATAGAAATTAAAAAAACGTAAATTTTTTGGTTTAGAAAACAACATACGTAACAAACAACTTTATATAAAATACACATAATAGACAAAATACACCCGTCGCAGCAAACCTGCATACTCAGCGAATTTCCAATGAATATATATATAACATAACACTTAACAGGATTCATAAGAAATGTATTCACAAACAAGCGATATTTAAAATATTAATTATTCTCCATAAGAATAACATTGGGGATGAGTACGCAGGTTTGCTGCAACAAGGCACGCAAAATAATGGGTTTTTATGCAAATATCAATAGAACTCATCTTAGTGAAGTCACATATCAAGTTTCATCCATATACATTCATAAATAAGCGATATATAACATTTTAAGTATTTTCCATAAGAATAACATGGGGACCAAGTACCTAGGTTTGCTGCAGGAACCATAGGCGAAAAATTGTTTTTTTGTGCAAACAACAATAAACCATAACGAGATCAAGCCATATACCAAATTTTGCCAGTTTATGTTCATAAATAAGCGAGATATACAATTTTTCTTTTTCTCCATAAGAATAACATTAGACAACGTACTGTGTTTAGCACTTTCAATATCTCGGTAACCAATTGACGTAGAGCAATGATCAAAATACCAAATTGTTAGTTTTTTTAAGTTAAACCAAATGGTATAAATTAAAATTTAATTTAAATTTAAATTACCTGTGAAAACACCAAAAAACACATTTTTGGGGTACAAAACCCCCCAAAAACCCCCCTTCGGATGGTGCGATTCATCTGGTTTTCGAACTTGTTCAAATAAATGGTACTTTACACATTTGTACCAAATTTCATTAAGATCGGACCTTTTTTACGAGAGTTATCGTGCTTACGGACACACACACATATATATATACATATATAAAAATTTGAACGAATGGTGTTTTTGGCATCTGGGGACCTCAAAATGAAAAGTTATCATGGTCTCGGGCTTAAGTCTTACCATGAGACCTACGGTAATAGCTTCTTCCCTATAGGGGAAATTCGCTAAAACTGAATTAAATATACAAAATGTAAAGGAATTTAACTCTATTGTGTACACTAAACTATTTAACAAAGTAATACCCCCGTAGCAGCAAACCTGCGTACTCAGCGAATTTCCAATGCATATATATGTATCTTAATACCACATAAAGCCACATACCAAGTTTCATCAATATACATTCATAAATAAACGATTTATGACATTTTAATTATTCTCCATAAGAATAACATGGCAGCTGAGTATGCAGGTTTGCTGAAGCAAGGAACACAAAAAATGGGGTTTTATACAAATATCAATATAACTCATGTAGGTAAAGCCACATACCAAATTTTGTTAATTTATTTTCATAATGAAGGCAGATAACACGTTACTTATTCTCCATAAGAATAACATGGGGCTGAGTACGCAGGTTTGCTGCTATGGGAGCCTTGGGTAAAAAAGTGTATTTTTGAGCAAATATCAATGGTCCACAACCAGATGAAGCCGTATACCAAGTTTCGTCAGTATAGGTTCATAAATAAGCGAGATATACAATTTTTATTTTTCTCCATAAGAATAACATTAGACAACGTACTGTGTTTAGCACTTTCAATATCTCGGTAACTAATTGACGTAGAGAAATGATCAAAATACCAAATTGTGTGTTTTTTTAAGCTGAATCCAATGGGAAAAAATAAAATTTGACTATTTCCAAAATTATATGTACAAAATTCAAAAAACCCATTTTTGGGGTACAAAACCCCCCAAAAATACCCCTTCGGATAGAGCGATCTGGCTGGTTTTCGAACTTAAAGTCATAAATGTTGCTTTACACGTTTATACCAAATTTCATCAAAATTGGATAATTTTTACGAGAGTTATCGTGCTCACGGACACATATATATATATATATATATATATATATATATATATATATATATATATATATATATATATATAGATATATATATATATATACAGTTTCGAACGAATGGTGTTTTTGGGGTCTGGGGACCTCAAAACGAAAAGTTATCATGGTCCCGGGCCTAGGTCTTACCATGCCGACTACGGTAATAGCTTCTTCCCTATAGGGGAAATTCGCTAAAATGTCTCGTGCAATTAGCTATCATAAAAAATGTGTAGGTTTGTTTTGTTTGTGCAATTAAAGTTTTAAAAGTAAAGCTATAATAGAAACGAATTATAGAACAATTTTTTAAGGTTGCGTTAAACGAGTTTTCCATCAGTTGCATTTAATTAAATGTATGTTCGTCGTCGCGCCAAAAATGCACTTTGATACAGCATCGAACTTTGCTTCTCGTTGGTTGAAAAGAGTATCAACGAGATCTTGGATCTTGGATCTTGTTACCTACATTTATTTTTTTAAATCTCCCTCCTTTATTTAAATAAACACATTTACTTTGTGCTTTTAGTTGCTAACACCTCAATAGCTGACTTTGTGGTGGTAAACAAATCTGAAAAAGGGATGTACACCTAGCCTAATAATAAGCATTTTCGGCTGTAAATTTAGTTTTAAACCACACTTTAAATTGTTTGTACATAAGACTTAAATAATAACGAGTTCGCACGCAGCACGCTGACGTGAGGGAAGTGAATTTCCACATAAAAACTTTTAAAACTCAAAATCTGTGTAAAAACATACATAAATTCCAATTTTTATTGAATTCTGAAAACATTGATTTTTTGGCTGTTCTGATGCTCCTGGTTTCATTTGCCTGCAAAGCTGGGAATACAATTTTGCGCATTATAATGTTAGGAGAAGGTCCAGGCAGGCTTGAAAGTAGGCTTGAGTTGCTGGGGATAATAAAAGTACTCTAACAAAGGAATAACAGGCTTTTCTAGTGTAAAACCCCCATAAGACAACGTACTGTGTTTAGTCGAAACACATTTTCTTTAATAACTCGGTAAATATTTATGCTAGAATGACGAGAGAGGGCTTAAAACTTTCGACTCACTAATTCCCATCTTTTTACATGCATTAATTTGCATCCGGGGATTTTCTGACCCTTTTTGGGCCCAAAAACTCAAAATTTGAAAGATTAATCCCCAAAAAAGGGGTTTAGAGTTTTTCGATTGTTTTGCCCAACGAACTTGTCCAACTGATTACAGATAGGAACGTCCCTACCAAATTTGAAGTAAATCGGACAAAAAATGCGACCGCTAGAGTGCAAACACATATATATACAAATATATATATATATCTATATATATATATAATTTTGAACGAACCCCCAAAACGTGTTCAGGGGGTCACGTTAGGAACTTCTATGGTGGTCCCGGACTTAAGTTTCACCGTGCGGGTCATGCTAATAGTTCACTTTCCAAAGGAAATTTACTAATAATAATACCACTTAGTTTGAAATTGAAAGTTTAAAAACTGTTATCTTAGAAATAGTCAGGTACGACAAATTGAATTACACAACTATTAATTTTACCAATTACAATATTTTTTACATTATATGTTTCTATAGGTTCTATGGTTACTGTATTTGTAACCTTCGACGTTGGTTACAAGAGTCATAAAATTGTAGAAAAGTAAATATAAAACGTTGTGTCAAAATTAATAAATAAACTACTTTTTTAAATATCTTAGCACAGTAATTGGTTTAACAGTTTATTTCAACAGTTATATTACCATCTGATTTTATTACTCACAACATTTATAGTACGATTTTTTATTATTTACACTAAAACAAGAATAAATAGAATAATTGTACTCGTTGTTGAGTTGCATTCATAATACCATCTTAGCAGAGTGTAAGGGATCTTATACAGATCCGACAGAAACAACGTATCTTGTTTAAATGTGTAACATGTTTAATCTGATTTAGTTGAGCTGGTTTCTGGGGTATGGAATCACGTTGTGTATACATACACAGAATAAAACAAAGTGAGTTTTGTATAGAAACAATATCTCTGGAATTATGCTTCATGTGGTATTTTCTTGTTCTCTGGGATTCTTAAAGCGTGTTCCGGTTTTTATAATATTTCTAGAAAATACTTTCTTTGAAGTGTAAATATCTGGAGGACCTCATCCTGCACCATTGGTTATAAACTGCCAACAAATATTGTTACGTAAAATATAATTAAAAACGGCAAACAATTTCCATCACAGTTACAACACACGGTCGGGTATTGCCTCGGTGCGTATTATTCTAAACGCAGATAATGAACACTCAGGTTATTAACATCAGTGTGTATAATCTGAGCCTGGGGCTACAGTCATTAATTATGAATTATCTGCCCGTCCCTCGTATAGTAGTGGATAATAACACCGAGCTCTCGATCGCATTATCATAGGTTTGATTATTTTGTCGTGCTCTTAATAATTCAGCCAAAATACTCTTCCCTCGATAAAAGTTATATTTTGAACAACTAAGTTTCATATTACTTATTTTTTAAACCTGTGTTAAAAACATTTTGTTATAAAACTAACATTTATTACTCAGTAATGGTACAGATATGTCAATATATTTTCATAATTGATAAATAATCACTTTTAACTTTTAACCCATATCTAAGTTGCTGAAACAAACTCACTTTTTCACTTGTATACTTATTTTTACAGTTATTTGCACTTTATTATATGCTAGAAGTTATTTATAAATATAGAAATTGATACAGTACAATAAATTTCGACCAGATGTAATAAATAAAATAATAAAAAAACGCATGACGTTTAAGCATATTTAATGCTTATGTCCTATTATTAAAACACGAAATTGTTCTCCTCAACTTCAAAAATATTGTACTCCATATTCTGAAGAATGTTCTTCGATACATTTTTGAAATATACTTTGAGGTGAGCAGTAGACAAGATAGTGGTGGCTGCGACTTAAGCATACAATGTATGCAATATTATTGAATGCTATGTATAGAATAAAGTATCAGGTTCTTAGCTCCTGTTTTAACTTTAAGACCACATTTGAGGAATGAGGTGAACGTACTATATATTTTTAATCAGTTTATTAAAAACATTAACCTTATGTTGTTTTTGAAATTACAAACATAACGTAATGCTACTTCATTTTGAACATACAGTAACAACCATTTCACTGAGATTATACAAGATGATATTAAACGATCAGATAAGCCTACTGCCTTTTCTGATCCAGATAGTCTGTTCACGCGGTTCACCACCACACAGCAGTGTTCAACTTTCAAACTAACAACATGAACCAAATCAGCCTCTACTTTGTTGCTGTGATTGCCACCCAACATTTGATCATTTCTACAGTTCGGTCAGCTGTGAAGTCTATAAGCATATCGGACTTCGCTTATCTTGTGAAGGAGCCAACATACGTAGACAAGACACTGTTGATAAAGGAATTCCTCGAGGATCAGGGTCATAAAATCGTCTTTACAGCTCCAAAAGGGTTTGGCAAGTCCTCGAGTCTGCAGATGTTAAAGGCATTTTTTCAGGTGGAAGTAGATAAAAAAGGAAATAAAATAACCTCAATGAAAGACATGATAAAACCGATTAAAGACACTCCAAACTTCAGACTTTTTCAGCAGACGGAGATAATGAAACATAAAGACGTGATGGATAAACATTTCGGTAAATATCCTGTTATCCAAATAGATCTTAAACATGTAGTCGGGTTTAGGTTCTTCAACGAGACTCAAGATTTCTTTAAAGAAGTTCTGCATGAAACAATTTCTGAACATTCTTATCTGAAAGACAGTGACAAACTTTATGACGATGAAAGAGAGTTTATAAGGCTGTGGTCTTCTGATGAGTATAAAGAAGAAGACATGGGGACTCTAATTCCTGGGTTGGAGAAGCTATCCAAGTACCTCTTCAAACACTTTGATAGAACTAGAGTTGTTGTTTTGATCGATCACTATGACTCTCCGATATCATACTGTGTAACTCACCCTAGCGTTGCCCAAGACGCGTTCGACTTTGCGATCAACGTCATCCAAGCGTTCTTTAACATACCGAAGGATGACTTCTACGTGGACACGTTCCTTCTCAGTGGAGTCCTGCAGGTAGAAGAGGTTCATGTCTCCAACGCAAACATTATCAAAAGATACGAATTTCTGGAACAACACAGGTTTTTGCCTTTCTTCGGTTTCGTGGAAGATGAAGTATTCGATCTTATAGGAAGATACGCCATCGATGTTGACAACGATTTATTAGAATCAGTTCAGAATCACTACGGTGGCTATGAGAGCCTGGACAATTTGACGGTTCACAATCCTTGGTCAGTCCTTAACTATTTGGAGAGGCAGAAGTTCGACCACGTTTGGCCCAGGAGGAGTGGCATCCCCAACCTTCAAGCTCTTCTGGAGATACCTGACATCCACCAAAAGTTAGAGTTGATGTTGAAAGGTCTCCCGACTGTCATGGAGCTGAAGAAGTGTTTGTCTGCTGAGAACTTGAAGGTCCTCCGTGACCTTGTGAATGATCCGGTAGGGAAGGAACACTTGTGGTACACAACTCTCTTCTACTCCTTTTTGTTTGAGCACGGTTTTTTGTCTTATGATTCTTCAGTGATATCCGCTGTCAGTGAAGCTCGCAGGTATGTAATTCCCAATGAAGAAGTTAAGTCGTATTTATGGGAAACCCTGGACGAGTGACTAGATGTAGCTCCTTTGCACTGATACTCTTAGGACCCAGTGACATATTAATGAATTTGAATGAGAAAAGGGAAAAACATTTTTGATATTAAATAAGTAATTTAGCACCTATTTATATTTACTTTAGTTATTTGTAAATAATTGCTCGTAAAAGTAGAACATTCCTATATTTATAGTTGTTGGAACACGAGTGTTTCGAGACATTATGAGAGACGATTATGATGGTGATTGAGATAAAATATATTGCTATCGTTCTTATTTAGTATAAGTCTAATAATTAATTATGATTCATAGCTCAACAGATGAAGTTGTGGAAAGGTATATTGTTAATTAAACCACCTGTCATAGGAAGTTTAATTCTATAAACATTATTAATAAGTTCGCATGTCCAAATTAGTAATATGCGTTTTATGTGTATAATTTTATAGTTATTATTTTACTTCAGGTTAATAAATATGTCATATAGTATTCGATGTGAAGTATTTGTAAAGGAATATTGAGAACTCATGTAAGTCTGTATCAGTTCTAAATATTACTATACAGTACTAAGTAATGCAATTTTCTTATACTTTGTGTCTCATTCTTAGAGTGGTATTTTTTCTCCGTCATATTTACTGACCTTCAAAACGAAATTAGGAAGGTGAAAAACAAATAAAAGAGCAAATATTGGAAGAGGTAAGCAGATTAAGTGATCAAATAACAGCTACTGTGATTAAATATTTATTTAAACAAATTATTTACCGAGAAAAATTATTGTGTCAGCTTAAATCCAAACAACTAAAACGTAGTGTGTGAATGTTTCAAAATACAGCAAGTTGATTATGTAAAGTAGAGTGGAAAAAACAGAAAGAAACCGTTATCTCTCTATATATATAACTCAATGGTCTCTTATGCAACTGAAACAATTGCATTGAGTTGATCAGATTCTAATTGACACCTACTGTTTAATTTGCTTATCTTAAAATGAATTAAGGAATAGTGCTAAAAAACAATAACAAATTAGTGACATATTGATTTAGGCTCCCAAGCAACTAAATCATAACATGTTCATGTATAGTAAAACAAAATACCCCCGTCGCAGCAAACCTGCATACTCAGTGAATTTACAATGGAGATATAAATGTCTTAATACTACATAAAGACACTTACCAAGTTTCATAAAAATATATTCACAACTAAGCGATATATGCAATTTTAATTATTCTCCATAAGAATAACATTGGAGCTGAGTACGCAGGTTTGCTGCAACAAGGAACACAATAAATGGGTTTTTACGCTAATATCAATAGAACTTAACTAGGTGAAGTCGTATACCAGTTTTTCTTCATTTATGTTCATAATTAACAGAGACATAGCATTTAATTATTCTCCATAGGAATAATATGGGGGGTGAGTACGCAGGTTTGCTGCTACGGGAGCCTTTGGCAAGAAATTGTCTTTTTTTGAGCAAATATCAATAGACCACAACCAGATGAAGCCGTATACCAAGTTTCGTCAGTATACTTTCATAAATAAGCAAGATATAAAATTTGTCTTTTCCTCCATAAGAATAACATTAGACAACGTACTGTGTTTAGCACTTCCAATATGTTGGTAACCAATTGACGTAGAGGAATGATCAAAATACCAAATTGTGTGTTTTTTTAAGTTGAATTCAATGGTAAAAACTAATATTTAACTATTTCAAACATTATATGTAAAATGTTCAAAAAACACATTTTTGGGGTACAAAACCCCCACAAAATACCCTTTCGGATATAGCGATCTGGCTGGTTTTCGAACTTAAAGTCATAAATGTTGCTTTACATGTTTATACCAAATTTCATTAAAATCGGATCATTTTTACGAGAGTTATCGTGCTAGCTTCTTCCCTATAGGGGAAATTCGCTAAAATACTCCAAAATAACTTTGCAACGTTTTGGGTCCTAACAAATTAGCTGTAGTAAAAAATCATGTTTTTATTCCGGACAGATCAGAATATATATATATAGGAGATAAAACTATATCAAAACACTAAGGTGGTCTAGAAACCCAAAATTGAAATCCACAGTTAAACCACAATCAAACATGACAAATAAATAGTGTTCTCCTTCGAAGAACAGGTTATCAGCTTGTTTCTTGCAATTTCTTTCTAGGAAATTATCACACATCAATAATAATTATAGTAAAAGCCCCATTAGGGTGAAAATCCTTTACTTATTAAAGTAATGAGGGTTGTATCAGATGTTTTTAATTACATAGTTTTAGGTGTTTATACGTATTTTGTTGATCTCGCCGGTGATAAAGTTATGGCGCCTCATTTCTAACTGACGAGTTCCCTCCCCCAGGCTCTTCAACCCTTATATTTCCATAATAATCAAAGTCAACACTTCTTCCCCTCTCACTGGTGCCTCGTCTTGTAATTACTTCCATTAGATACTAGTACTTGACTGTGTTTACCATTAAACTGGATTCTCTTCAGATTCTGATTTACTCGTCCTTTTGTTTTGTATAGTTGACTAATTAATATTAAATAATAATCGGAATATTATATCCAAAAATGTTTTATCTTTTCTTTCATTTTCTCTTGAAGAACACCGAGTACAAATATATTTCATCAATTTGATTCACCGATTAAAATGGCAATTATATGACTTTTTTGTAGCCGAAATAAAACGCTTCAAGTCTCATATATCTTAAAAACAATAATAATAAGGAATATAGACTTATTCAATTTTGTTCAAGTTAAAAACATCAATACATTCCGATAATTCCGTGTGCGAGACCCTTCTATAGTTGATTCAGAAAAAAATACTATCATAGAATGATGAATTGATTTCCAAATCCACAAGCAAGTTAGACAAGTTGTTACAAATCAAAATGAATTTAAACACAATTTACACTTTACCAATAAGTTATAACTAACTCATCTTATTCATTGTACATAGGGTTAAACATTTCCCTGTTAAAATTTTAAAAAATACCCTGGCGTTGATGATGTATGATATACTATGAAGCAGTATAGTATCAATGACTGCATAAAGTACAATTATGTAGTCATTGATAGTATATTTCGTCACAAGTCCGGAGAGTGGCCGTTACCGGTGCACGATCGAGTATCAAGTACAAATACTTGAATTCGATCAAGCACCGGTATAGCACTTTCGGAAGAGTTATAAACAGTACTTTTCATCATACCATCTTTTATTTTCAATATTGATTCAGGAATAGTAATGTATTTGAATCGGCCATCATTGAGTATGTTTTAGTATATTTCGCACCAAGGGCCGAAAGTGGGGTTTTGCTGGCCCGAGATCGTGTTTTATGACCGAGACGAAGTCGAGGTCATAAGTCGTTCGAGGGGCTATGCAAAACCCTTTCGGCAGAGGTGTGAACGCTATTTTTCACCACACTACAATTATTAACGGGTTAAATGTGATCGGTCATAAAACACGAGCGGCCTCATGCAATCTCGGACTAAAATCAGTTAACCAATTAACAAATCATCGATAGTACAATGTTTTGAAATATATTGTTATTTGTTCCAGTGTTTCAACCAGAGAACACAAAATAGTATCCACGAATTAACCAGGTAACGTCGTGTTCGCTTGAAAACAAGTTGGCAACACTGGCTAAATAGATCAGCTGACTTTCGGCCCTTAGGCGGAAAAACTCTACTTTCGGTAATCAAATGACGTTCTGAAAACAGATGATTACAGCGTAGTGTGGTGAAAACACTTTTTCGTCATACTACGCGGGAACATATGACTTTCAATACTAAAATGCGGCTGGACTTGCTGTTTTCATTTAAAATAACATATGTTCTTTTGTTGTCTTTTCCGATCACTTCTTTTCCGATCACTAAAATTAGCTACATGTTAATCTTATGGTGAAAGCCTATTTTTGCCGGACAGTTCTTTTCCGATCAGTTTTAGAAGTTACAAACGCGACGCAACAGCTGACTTTCATTGTTGTCAAATCATTGGCCAAAGTTAACCTCTCATTGATGTTACACTGTGAAGCATATTATGGCATTGTGTTTATGTAATTATATGACTTTTTTGTAGCATGACGAAAAGTATCGTTCAATACTCGTCCGAAAAGCTCTTCGCCAGTGCTTGATCTAAATTCCGTGCTCGACCTCGTCTCGCACGTAAACACGATCTCGCACTGGCAAATAGCGCTTTTCCAGACTAGTAACGAAATATACTATTACAACTAACAACTTCAGAGGTTTCTTATCGTTTCATTTGTTTATGTTGCTAGAAACAGTCAGCCGTTATAAATCATATAATGGAATACTGTAAGTAGAATAGCATCGCTCGTGGTGAGAAATTTTGGAACCTTCTTTCCCGGCCTAGACCTTTTTGCAGCTTTACCCGGACTGTTTACCCGGCCTTTCGGGAATCGATTGGTTTCAGTCGCAGCTGATAGTACTGAAAAAAATAGTTTATTGCGAGGGTATGATGAAAAAAAATGCCTAGTTCATGAAAGCATGTACCTTTTAGATCTGTACTATATTAAATTATTAAAATATTCTAGGAGCTGGTTCAATTTTTGATTTTTAGAAATAATGTGCATTTTCGATAAATTTATTTATTTAGTTTTGCCAGGATTGGCAATATTATAATATTTCTTTGTAAATAAATGAAATAATCCTACAAAATTACATTTAGTAAACGAACACTAAATCTGGAATTTTGCCACAAAGGGCTGAGGGTTACTTTTACGTTTGCGGTGTGGGTTACCCTTGGTGACTTAACTCACAGGAAGGGATCGTCTCCAACCAGGCGGTGATAATCCGCTTTTCTTCCCCTCAAATCCCGATTTTGGAACAAATTGTGTGATGGAGAAGGGAAGAGTCGCACCTCCTTGCACTTTGTAAGTCGTCTGTGAATGAATTGTAAATATGAGTAAGATCCTTTGTGTCTTTGTAACTGTATAAGACCAACTGTGTTCTTAGCCTAAACCATTAATGAATAAACCAATGGCCAATGTATTTTGAAGGACCTACAGCTTACTTGGGATCCGAACCCCAACCATTTCTCCAGATTTAGGTCTGATTACATAGGAATTCTATTAGGTAATCTGATCTCCCCATTTGTACTATTAGCTTCTACAGGGCGTATAAAAACAGTTAATGTTTGTTAGTTTTGGCAGTTGGAACTTTCGAAAAGAAATTGATCGGGCTGCAAGTAAGCTTTGCAGTTTTTATGTAAGTTTACGATTTTGAATTATTTATTCAAAACTGTTAAATGGCCACCATTTTGTCACGGATTTTTAAAATAAGCTGGTTGGTTTACTGAATTTAGGCCATGTTTAAGGAAAGAGCTATACTAAATGTGACATAATTTGGTGTAACTTTTAATATAAATCTTAAAAAGAAGCAAAAACTTAAACACACCGCCACCCCTCCCCTCCCATCGCGGCGGTCGCCGGCCTAAACATTTTAGAACCTGTGGTAAAAAAACTGCAAAGGCCTCGGTAATTTCATACAGTATAAAAATGGCGTGACAATTATAACAAAGTAATAAGAATAAATTTATAAAATTTATATACTTAGATTTTCATGTAATGATTACTTCAACTATTTAAAAGTGAATACGTTTTAGAGTAACAATAAAGGAGTTTCGAATATCATTATTTAACCATAAAGTCGACTTATACAAGAAAAACTTATAAAAGGCAAGATAAGTCATTGTGTATTTAGAAATTCCAAACATAGATGTAACCAAGAAATATTCCAAGGTAAAGTAGTTTTACAATTTATCTCAACTATAGTTTGATCAATACCTAACAGAAGGTATTAAATTTTGCTTTATCATGGAAAATTTTTTCAAGGAGAGATTCAAGTAATGTTACTAATCTAAAAAAGCATGAATATGGAAAACACAATAGTCTACATAAAAGTAACTGTTCATATAAGTTTCGAAGCAAAATGTTGTTGACATAAAATCAGTGTTAAAATAAAGATCACTTCGTTATAAGTTTAATTGATATAGTCCAACGCGGTTAATATATCTAGAGGTCTCATCTGGGGTAAAAAAGTGAAGTCTCTATGGTTGACCGCCATTTTCTTTAGGTAACCAAGCAAATCCTATACTCTAATATGAGTAAGGTTTGCTTGCTTGCGACACTGATCTCAAAAACAGCTCCAAAGATTTCCTTAAAATGTTCGAAGTAACTAATTTCTGGGATAAAAATAAGTTCTAGACAGTCCTCGTCCCCAGGAAAAATCAAATAATGTAAAAAAAACTAAAATGAAAGGTGAACAAATTAACATTGGGCTTATGGAGTTTCAAATCAAAACAAAAGAATTGTAACAGCTGTTCATAATCAAACAGGGAACTGTCAAAGTAATACTCATGTTGCTTATGATTATTAACATGTGATTTCCTGAGAGCAGAGATTTAAAGATTTGAGTGAAGATTACATATATAGAGTAGTCAAATAAATCAAAGGGACATTGAGCTATAAATAAAAACTGGAGTGACCTTAAAAATGTAGAAAAGAGTCAAATGAGTTATACAAATCTGATTATCAGTAGGGGGAAGTGGTGAAATATTACTCCCAGTCATCTAAAAAAACTGTCTGGCCTTCTCCCGAGCAAAGCTCGGCCCCCAGGTACTCCTCTCTAACCAAGTTAAATGTTCGACTGCTATATAACTCGGAAGTCGCACACAGTCGCACATCTTGCTTAGCAATATGATTGACAAACCATTCTCTTCTCTAGTGCAATACTTGTGAGCAACTCGACTGCTAAACTATTCCGACAGATGTTGAAGCCGAAGCCAGTTAGACAGTTAGCTATTTAGCTAGTTAGCGACGACGTTCCCTCAACTAGAATGGTGCTTCAGATCACAACACCACTTTAAAGTTACAGGTACCCAGTGTTTCCAAACAAAGAGAATATCAACCCTGAACAACTACGTGGTCAAAGCTTCTTCCTTAGCTAATTGACACTCGTTCAATGGAATTGACACAGTAGGTAATTTGGAAATATAATATTTATTACTCTGGTACTAGTGTATCTATGATGCAGTTGCCAACACATTGACACCCGACAAGGATATATCAATGAGACAAATTAGAATTCAGAAATAACAATAGGTAATAAATACTTCTTTTTATTGCGTTTTGTTGTGAATTTACAAAATATAAAAGGACTGATCAGAATCCTTTTAGTATAATTTAATCAATATTTTTATAACTACATTAATCAAACTTTAATAATACAAGATACGGTACTATAGATAAGGGAGTAATAGGATAGCTTAGGAAATGGAATACTTCGTACAAATTAAACCGAACATGTATTAAAAAGTAAGTGAGTTAGTTTGGACGAATAAGAAAACAGTGTGACTGCTTGTAAACAATCTAAAAGAGATTATATTTTAAACGTGAACGTTTTAATTGATGTACAGTTTTGCTATTGATCAGTTAAACTATATATGCGAAAAACTAAGTTGGTAAGTGACAGTAAAGGCAACTTTAGAAAAATTAAGATGATCACAGCTCATAAGTAAACAAAACTGCGTGTATTTTATAGAACAATGTGAAGCTAATCTTGTTTAACTGCTAGTGTTTACAGAATAGCCTAGGGGAAGAGGGACATTACCAAGCATTCATCAAGGGTAATTGCTCAATGCTGGGGTTGTGGGTTGGGAACCTACCTCAGCAACTTACCTCAGCAACTCTAGCCAATTTTCTAGCCCAGAAAACATAGAATGTGTTAAAAAATACGTCATAAACCGTTATATTGAACTTCCTTCAAGTTTGATTAAACCTAACAGAAAGAAATACAATTGGAAACTTTTCAGAAATGTAGCAAACATATTTAAAACGTTCATTTGTTTAAATAATGGTTGGTTCTGCGTGTGAAACGGGCAATATATAACAACGAAAATCGCATCCTGCCTAATACTCATTCAGGGTTACATTGTATTAATTGTTATACCATATTGGGAGTGCCCACTAACATGAAGAACAAATAAATAAAATACCGATGAATAATTCAAACTATTACCACTAGATGAGACCAAGATATCCAGTTAGGTACCTGGCTATTAGTTATACAATTTCATAAAAACACCCAAATAAAATGTTCTCACCTTGGAATGTTTTAAAGGTCACTAATCATTTCGCGTTTCTACCTGCTTCCTCTATAGGGCCAATGTTAACTGTCTTAAGGCGGTCCCACACTTCTCGCACACGCCCGAACATTCGGCCGAACTCCGAATGTTCGGAGTATTTGCGAGAAGTGTGGGAGCTACACGAACTTTTGAATACATGCTGGAACATACGGGACGAAATGTTCAGTGAACATTCGGGAGAATGTTTGGCCGAATGTTGAGACCTGTTCGCGAGAAGTGTGGGACCGCCTTTACGGAAGAAGGACTAATAGGACTGGGACCCCTCTAAACCGTATTTTAAGTTTTAAGTGGTTTTAATATGTAAGTGTTTAAAAATCCTAAGTTAGGATGTTATTGAAAGCTCTAATGATTTCCTTCATACATTATCCCCAAAATATTTTAGTAAAGTATGCGATTGATACTTGCCAGTCATATGATTTCATCATGAGTTCCTAGTCCAGTTTTCTTTTATTTATAGAGTATGTAATAACTTAAAATAAACTAGTCTCAACTCTTACAGCCACCTCTTTGTTACGTTTTCCATTCCAGAATTTTTCAGCCAATTTTACCAAGTTATCATACATTTAAAAAATATTTCATTGGCATTGTTAGGGGGAAGATTAAGATGGCCGACAAAGGATAAAGAGACGATGATCGTTATGCTGTCCCATTGTCTCACGGTATTTATTCCTCGGCTGCTCCATTCCTCAGCACAATCGCTGGTCCCATCAGCATAGATAGCAGCACTGCTGATCTGCTGATACCAAATACTTGACCATCCATTTATCCAATCACTAGTAGTTATTACAAATTATACCACAGTTAAAATTATTTACCTTACTGATTCGAAGAACTAAAAATGACCAATCGTGGCTTTGACCACGAAAAATGCAGGTAAACAGTCAAATGTAAACAAAATTATTTAGGTTTCATGACGAGTGATCTAAATTACCATTCTACACTAGTAGAGCGAATTATAATTCTCTCCCCTTAAACACCTCTATATAATTTAGGTCAGTTTTTGTATGCTTTACTCTCTGTGTTTTTAAGTAAAGTTTCCAGTCGATTTTCCTAAGTTATCAATAAAATAAAATAAAAAATCCCTCTTATTAACATTTTAACTTACGTTAGGCACAGTTTAAAAAAAATACTACTACCATAACAGCAAACAATTTGAAATTTGAAATTTGAAATTTGGAATCGTATTTAGGTTTTGTCTGTTTCAAGTTTTAAATAATACTTACGAATATTATTCTCTGAATTAATGCTCAAGAGGATGGGAAAATTATTTTCAGTCATATTTAAAAATGAATAAGAGAAAAGCTAAAAAATCTGCTAAATTTGTACACTGGGACTTTCAACGTAACAGATTAATAATTATAATGTAGAGGGGAAAGCGGAAAGTGGTCTCCATAAACTAAAATTATACCGAGCTTATATAAAACTGCAGTTTAAGTGTCGGTGTTTTACAGAATATAAGGATGGTTATATTTCACAAGCAACTTTAACTTTACATTGCAATGCTAAGCATATTTTCAATAAGTTGTCCTAAATATGAATATTATTGGATGAAAAACTCTTCTTATCAATATGTGTTAAACCATATGATAAAACTCATTTTGAAAAGGTTTCATCATGAAGAAAGAACGGCGCCAAGCGAAGGGGTGCCTATAGTAGACGTCAATTTGCATCAGAATGGTGACATATCCGGCCTGAAGGACCAAAACTGGACATCGACCAACATCGGGCGCCTCCGTGAGTGTTCGGCTGGGGGCGGAGTGGGCCGAACAATGCCGAGCTGCATACATCACTTTGTTAACCTATCGTTAGCTCTGAGTTGTGGATGTGGGGAGCTTAGCCCACGCTGGATGAATACATTTCCGAAACGTCCTTGAATCAACCTTGAACATTTTTGCTTGTTCCAAGGAATTCTTAACAGAATTATATTTATTAAAATTATCTTTAATGTTAGTTTTTTTTTAAGCATTATATCATGTTGTGCCCGAGCAAAATGTAAACCAGTTCAGAAGGGCTTACTTACTCTGTTCAATAAATTCCGTAAACGCACACAAAATAATCGTGGGAAATATAGGATTTTTCAGGGAATAAAAAAATAAATCGCAGTTATAGGAATTAATGAACAACAAAATATTATTTGGGCTAATAAAGAGTTGTTTATTACATTTATTTAACAAATATTTCAGATACAAATTCATGCACCTAACCATATACTTACAATCAGTTTGTTTCCCGTATTTTATGATCCAAACAAAATCACCAACTCATCTACAAAATACATAAATAATACATTAAATGTGTGCATTCCAGATTCTAAATACTTTAAAACGACGAATAAACTTTCATAATATGAAAACAATACAATATACTAGCTTATCTCATGAAAGTTTGTAATCAATGCAAAGCGCTTCGCCAACAAACTTTACCGCGGCGGGATAACATGCAAATTTCATACCGAACACGGAGTGGAATTAGTTTTATAAAATATCCTGGGCCTAAACTGAAAGCTTTGTAAATTGAGGACGAATATATCTCACGAAAATAAGGATTTAGATTTACAAAGTGCGTGGTTTTCAACTAATATAACTGTTTAGTCTTCGCTCTACTGCATCTTTTGCTCTAATTTATTCGTAGTTGTATCATTAAGTATATCTTGAGTAGAACAAGCCCAGTTCATAGTATAAATGTAGTTGAAACATTTTCTGGATAACTAACTATATCCACTATATCAAGTAAGAATAATCAAATATTAAAACAATTCTCAAAAGAATAAGTATAATAAACTCATCACTACTGATGTGTTAAATTATATCAACGTTATTTAAATCTTTATTATTGTTAAAAAATACCGTCAAGCTATAACACTTAGAATGAAACATAATTAACACTTAACGGCTGATGAAAGAATATTTTTGAAATCTATGAAAGAAGGGTATTAAAACATTAAGTATGACAACCTATCATTAAAAAACAAAGGTTCTTGTTCAAATATAATAATTGTTTGTGCACATCTATTATAAATATCTTTAAAGTGTAATTAGCTGATAACTGATGGTTTTAAAATATTTACTGTTTAAATGCATTATGAAATTAATTTCAATGTTAATGACAAGCTATGTTTAATTAAATTTTCATATTATTTAATGTAAGTGATAATTTTAATTATTGTAAAAAGATCACCTTACAAAGATGTTATATTTTATAAGTTAAATCGAAAACCCAGCTTTGATGCTCTTAGTAAGTCTAACTCTGTGACACCATTTATGGGGGTGGTAAAATAAAAATAAACCAAATCTGTTCAGTCGCAACGGGCAAAGATTTTGAGAAGAAAAAACACATATAAGACTTGACACAAGACATAAGAATAAACTATTTAGTATAAAAATTTAGTTAATAGGTTCTTACGACCAAAACAAAAATTCGAATTACGTTACAACTACCTAATATTTTTCAACTAGGTTAAGTTCAATGTAAAACTAACGTACGCTGTTTATCCAAATAATGTGGTTTATTGTACTAACTAAATAACGAAATAGTACATAACAATGTCGTATGTCTGACAACTGAAGGGTATTTCCAAATGGCACGTTTCGTGTCGCTCATTTAGGGGATGATCACTGACAGACTGATTAAGCTGTACAAGCAGCCGAACCGAAGCGTAAGGGGAGGGAGGCAATAGGCATTAACTGGTGAATAATCGGAAGAGAAAGGGTAGGGGAGGGAAGGGGTGTCTAGAGGAAGTATTGACAAGGGGAGAGGTTTAGGTGGCACCTGCGTTTTTTGTTTATAATTCTAATGAATAAAAAAGTGAACGCTGTTAGTTTAGTTTTACACCGATCTAGGTAAAAACACCCCTTACAATATTGTTGATGTCCTTTTAAAATGCAACATCAGTTAGTTATTTAGTCTTCCACAAACGGTGTTTTAGTTCCTCTCCAGTTTTAAACAGAACAATTCTTTTCAATATGCATGTAAAACCTTCATGCAGGTTAACTACACTTGTATACATTAAACAATAGAGGCTGATAATATAATCAGCCAAAGATTTTCGTTTAAGGACATAGGAGTTAAGGTAGAAGATAAGTAGTACAGTGACTGGCTTATGAAAAAAAGAGTTATGTTTTTAAGGTTTTGAATTTATTAAATTCTTCCGAGAGCTAATATTATTAAATAAATTTCCCTAACAATTTCATTTATACTTCTAAAGTGTCATATTTGTTTATGTTGATTGTTTACACTCTTCATGTGACCGACTTATTAATAAAGTGTCGTTCATTTCAATATTTATGTGTACTGTAATAGCTTGTTTTAACAACCCTTGCAGAACACGTGTTGAGACAGAATACATGTTACGTTCTTGGCTGTAGACTTTTTGTATGTAAACAGTTTATAAGTATTGATTAAGTGTAACTAAATAGTTTTGAAATGTAGGTTTATAATCTCTAATGACAAGTTTCACTCACTAATGACAGGTTTCACTCTCTAATGACAAGTTTCACACTCTCTAATGAACGGGTTTCACTCTCTATTGACAAGTTTCACACTATCTAATGAAAAGTTTCACACTCTCTAATGAGCAGGTTTAACTCACTAATGACAGGTTTCACTCTCTAATCACAAGTTTCGCACTCTCTAATGAACAGGTTTCACTCTCTATTGACAAGTTCCAGACTATCTAATGACAAGTTTCACACTCTCTAATGAACAGGTTTAACTCTCTAATGACAAGTTTCACACTCTAATGTCAAGTTTCACATTCTCTAATGAACAGGTTTAACTCACTAATGAAAAGTTCCACTCTCCTATGACAAGTTTCGCACTCTCTAATGAACAGGTTTCACTCTCTATTGACAAGTTTCACACTATCTAATGACAAGTTTCACACTCTAATGAACAGGTTTAACTCTCTAATGACAAGTTTCACTCTCTAATGTCAAGTTTCACACTCTCTAATGAACAGGTTTAACTGACTAATGACAAGTTCCACTCTCTAATGACAAGTTTCGCACTCTCTAATGAACAGGTTTAACTCTCTAATGACAAGTGTCACCCTCTAATGAACAAGTTTCACTCTCTAATGACACGTTTCACACTCTCTAATGAACAAGTTTCACTCTATAATGACAAGTTTTACTCTCAAATGAACTCTAGAAAACTATGTAAACTGTTGATGTGGAAGAGACACATCACATCACACACCCTCTTATTAGCTGCTTACCATAACATATTTTTAATTTAAACTAAACGGTTTTTTAAATATTTACGCTTTTAATACAGGAAAGATTCTTCCTTGTTACTCCAATAGACCAAATTTAAATTGGTACCTACATAAGTAGCAAAAGTTGTCACCTTCCATTTCTGAGTTCACACACCCTATTACGCTAATATTTGAGCGTACCCCTATTAAAGAAAAAAACCATACCTGGTGGTTGCAGTGAGCACAATTTTGAGGCCACAAATAATTATTTTATAGTGTAACTATCTACAGGTGCTATCGTGCTATCAAAACTCTGCTCTCTGAAATCACTAGGTATTGTTCTACGTTCAGAATTAGTCCTAAACTAATGACCCGTTGGGGAGGGGCGGAGTCAACGTTATAATCATTACTATGGGAGGAACAGGGAGAGCAATCTGTTGGGACTAAGGCCCACTTTTACAACTGGAAACATTGGCTGAAATAGGGACCAAGAAGACTAAATAACATAACTGATTACTAAAAACAATATGTTACTTAGGAAAAAGTATAGTAACGCAGTATCAATACATTTAAGCTACGTTGACTGCATAGAATAACCAAGCTGGGATCGAAGTGACCGAAGACAGTTTAATGCCCTCATCTACGGATAATTGGAGGCTATAGATAACTGCGAGCGGCGGTCAACAACTTGTACACGTAGAAGGAGGCAAAGTGAATACACAAATACTGCTAAGGCCAATTAGTAGATGCAAAATTTTATTCCATATCGCTAAAGTTATTGCTGTGGCTTTAATACAAATGTGTAGGGGCAGAATAATTTGTACTGTCTTGATAAAAATATAAAAAAAATTATATAAATTCGATGTATTCTGTATGATGTGTTGTTGCTGTTTTGGAACATATTAAACAGATCTTTTGCAAATATGGAAATCAGTGGAATTTACTTATATTACTTTTTTACTTTCCTCTTCATCTTTTACCCAATGAGGGATTGATCGCGTCAGAATCAGAAAAAAAAACAAAAACTCACAACACACGCACAAACAAACAAACAAACAAACAATATGTTATAGAAGAGACGCAATATTTCTTTGGAATTAAGTACAGAATATATTCCCACAAGTACGTTACTTGAAAACTCGTATAAGTTTAAATTAAATTAATTAAATCACATTCATCACCCAAAATGGAAATTTGAATCCTCCAATAAATAATTCACAAAGTACGTTAAAAAAATTCATACATTTCAAAAATAATTAACCATACAACAATCTACGATGTTGAATAAGGTTTTTAAAGAAATAAAATCTAAATTTAGTAGCACGCTATTTGAAAAGACGAAACAGAAAGTGGGGTTTACACACAATTCGATTCCGAGTTCCTCTGTTGCATCGTAATCCTCAATTTGCGACAGCTTTACGTTAACACTGGATTACAGAGAGAGGGAAACTGCTCAGGTTTAATCCACAGACACGGGGATTTGTCCATCCGGCGTTGCTTTATTGTTTGGTAATTGTATAAAAAAACTGGGGACTTTTTAAATTCTGAATATCTTTGGGTACCTGCATGATACTATGCTCTATTATGAGTTAGTTTCGCTTGCTTGCAACTCTGACTTGGAAAACGGCTTCAACGATTTATTTTAAATGTTGTAATTAACTAATTTCTGGGTTAAAAATAACTTCTATACAGGTCTCATCCACAGGAAAAATAGAATTTTATGAAATAACTAGTTTGAAAATCTAAACAAATTTGACATAGGACTTATGAAGTTTAAAATTAAAACAGTTGTTCAGCTAATACGAATGTCCTGAATATCAACATGTAGTTCCTGGGAATAGTGACGAAACCCATAAAAATAGGAATGAAGATTGCAGATAGAGTGGGCATATGTAAAATGAATTTAATGTGTAGTAAATATAAAATACTACTTTAAAGTTTTAAAGGGAAATTGAGTTATAATACAAATGGAGCGACATTAAACATGCATAAAAGAGGAAAATAAACGAGACAAATATGCTTGACATGAAGAGGATCGTGGTGAAAGATTACCAGGACTATTAAACAATCTGACTGGCCTTCACCGAGCAAAGCTCAGCCCCCAGATACTATGTTTGTCAGTTTTAACAACCAACCCATTACGCTGAAACCATTTTAAAAAATATAAGGGATCCGTTTATGTGTTTGGGTAACCTCATATGCCAACAGCCGATTAAAACGAACCTAATGTAACCACGCAGCACTTAAGAAACCAAGCTTTAAAAACCCGAACAAAAAGCTTTTTTTAAGTCAGCAGCAAGGAAAATTGAAAAAAATACAATTTAAAGCCAATAGAATTTTTGTTGATACAAATAACAACATTCTCCTTTTCCTTGTTTGTGAAACATTATTAAACAAACCTCTTTCCTCTAGTTTTCGTGAATTTAAAATTGTGTTTTTCCAACGTTCGGAAACAAAGTTTTGATACATGCTCGTTGTCTTAATAATCACAGTATCGTAAAATTAATTTAAATGTGCATTAAGAACGTAAATATACTCTACACCCGAATTACGAATACCATTTTCCCTGAAACTTCAATATTGGATACTACACAGCATACAAAAATTACCTTTCAACAATGATGGCTGAATTAATGAGTTATAAACACCTGTGAGTGAACCTTGACCTAAAGAAAATATAAATCAGCTGTTTGTTTATTACTTCAGCGACAGGAAAATTAAGATGCAGCGAGGAAAAAGAGACATTTCGCTCTTTAAACAGAAACCAGCTGTATTACGATGTGTGTGTTTTATCATAAAGAAGTACTTTATGATCAAAAGTGCGGTTGTATAAAAACAATACTTCGAGCAGATAAATTGAAGATAAATTATTTGTATTGACTTCATAGTTAATCGGGTTTTTAAATGTTCACATTGGTTTCCAAAGTCATTTATTCGCTTAGAAACATATTGCAGCACACTCAACTGACATGCGTTTGTAGGTAATATCACATGTGGGACTTACTTATGTAAATAACTAGTTTTGGCGAATTTCCCCTATAGGGAAGAAGCTATTACCGTAATCGGCATGGTAAGACCTAGGCCCGGGACCATGATAACTTTTCGTTTTGAGGTCCCCAGACCCCAAAAACACCATTCGCTCGAAACTGTATATATATCAAAAAACAATTTTTTACCAAAGGCTTCCGTAACAGAAAATCTGCGTACTCAGCCCCATGTTATTCTTATGGAGAATAAGTAACGTGTTATCTGCCTTCATTATGAAAATAAATTAATGAAATTTGGTATGTGGCTTTACCTACATGAGTTATATTGATATTTGTGTGAAACCCCATTTTTTGTATTCCTTGCTTCAGCAAACCTGCATACTCAGCCGCCATGTTATTCTTATGGAGAATAATTAAAATGTCATAAATCGTTTATTTATGAAAGTATATTGATGAAACTTGGCATGTGGCTTTATGTAGTATTAAGATACATATATATATATATATATATATATATATATATATATATATATATGCATTGGAAATTCGCTGAGTACGCAGGTTAGCTGCTATGGGGGTATTTAAAACAAGTACCGACAGTAATTAGATTTGTTCAGAGAGTTAACGTATTTTTTTACCCTTAAAATAGACACCTAATTTATCAAAAGTAGGTTTTATTGTGTAATAAAGTTAGGTATTTTCAAAACTACCTATCTGACGCACACATTTGATTTGAGGTAAATAGTCACTGAATTAGAGGTTAAAAACCTTTACCAGTGTAATTTATTAATTGAAACGCCTACTTTACAAACAGCAACCAAGCTAGCGTTCATGTTGTTCTGGTTCAATGTAACAAGAGGGAGGCTGACCGTAATAAGCTGTTTGTATTCACTTAGTGTCGGGTTGTCCGGGCAACTGCTGACAAAGCAGCAACTGCCCGGTTGTCTCGGGGAGCGAGGATTTATATGTGTTTTATGTTTCGGTCATCATTGGAGACTGTGAAAACAAGATTGGTAAAATTTTCACGAGTTACTTTTATGGTGTCCCTCGAAGAATTTAGGTTTTAATGAGCCTAAAATGGGTTTAAGTTTAGGGGGCAGTTGCAAACCCCTAAAGCAGGTTAAAGCAGGTTAATTGTTGTTGTTGTTTTTTTTTTGTTATCAAAGTTTGCAGAGAGTGAATTAGTTAATCGATTAGCTTCTGAGCTTGAGGTGTGTTAAAACTTAAGCTACAGTATCTAAATTAAATAAGTCAATATATTTAGGTACTGAATTTACGTTTATTGTGTAAGTAAGAGTATTTAACAATAGTAGAATAATTTGCAATACATCCTAAACTATACAAATTCTAACAATATGAGAACTCTAAGTGTATGTAATACTATTCCAAAAATTATACGTTGTAAAATCGACGTTACATACTAATGACTAATTTAATTTAAGGTGCTTTCGAATTGATACAATTTAAAGTTCAGGTGGGCTGATTGAAGAAATAATTAAATGATTTACATATGGGTCACCAAAAAAATTTAGAGTACAGTTTTTTATACTTGGCCTGATCTGTTTTTTAATAAGGTTACCTTGGGCGTTAAAAGGATGTAAAGTAATGGTGCCTTATTAATAATTTGAATTACATCCCATAACTAACTATAAACTATAACAATACTTACCATGCTAATAACAATGTGGTTTAGTTATATATTTAAAAATATAAGTTACTCGAATCAAATAAATTTTGAGAAACTGTAGAAGTTTAACACAATACAATTGTATTCGTAAGCCTTCCTTATATACACTGATATTATTAATAATTTAACTGTTTATTGCAACAGACATCCCATTAAATTTCTGTAAAGACACATTGTTTTAAACATGAAGATAATAGAAGAGATCCAACATC
Source organism: Allygus modestus (assembly GCA_963675035.1). Taxonomy (NCBI): domain Eukaryota; kingdom Metazoa; phylum Arthropoda; class Insecta; order Hemiptera; family Cicadellidae; genus Allygus; species Allygus modestus. Next base: position 16,107,958 of record OY776112.1, read on the forward strand.
GTTGGCCTTGCGTTATAAACATCACGTTACCTGATAATGGGTATGCTGAGTTCAGCCAAAACGAACAATCACGGAAGCGCCCGAGGGTGGCCGAAATCCAGTTTCGGTCCTCCAGGCCGGATATTTTACCATTCTGATGCAAATATTATTGTCACCTCTTCAGCACCGTACTTCCTTCAAAATAATATCCTCTCACTGTTTTTAGCGAATTTCCCCTATAGGGAAGAAGCTATTACCGTAGGTCTCATGGTAAGACTTAAGCCCCAGACCATGATAACTTTTTGTTTTGAGGTCCCCAGATGCCAAAAACACTATTCGTTCAAATTTATATATATATCTATATATGGATGATATCTATATATATATATCTATATATATATATATATATATATATATATATATCTATATATATATATATCTATATATATATATATATATATCTATATATGTGTCCGTGAATGCGATAACTTGAGTAAAAAACGTTCGATTTCGATGAAATTTGGCTCAAATGTGTAAAATGACATTCATGACTTTAAGTTCGAAAACCAGAAATGGGGATTTTAAATTGTCCAAAAATCAGTTTTTTGCATTTTTCACCCTAAAATTTTTAAAACACTTAATTTTGGTTTTGACCATGTTATAGAGCTTAAAAAACAAATAATATGGTATTTTGAATTATTAACCTAGGTTAAGTGGTTGCGGAAAAAATCCGAAAAAACATGCTTATAAAATCTCCCATGTTAATCTTATGAGAAAAAGGTTTTTAGCTTTTTATTAGTTAATTTTACTTTAAACTTCACATTTGCTTCTACCAAACACTTCAGCTCCACAAAAAAATCATTTTGGTATTTAAATTGTGATTCTACGTCCAACCGTTGCAAAGATATTCAAAGTGCTAAACACAGTACGTTGTCCAATGTTATCCTTATGGAGAATAAATAAAATTTGATATCTCGATTATTTATGAATGTATGTTGATGAAACTTGGTATGTGGCTTCAAGTTGTACTGGTATATTGATATTTGCACAAAAAATAAATGTTTTGTTGGTTGTCCCCATAGCAGCTAACCTGCATACTCAGACCTAATGTTATTCTTATGGAGAATAAGTAAAGTTTTATATCTCACTTAATTATGAACATAAATTAATAAAACTTGGTAAGTAGCTTCACCTGGTTCTGTTATATTGATAATTGCATAACAACTCATTTCTTAACTTCCTCGTTGCAGCAAACCTGCATACTCAGTCCTAATGTTATTCTTACGCGGAATAAATAAAATGTTATAAATCATTTATGAATGTATTTTTGTCAAACTTGGCGAGTGGCTTTATATAGGAGTGAGAAACATATAAATGCATTGGAAATTCGCTGAGTACGCAGGTATGCTGCAACGGGGGGTATTTTATTTATTTTTTAATTCAGTGTATTAATTAAATTAATGTTTTAAATAATGATATTTACATAAAGTCAGGTTTGAATTGGAGACGGCTTCGTTTAAACAAAAAAGAAACCTCATCACATCTAGTGTAAAAAATTGAAAATTAAAATAATTAAATAATTTTAACAGACGGATGAAGAAGAAATACCTAAATAAATTTCGAATCAATAATTAACACATAATAAGTTTAAATTTAATTTAGAGTAAATTTTATGTCGAAATTGCATTAGTAGTACCAAAATTTGCAGGGAATATTTACATTCACTGGGTGTGAGTCCTGGGTGCGTTTAATACATTGTTCAAAACGAGCTGTAAATAAAAAAATTCCTATTTGTTGAGGTTCTAGGCACTACGTAACCTGCTTTCACTCTCCCTCTCTCGTTGGGACATTGTGATAAACATTCATAACGAGTTAATCCTTGTTTTATTCTGAACATTAAATAACAAAGAGCTATAATATTTAGGACAAACATTAGCCGATATTATTCTGGTCGCGTGAGGGCAAAGCCATAACCCCAGATAACATTCGCCAGATAGCAAAAGTGCCAATGAGCCGTTGGTCTTTATCGGACTGACCTCGTCCGATACACGAATAGATTTCTTTGTTTCGGTTTGATATCCCTGTTGTATTTACGAGTGATATTGTATGATTCAAATATAAACATAACTGCAAATAACTCTGGGATCCACTCCCGTATCTTATGTATCACGGATAAACTGTTCGTTTATCTATATTGTTTTACTAGTAAATCAATATTTAATTAAACTAGGTTTGCCCAACAGCTTAGTTTGTTCTCCTTACTTGAGTTTCGTAGTAAGATTCAGCTGATTGCTTGGGTTCCGATATTTAAAAACGTGTTTAAACTTGACACTCTTATTTCATGTATAGCTTTAGGATAGGTTCTATCACAAAACTGGTCATTACCCTCCGATTTCGTAACCGGTACCTTTAATGTTCAAGGGTAACAGATTTATGGTTTTCCCAAGCTTGGGATGGTATGGCTCCATAGATAAGGTGAGGCTTGGTACTATTTATACATAAGACACTTATCACTCGCTTATCACTCAGTTGAAAGACCTGAGGTTTACTTTGTTAGTGAATTTCCTTTGGAAAGTGAACTATTAGCATGACCCGCACGGTGAAACTTAAGCCCGGGACCACCATAGAAGTTCCTTACGTGACCCCCTGAACACGTTTTGGGGGGTCGTTCAAAATTGTATATATATATATCTATATCTATATATATACTGTATATATAGACATATATATATATATATGTGTGTTTGCACTCTAGCGGTCGCAATTTTTGTCCGATTTACTTCAAATTTGGTAGGGACGTTCCTTTCTGTAATCAGTTGGACAAGTTCGTTGGGCAAAACAATCGGGAAACTCTAAACCCCTTTTTTGGGGGATTAATATTTCAAATTTCGAGTTTTTGGGCTCAAAAATGGTCATAAAAGCCCCAGATGTATAACAAATGCATGTAAAAAGATGGGAATTAGAGAGGCGAAAGTTTTAAGCCCTCTCTCGTCATTCTAGCATAAATATTTACCGATTTATTAAAGAAAATTTGTATCGACTAAACACAGTACGTTGTCTTATGGGGGTTTTACACGAGAAAAGCCTGTTATTCCTTTGTTAGCGTACTTTTATCATCCCCAGCAACCTCACGCCTAATTTCAAGCCTGTCTGGACCTTCTCCTAACCTTATATTGGGCAAAATTGTATTCCCACCTTTGCAAGTAAATGAAACCAGGAGTATCAGAACAGCCAAAAAATCAGTGTTTTCAGATTTCAATAAAAATTGGACAAATGTATGTTTTTACACTGATTTTGAGTTTTAAAAGTTTTTATTTGGAAATTCACTTCCCTCACGTCAGCGTGCTGCGTGCGAACTCGTTAAAATTTGTATTGTGAAAACAAATTTAATTTAAATTTATAGTATCTTTTTCTTACTTTAACTGAAACGCAGACTGGCAAAAATATGTATTTGTTAAGCATTAATTTTGTGCTGGAACATCTAGGAAGATAGTGAAGAAGATGTAATGATTAGAACGATTAAAATATATTGATTCATATAAAAATACATTTTTATATTGAAAACTCTTTTTAGTACTATAATCCCAAAATTGTAAACATTTACAGATTATTATCTGAAAAGCGTTGTAGATTTCTCTTTAAATTAAACTCACCATGATATATTATTATCAATAGGAAATATAGCAAATAAATACATAAAAATACTCATAATTTAAACATTTAGACTCATTTTTATATAAACAAATATGAACATTACTGTATGTATATAAATTCCCTGCAGAGTACATTACAGAAAATAACACGACATCTTGGACGTTTGCTACATGTTAAACCGAATACCCGAGATATTCTACATTCCCAAAGTGGGTAAGACAGAATGGTATTTCAAGCAGTTCCTTGAATAAAACATTATCAAGATCATAATATCTTAGTAAGGGAATATAGAGCACATTTAAACGAGCAAACTTTGGACTCCTAATTTCGATAAAACAAAAATTATGTCAAAGTGAGGTTTATTATGTTTACTATGAATACCATTAATTAATTAATACTTTATTTGTACAATACTTGTTTTAGCCAGGTACACAAGATTTCTTTTAAGCTAGCTGTTAATGTAATTATCACTAAGAATAATGCGTGTACGTAATAAGCAAACGTATGTTACACTTCGTAAACTTAAAAGTGAGTTATTCAATCGGTTGTGTTTTAGTAAAATAATTTTTATTTAGATAACACTTATGAATCGAAATTTATAAGGGTCATGGAGAACTAAAGACAGCTAGTACGGTTTCAGTTGTTATTGTTAATACCTTTTTTCAAATCAACGCCTTATATTACTAAGCAGGTCCTTATAGGCACGTTAAAATAGTTTGTTTGTTGAATACAAATGCCATGATTCATTAATTAATCTATAGGAGCAAACCACATACAAAATCAACGAGATCGCACGCAGCACGCTGACGTGAGGGAAGTGAATTTCCACATAAAAACTTTTAAAACTCAAAATCAGTGTAAAAACATACATTTGTCCAGTTTTTATTGAAATCTGAAAACATTGATTTTTGGCTGTTCTGATACTCCTGGTTTCATTTACTTGCAAAGCTGGGAATACAATTTTGCGCATTATAAGGTTAGGAGAAGGTCCAGTCAGGCTTGAAAGTAGGCGTGAGGTTGCTGGGGATAATAAAAGTACTTTAACAAAGGAATAACAGGCTTTTCTAGTGTAAACCCCCCATAAGACAACGTATTGTGTTTAGCCGATACACATTTTCTTTAATAACTCGGTAACTATTTATGGTAGAATGACAAGAGAGGGCTTAAAACTTTCGCCTCTCTAATTCCCATCTTTTTACATGCATTAATTTTACATCAGGGGCTTTTCTGACCCTTTTTGGGCCCAAAAACTCGAAATTTGAAAGATTAATCCCCAAAAAATGGGTTTAGAGTTTTCCGATTGTTTTGCCCAACGAACTTGTCCAACAGATTATAGAAAGGAACGTCCCTACCAAATTTGAAGTAAATCGGACAAAAAATGCGACCGCTAGAGTGCATACATACATACATATATATATATATATATATATATATATATATATATATATATACACACAATTTTGAACGACCCCCCAAAACGTGTTCAGGGGGTCACGTTCTATGGTGGTCCCGGGCTTAAGTTTCACCGTGCGGGTCATGCTAATAGTTCACTTTCCAAAGAAAATTCACTAATAATTGGTTACAATTTATGTCACCAGTAGATACTGCTGGTTATATTTTAGGGCATAAGCCTCTATAAATTCACACAAGTCACTTTCTCTGGTGACTTGTGGCTACCATAAATAACATGAACGTGCCAATATTATGTCCCATGAACCTGTCATATAGGGGACACATGTCAACCTACATGGTGCAGCGTTTCTCATCAGGTTTCTATTTACGTCTGGACAATAATAGCCTTGTACAGTCCTCTACCTAGCCTTGTAAGGGGGCAGGCCCTTCATCATCATTAGCGGGAACAGTTTTGTACCACAAGAAGACTAGAATCCAAGGAATCCTGATTAATTATTGTTGAATTCCGTCTCTACGATTTTTTCAGATATATTGTTTAGTGCGTGTTGTGTGTATAAAGTGAAGTTTTAAATATCCAACTATAACGTAAGTTAGTTTATGCCCTTGTTATATCTCTTTACAATTTCTATATGTTCCCTCAAAGTTAGTAAAGGTGGCATGTGAACAAAACCTAATGAACAACTTTTTTATACATTTCAAACTGGTATTTTGGTTATACTTAGTAGCTGCTATAAGACGCCAACATTTCAACATTGTTAACGTGTGTCTGTAAACATTTATAAGCAATTATGAAAATTACAAAAGCTAACATATTAGTTTCTATCTCCTTGCAATTCAACTCTACTTTTGGACACAGGAGCGTTATAAAAAAATGTGATGACAGGTACCGTAATAATTACGAACTTGAAAAATAACTGTAACTCGAAGCTATTTTTATATTTAATCATTCTGTAAACTAGGGAGAACAAGATTAAAGTAGAAAGCAGTTTTAGTGAAATTCCCAACTGATGCCAACGAACCAAACAATAATGTCTTCAAAAACATATACCAGAACTATAAGGTTACCAAACAATAATGTTTGTCTAACCAAACTAATGCTAAATTTACTGACGCTTCCAAAACTCTAGTGAAGAGTCAACGGGAAAGAAGAAATTTACAATGAAATTTGCAACCTTACTTTTAATGCTTTATAAATTAATGTGATTTTAATTAATTATATCCTGAGCATTTTTACTTTAAATTTTTACATAATTATTTTAATTTAATACGAGGGGTAGAAATTTGAATAAATGTTAGAAGAAATAATTACAATATAATTTTAAAAGTTGCTTATCTCTGGATAATACTTTAAACATGTCCTTAGAAAATATTACTAAACAAATATTTTTATTTTGCATTACCTAAATGAACAGAAACGAAAGAACACCAAGTTTAAAATAGAAGTAAAAAGTACCATCTACTACTTCCGTACTGTAATATACAGTCTCCCGACCTCTATTTATATTAAGCGCTATCGTGATCCACAAACGCCACAAGTTATGATCCATTGTTCCACAGCAAGGACCATTAGTCTCCAGGCGGATCTAATTTTCGGCTATGACCGCGCCGTCAGATGATACAGATAGACCCTGGTTAGTGGTCCCTCCCCCCGCGCCATGCCGTCTGGCCCTTGGTAAAAGTCGGTCGTAAGACAGTGTGATAAATGGGACCTCAGATCGAACGATAAGGCAAATCCGTAGCTTTGTTGTTAGTATGCAACTACTTTGATTACAGAGAGTCAGTTTTATTTCTCATAAAAAGGTTGGCAGCCACTTGCTATACTTTACTTTCCACGTCCACATAAACTGCAGATCTGTGCGTGGAACGTATCCAGCAAGGCAAGGGGTGAGACGTTATAGTATGAGTTGAACTGTACTAATAAATTTACTTTCCAGGACTGGTATTTGAACCAACGACAGGACCGCCGCTATGGTTTTGGAGTCCTTTGCCCTGACCACTACGTCAACGACTCACCTATCGAATTTCTTCTTCTTCCATCCCAGTATTCCAGTTTATTTGGGACCCTTGCATGTAGGCGTCAGGTCACTCGATCCTGAATTGTTATTGGTGATGTCTAGGTTTTGATTCCTCATTTATCTCCAAATTGGACCACCACGTTGCAGGGTCTGAGTTTTCCATGACGAATCGATAAGATGTTTACTAAGGACTGTTTTAAATGAGTAACTGTCACCTCTTCTCATAATATGACCATACCATCGGAATTTAGTTCATTCAAGTTGTTCAGTTATTGCTGTCACTGCAAATGCTTCCCTGCTTATTACGGACTCTACCAAAAGATGTTACCTTTCGAATTTATAAAGTATTATTATAAATATAAGTATTAGTTTCCAAGACATTTTGGAACATAAATAGTTTAAAGTAATTAAAAGTGGGGTGAACTACCAAGAGACAGACTTTAATGATAAGTCTTACATTTTAATAACAATTGTTTGACAGTTAAGTTTATCAATTATTCAATTTGAAGGTTAAGAAAGATAAGAACGTAACTTAAGCTGCACATTCAATCTAAAGACTCTGAGGTTATACGATGGAATTCATAATATAAATAAGCCAGAATTGACCATTGACAGGAAGTAGTTTACAATCTGACCCAGGATTGAACCTTCACTACAACCGATATATATTTGTATACCACAGTTGCAATAATATTTTGTGTTATACTTGCTTTAAAACTACACTACTTAGTTATACACTCAATATTTGTTAAATTATTGTTATACTATCACTTTGTTATTGATTTTTTATATTTAATTTAAAGTAAAAAAGTTTGGGCTGACTTTTCCGATAAACCACAGAGAAGTGATAAAAATAAATAAAACAATTTTGGGATAGATGGTTAGATTTTTAAAACTTTTATTGAATATGAGTAATGGTTCTGATTGCACTGGCACATAAGGAAATAGTAAAAATTCCCGTTGCTTACAGCATATTTAGGGATATCAACTCAAGTTGAACTTTTTAAATAAACTGTACATCCTTAAAAAAAAAAACAAAAAAAAAAACTATCGGTTCCAGTAAAGCAAGCTAACATTTTACATGGACATTTCGCAAAACCTATGGTTTGAATAATAGATTAAGCGTGGGCTTAACTCGCCCACACCCACAATTCAGAACTAACGAGTGGTTAACAATGTGATGAGTGCAGCTCGGCATTGTTCGGCCCACTCCGCCCCCAGCCGAACACTCACGGAGGAGCCCGAGGTTGGCCGAGTCCAGTTTGGTCCTCCAGACTCCAGGCAGACTGCCACCATTCAGAAGCAAATAGACGTCTTGTTGTTCCCCTACCAAGTCTCCGCTCTTTCTTCTCAATACAATCCTGAAATTGTTTTTAAATCTACTACAACGCATTTGAAATGCGTTTAAAATTTTAAATTCTTAATTATTACACTAAAAAAGGGTGTAAAAGAGTTTGTTTTAGTGTTTATATACGCTGTTGGAATTTTATCACATTTGGATAGGTGACGGTCTAATCCCTGGTATTTTTATTATATTATGTCGACCTTTTGTTAGAAAACATAATTAATTAATAACCCAATGACAAATAGAAGCTGGGTCCAGTAAGCAACCTTCAAAAGATGTTCAGTTTGGCTCAGAGTCTGGCTAACCTCGGATTACAGGGCGAGCACACTAACTACAGCGTTAATATTAATTTAAACATTCTATAACCTGTCAGGCTAATTGAGTGCTGATTTCCTTGTATCTTTTCAATTTTTTATTTAAATAGGTTGACAGGCTCTTTTTGCCTTACTTTGCCCATCCACATGTACCATAGATCTGTGAGTGGAACTTAGCAAAGCAAGTGGTGGGACATTACAGTATGAGTTGCATGGTGCTGATAACATTTACCTGTGAGGACTGGGCATCAAACCCACGACAGGGCCGTTGCCATGGACACGGAGTCTGTTGCCTTGACCACTAGGTACACGACTCACACAGAATAAAACAAGAGTGTTTGATAAGTTTGTTTTGTAGTATGGAATATGAAAAATGAGGGGATAAAACTAAACTAACTCCTTAGTTGTTCTTAGCGATGTAAATAATAGGCAGAGGCTACGTACACGTCCGACGTGAGCCGCTACTGTTCACGTCTGTTCCAAATTATGCACCGTACGTTAATTTTGCTGTGATTTTTCAAACAAATTGAGAGCCAGAAAACTTCCTAACCTAATCTAACGTAACGTAACGTAACGTAACGTAACCTAACGTAATGTAACGTAAACTAACCTAACCTAACCTAAACGGTAGCGAAGTGAATTTGCCCTTACATTGGACGTGTACGTAGTCACTTCGTAAATAATACTACTGCATCCCAAACTGCCCATAAGGCAGGCGACGATTCCCAAGCGGTCGCATCTACGTGTTGCAGGCTGCATCCAAAGCCGTGCTGGCGCTGAGGTGGTAAGAAGTGGTTTCCCGCCGTTGGGGCATGGTCCCGCTAATAGGCAAGAGGCAATATTTATTTCCACTAGTAAGTAAATGATTGCTTGATATCTTCCTACAGGGTGTCTCAAAGGTTGACGACCAAACTTCAGTGGCATCATACTCGTCATAGTTCACATGCTATTGACGTTTTTAATATTTTTACTTTCTCCCCATAGTATGTACATAGTATATGGAGAAAGTATTGTTTCGTAAAAATTTTCGAATTTGAGTTGTTGGTGGAAATATTCGTTTTGGTGCTCCCTGAACCCAAAAAAGTGGTTTTTACGTAATGTCTGTCTGTGTGTGTGTGTGTGTGTGTGTGTGTGTGTGTGTGTGTGTGTGTGTGTGTGTGTGTGTGTGTGTGTGTGTGTGTGTGTGTGTGTGTCTGTGTGGATGTGTACAGAGCTAGAGCCTTAACCAATGGGCCGATTTTTATGAAATTTGGCATGTAGGTACTAATCTACGATATCTCCAGGTGTTTTTTCATTTTTTTGAATTTTTTATTTTTAAGGGTAATTTTCCCCCAAAACCTCCAAAAAACATGAAAAATCCAAATTTCTCAAAAACGGCTCTAACGATTTTGATTAAACTTTAGTCATTTGTAGAACTTTAGTTTTCCAACAAAATGGCACCATCCGCATTCTTGTAAAAATTCGGGTTCAGAAATTACAGGACTTAAAACATCAAAAATTCTGTTTTTTGGATTTTTCATAAAAAGACATAAATATAAAAAAAATACTATTCACCATTAAAAAGAGCTCAAAAAACTAAATAATTTAGTATTTTGAATTACTATTCTACGATTGCTGGTTTCGGAGAAAATTGAAATTTTCATTTTGCGGTAAACGCAGTACGTTGTACCCATGTTATTCTTATGGTGAATAAAAAAATTACTATTTCTCTCTTATTTACTGATCAATTTCATTCAAACTTGATATGCTAGTCAAGTTAGTATTGACCAACAGAAGAAATTCGAAATATATTGCCCCTTAATAACCCTGGGGGGGGGAATAGGGGGCATTTCCCCTCTTAAAACCACGAGTGCAGCAATGGATTCTGTAGTGCCTCCAAAGCAGGGATTTGGGTGTATGTTTTTAAAACAATTTGTTTAGAAGATTTTCTGTACATTCGACCGTGCTTTGTATTCTATATTTAGTAAATAAAAAGTAATTTATTCATTAAAGTTGGGCTAAAAGGGAGAAAGTATGTGTCAGTTTCCTGATACCGTTTATTTTATAATGTGTGTTGTGATCGCATAAGTAATTTGTTGACAAGAAAATATGTACGTGGGATTGTACAACTCTTACACCGTATACAGATTAATAGATGTTATAAAAAATGCATTTTTTAGGAGTTTAATAAAATTAAAATACCCCCGTCGCAGCAAACCTGCGTACTCAGCGAATTTCCAATGTATATATATATATATATATATATATATATGTAGCTTAATACCACATAAAGCCACATACCAAGTTTCATCAATATACATTCATAAATAAACTATTTATGACATTTTAATTATTCTCCATAAGAATAACATGGCGGCTGAGTATGCAGGTTTGCTGAAGCAAGGAACACAAAAAATGGGGTTTTATGCTAATATCAATATAACTCAACTAGGTAAAGCCACATACCAAATTTCATTAATTTATTTTCATAATGAAGGGAGATAACACGTTACTTATTCTCCATAAGAATAACATGGGGCTGAGTACGCAGGTTTGCTGCTACGGGAGCCTTTGGTAAAAAATTGTTTTTTTGAGCAAATATCAATGGTCCACAACCAGATGAAGCCGTATACCAAGTTTCATCAGTATACGTTCATAAATAAGCGATATATAAAATTTTTATTTTTCTCCATAAGAATAACATTAGACAACGTACTGTGTTTAGCACTTTCAATATCTTGGTAACCAATTGACGTAGAGAAATGATCAAAATACCAAATTGTGTGTTTTTTTAAGCTGAATCCAATAGGAAAAACTAAAATTTGACTATTTCCAAAATTATATGTAAAAAATGCTAAAAACCCATTTTTGGAGTACAAAACCCCCCCAAAATACCCCTTCGGATAGAGCGATATGGCTGGTTTTCGAACTTAAAGTCATAAATGGTACTTTACACGTTTATACCAAATTTCACCAAAATCGGATAATTTTTACGAGAGTTATCGTGCTCACGGACACACACACACATATATATATATATATATATATATATATATATATATATATATATATATATATATACAGTTTCGAACGAATGGTGTTTTTGGGGTCTGGGGACCTCAAAACGAAAAGTTATCATGGTCCCGGCCCTAGGTCTTACCATGCCGACTACGGTAATAGCTTCTTCCCTATAGGGGAAATTCGCTAAAACACAATTTAACACAATTTAAATTTCTATTTAACATTTAAAACAAACTTGTTATGTTCAAACGGTGATTTTTGTCTACAGTTTCTGTTAGAGAGTGATAATATATCTTAAAACTGTCTTATTGGTCTCAGATAATATTAGTATTGAGATATTAAAACATTTATTTCGCTAATTTCAGTATTGACGTATTTATTTAAATTATTAGACTTTTACTAAAATTAGTCATTTATTTTAAGTATAAAAAATGGAAATTTAAATTTAAATTACGTTAATTTTTTTAGTATTATTAAACTCTTAAAAACTGTATTTCTATGTAATTACTGTTTATTTTATACGCTATACAAGTTTTATGGTCCTACGAGCATTTTTTCTTGCCAACAAATTATTTATGAGATTGCAATACGCAGATTATAAAATATATTAAAAACGTCAATAGCTCGTAAACTATGAAGAATATGATGACAAAATATTTTATTACTTTTGCTGGAAATAATCCATATAACAAGCCTGTGAAGTTGGTCGTCGGCTTTTGAGACACCGTGTTAATTCGCTAAGGAATTTCGGTTTCGGCCCACTACGTCGTTATTTCTCAACTGATTTGGATAGTCGATGCGCCATTTTATGGTTTTTATACTGTAGATTAACAAAAAAATGTAAAACTTATTAATCCCGCTTCAGTTTTAAAATTATTACTACATGTTGTAATGGGAGAATATTCTTGAAGGAACGGCCTTAGTTTGAGAATGCCAGGTAACGTGTGGTCATGCAATTTGTAACAATTTGAAGCTTAAACATTCCGATCCTCCCCAAAATTATTGTCAGATTTATTATTGTATGCTTGTATGCATTTTCGATGAACCCTGTTCAGAAATCATATTTCAAACTAGGAATTTTCTGATGACAACCACGAGTTAAGATTAATTAAAATTATAGGAACCCTGTTTTATAAAACAGTTTATTTTCGTATGATAAGATACAAATTAACTTGTAGCCTATAATCAAAACAAATTAGATATCAGGTAGAAGCTGAAAAAATCGCTTTGCCCCATAACATTTAATTTATTTCATGTACAGTAACATGTTTTAAAATAATTTTTGAGTTAAACAATAATTATTTGTTTTAATAATCTTGTTGTTTTCATTTGTATTTTATTAAACATAGTAATAAGTGTCAGAGTCTTTAAAGATTTAAAAAAGTCGAACATGACGCAGTCACTTACGAGGTATGTTAACATATTATACCTAACAAGTCGAATCAGTAACATTAACAAATTTACAAAATTGTAATTCATGTATCAATTACATCTTCAGAATGATAACTCACAATGTGTTACGTCTTAAAAGCAAATTGACACGCTTAAAGGGGACGAAAAGGTGCCGTGTCAATGTTATAGTAAAGCACGGCTAGAGGCTTCTGCCACCTTCGCGCCTTCAAATTCAAAAACGCAACCAACGGCGGCTTCGGCCCGGCTCTTGAAACCTTCGCGCCTTCAAATTCAAAAACGCAACCAACGGCGGCGTCGGCCCGGCTCTTGAAACCTTCGCGCCTTCAAATTCAAAAACGCAACCAACGGCGGCGTCGGCCCGGCTCTTGAAACTGCAGCTACCAATCTAGTAGTAGTATTTACATTGCTGGTTGTACTTCTTTAAGTGAAAGTGTTGTTCACTGAGTTGCCAATAACCTCTAGTTCAGAGAACAATTGGGGAAGGGAAAAGGCATGAGTAACCTGTTTTTGTAGGTTCCTGGTAAATTTACTCATATAAATTCAACTTCGTATCTCTGGTGATTGGGGGGAGGAGGGTTAAAAAGAACGTAAGTGAAGGAAGGTATTGAAGATTCATCCCATAAATTTGTCCAATGCCCAATTTTGATTGTAAGCGAATTTAATAAAGTATTAATGTAAATGTTTGTATTGCAGTGCCTAGAAGAGGTAAATAAGCATACTCTTTACTAAAATATAAAGGGAATATGTATTAAAGAAAAACATATAATTTTAATCTATAAAAATAATACCTTTTAGCAATAACCAACTGACTCTTAAGGTGCTGGAGTAACAAAGATAATAAGTAGTTTAACTTAAAATTGCAACACAAGTAGTGAAGGGAGGGGGTTTCTGGGGCAGGAGGGACAGGAGGGACGCCCCCCCCCCCGAGCCCCCCCCCCGAGGTCTCGTCTGTGACACTTTGCGAATTTTTTTTTTGCGAACTTTTTTGCGAACTTTTTTGCAAACTTTTTTTGCGAATTTTTTTTTTTTGCGAATTTTTTTTTTTGCGAATTTTTTTTTTTGCGAATTTTTTTTTGCGAAATTTTTTTTTGCGAATTTTTTTTTGCGAAATTTTTTTTTTGCGAATTTTTTTTTTTTTTGCGAATTTTTTTTTTTTGCGAATTTTTTTTTTGCGAATTTTTGTTGTTGCGAATACTAACCTAACCTAACCTAACCTAACCTAACGTAACGTAACCTAACCTAACCTAACCTAAGGTAACCTAACCTAACCTAACCTAACGTAACCTAACCTAACCTAACCTAACCTAACCTAACCTCGGATAAGATTTCTGATTGCAGATTCTTGTTCGTCTAGTCGAGCCGAGTCATTTGAGTACCCACATCGTACACTTTGGATGATGTTTACAAAAAAGGGGCCCGCACCACACTTTTGACCTTTTTTTTTTTTTTGCATTTTTGGAATCTCCTCGTCAAGCCGAGTATTCTCAGTACCCACATGACATACTTTGGATAATTAATACAAGAGTTGAACAGGGTAACGCTACAACCAACAGAGCTAGCCCATCAGCGCTTGCGGTCAATTGAACTAACAGTGAATGCAAATTTTAAGGAGAATATAATTGCAATGCTTTGAACATATACTGCAAAGGGGGGTGTATCGATACACCCCCCTTCAAGTACTCTGCACCGAGGCAGCTGTTCGCACAACCGACTGACGCGTCCAGTCTACTGTCTGGGAATGCGGATGTTGTAATTTGATACCTCGACTGGAGGGTGCAGGTGTTCACACAAAAAACCGACAAGTCGAGACCTGTCTGGGAATGCGGATGCTGTAATTTGATACCCCGACGGGAGGGCGACGCGACCCTTGCAGGAACCCATAATTATAGACCACCCGCGTCGAATTCCGAGCAATAGTACACCAGCTGTCAAACACCCACGGTATCAATCTTGTTTTAGGCTTCAACAATTCCTGACGTATGGGGGAGCGAAAATCTCCCCCTAGTAATTAAATCAACAGAACACCAGTTGTCACGGTCTCATGCTTGTTCTAGTCTTCAACAATTCCTGACGTATGGGGGAGCGAAAATCTCCCCCTAACCCATTATGTGTTAGGGGGAGCGAAAATCTCCCCCTAGTAATTAAATCAACAGAGCTAGCCCATCAGCGCCTGCGGACAATTGAACTACCAGTGAATGCAAATTTTGAGGAGAATATAATTGCAATGCTTTGAACATATACTGCAAAGGGGGGTGTATCGATACACCCCCCTTCAAGTACTCTGCACCGAGGCAGCTGTTCGCACAACCGACTGACGCGTCCAGTCTACTGTCTGGGAATGCGGATGTTGTAATTTGATACCTCGACTGGAGGGTGCAGGTGTTCACACAAAAAACCGACAAGTCGAGACCTGTCTGGGGTGCAGTTGCGCCCGACCCCAGGAGGGGCAGGAGGAGCAGGAGGAGCAGGAGGGGCAGGAGGGGCAGGAGGAGCAGGAGGAGCAGGAGGGGCAGGAGGAGCAGGAGGAGCAGGAGGAGCAGGAGGGGCAGGAGGAGCAGGAGGAGCAGGAGGGGCAGGAGGAGCAGGAGGAGCAGGAGGGGCAGGAGGAGCCCCCCCCTCCAACCGGGCAAGGTTTCGTCTGTGACACTTTTGCCAGCCAAGACGCCTGCGGACAATTGAACTACCAGTGAATGCAAATGCGGATGTTGTAATTTGATACCTCGACTGGAGGGTGCAGGTGTTCACACAAAAAACCGACAAGTCGAGACCTGTCTGGGGTGCAGCTGCGCCCGACCTCAGGAGGGCCAGGAGGGACAGGAGGAGCCCCCCCCCCCAGACGCCTGCACCAACACTTGGAAGAAAATCCTCCTACATTAGAAGGATTTCCTTCTGTTCCCTAACATGAAAAGCTTTTGTGGCCTTGAAAAAGGCCGATTATGATGGTGGGATCAGGTGGAGGCTAAGGTGTTGGAAAAAGTTTATTTTTTACTGTTGAAAAACTTTGTTACTTCATCAGGGTGCAGTTCATCGGTCCGCCGATTCCACCACATTTCAACAAGCATCATGTACTTCTGCTCATGTTCAATGGCGTAGAAGTGCTCCTCTTCAATGGGGTAGAAATTCATCTTGTAGTCCATGTCACGCTGCCAATATTCCCACTCCAAGCCGTCCAGCGGGCAATGGTTCCACATGCTGTTGATTCCCCGTCGTCTGGAGTACAGAGCGTCGTCAAGATCTTGAGTAGTTGAATACATTTTTGGTTCATGAACGTACTTGAACTTTTTGTCAATGCGCCATAGCCTCTTCTTATGGAAATGCTTCAAGGTGCATTCATCGTCGTCTTTTCGGTTGTAGAATTCATCACCTTCGAAGTAATCATCTTCATCGTCAAACGGTCTCTTCTTATTATTGCTATTCATTGTCGTTTCCGCTGCAACACATACATCCTCCAACTCAACGTCTGTGATGTCGCAATCCCACTCGATGTTGGCCATGATCTCTTCGTAGCTGTTGACGCTTCGAAACTCAAGACTAAACTAAACTTTACTGCTAGGGGCGGGCTGTGCGTCGTGGGATGATGGGCGCAGGTGTACAGACAAAAAACCGTCGCGTCACCCTACTGTCTGGGAATGCGGATGCTGTAATTTGATACCTCTACGGGAGGGCGCGGGTGTTCACACAAAAAACCGACGAGTCGAGACCTGTCTGGGAATGCGGATGCTGTAATTTGATACCCCGACAGGAGGGCGACCGACCCTTGCAGGAACCCATAATTATAGACCACCCGCGTCGAATTCCGAGCAATAGTACACCAGCTGTCAAACACCCACGGTCTCATTCTTGTTCTAGTCTTCATCAATTCCTGACGTATGGGGGAGCGAAAATCTCCCCCTAGTAATTAAATCAACAGAACACCAGTTGTCAAACACCCACGGTCTCATTCTTGTTCAGGAGTTTGAAGTGTGTGGCTGTGTAATAGTGTTGCTGTGTGACTTTCTGTCAGAGCGATCGCCCGACGTTTTGACCTAACCTACAAAATGAACCACTTAACCGCCTATGTGTTTAATGATCGGCCTTTGTCTGTACTGTTTGACAGCAGCGATAATCCATGGTTCAAAGCTAAGGATGTAGCTACAATATTGGGATACGCCAACCCTAAAGAAGCAATCAGAGTACATGTTAGAGAAAAATATCGCAAAACAATTCCTGAAGTATGGGGGAGCGAAAATCTCCCCCTAACCTATAACGAGAAACATTCAATCTTTCTTAACGAGCCGGGATTATATTCGTTACTTATGAAATCTAAAATGCCCATCGCCGAGAAGTTTCAAGATTGGATCTTTGAAGAAGTTTTGCCATCCATTAGAAAAAATGGTCAGTACAGACTTATAAACGAGAACCAACGGCTGCTACAATCACTTACAAAGTCGCTAACAAATAACCGAAAGCTAGATCAAACAAATTCCGAGTTTAAAACTACAAATGATATATTGTGTATGGAAAACCAATCCATGAATCAAACGCTGATCGAACAGACATCTAAAGTGGCAGTGTTGCCTGAAGATGTAAATCTGAAGCATATATTTTGTGTGATGATTAGGGAAACCCTTCTAGAGCAGTACGGAGTTTGTGAATACAAGTGCATTCGAACACAGAAGAGGAATTTCAAACAAGCCTTGAAAAAAGCAAAGGAAGAAGGATTTACAATGTGCTACTGTAGAGAAAATGTCCCCAACGGCATAAACATAGTGAATAAGGCTAAAGAAGTGATGAAGAGTTACGGCATGCACATTGACTGCAGATACAACAACATCCTAACCTCGCACAATTTCATTAATGTAGTTGAACATATCTTTGACAATGCATAGGTCTACGCTTGTGGACTCGTTCCAGAACCTTCGACGCTAGTCAGGTAGCAACAGTCGATACGTGCTCCAAAGATGACCAGTGTGGATGACGCAAGAAAAGTAATCACCATATCAATGAACAAAATACGTTATAAACGTAACAACATCCGAGAAAGGCTCGCAATCAAGTTAGTGTTGGATAGAGCGAGAGATGTGTTTGAGAGAAAATATCATATGAAACAGCATACTTATGAAAAAAAAACAAAAATATTGAATATCATGTGAAAGAATATAACTATGAAGAAAACAAAACAGACTGTTAAATTTAACGAGGAGCTAAATACACAGTACACTTACGAGCCCTGTGAGGATGTACAACAATTAACGTGGACTCAAATCGCATTAGATGAAATGAGATTCCGCAGACCGTTGGAACTGATGTTGGGTGAAAAAATCAAACATCTAACCTATTGCAACAAGATGTGTCACAGCGAGTGCATTCAGTTTACTTCAAGGGTGAGCAGACGCACCACCAGTCCGTAGTACGGTAGAAGTCACACGGTAAGGACGTCAACATGGACGCTTACGTTTCTGCGGACGACTATATCAAATCGTTTATTCAGGAGATTGAGGTTATGAACAATAATACTAGTGATCAGACATTGGCATCACCTCAGACGTCATCTGTAAAACCGATCACTGCCTGCAAGAGACGAAGGAGGCCAACTCTCATCGAAGTGGAAACCAAGAAACCAGGATGGGTGCCAAAACCAACAGATGATTGTCCCATAGTGTCATGGATGGAGGATGGGAATACTTTTGCTGTTCGAAACCCGGGAAACAAAGGACAAATTTTATTGAAAATGAAAATGTACGATGGTACAGATATGGTGTTCATGTGCAGTTTATTTTTGGACAAAGATGGTGAAATGCTCCAAAGTGTTAGACAAGTAGTTGATAAAGTGGAAAACATGTGGATCGATAAATCAACAGGAGTACCGAAAATTACAGGCTTAACTCAAACTGTTACACAACGCAGTGCAGTTTCGCAACCAACGTCGAAGAAGCGAGCTGTGAGGAAGAAACAACGAGTGTCGCCAGCAGTCAATTAAAGCATCAGCATTCCCAGACAGGAGGGCGACGCGTCGGTTTTTTGTGTGTGAACACCTGCGCCCGGCCAACTACTAGAGATGTCGAGCAGCAGCACTTTCAAGCTAGAGTTTCCGAGCGTGAACGGCACTGCAGCAACCGAGGACCTGAGAGCTACCCTCAACAACTGCAAGTCTGACTCTCCGCTCTACACCAGGATAGACGATCTCAGAGAGGAATGCGGCTATCTCATCACTGCGATGGAGCGAGCCACAACACCCTTTGGCGAGACGATCATCGTGATCCTGGAGGGGCAGGTCGGGGACGACTTCTTTCTGCGAGTCTACCTGCCTAGGCGCTTCAACGAGGTCCTGAGCAACACCGACATCGAGCGCTACAACAGCGGGTTTGGAGAACGCCTTCGCTTGGTGAAGCGCAGCCCGAGGGGTTCCAATAGCAGATTCACACCTTTGGAGTTTATGTAAAGCAAGACTTGAAGATTATGTAAATACCTTTGTAAATTAGTTTTCGTAGTCAATACTTATAGTCACGTTCAGAACATAACCACTGTGTTATTTATTTCACTTAACCCCAAAAATGTCCTTTGGTAGTAAGTTTAAGAGCGTGAGTATGGTAACTGTGAGGTGTTTAGCTCATCAGCGTCATCATCAGAATCATCGATATTTGTACATAGATGTAACCCACCGCGTAATGCGATACAATTGATTGGAGCGCATCGTGTGTGAGCTGTCTTGTGATGGCGACATCGCACTGCGTTTGTAACAAAATAACGTGTACATTAACACGACGATCACTTTTCTTGCTTAAGTCACGATGGGCATTATGGCGTACGGGACGATTGGTAATAACAGCGTTTAAAGTAAACTGTGCACATTCGTTGTGATACGTCTTGTCACAGCACGTTAGATTTCACATTCTCACATTCAACATCAATTACAATTGTAGACGTAATCTCATTTCATCTGTTGTGATTTAAGTCCACGTTAACCGTTGTACATCCTCACGCGGCTCATAAGTGTAATGAGTATTTAGTATGACAATAAACTTCTCGAATGTTAGTACGTTAAATCGTAGCTTGTTCATTGACGCATCGATCCCTATTCTTGTTTCAGTCTCAATATGCATTATGGCGTACGTGCCAGATGGTACTAACAACGCTTGAAATAAACTGCACACATGTGTTGCGATACATCCAAACACAACAAGTTAGATGCATCATTCAATCATTCAGCATCAATTGAAATGTTATGCGTGGCATCATTCATCTGGTGTAATTTGAGGGAATAACTCGACTACGAACCTTTATCGTATGTTAGTTCGTTAACAACGTAAATTGTACATTAACACGACGATCACTTTTCTTGCTTAAGTCACGATGTGCATTATGGCGTACGGGACGATTGGTAATAACAGCGTTTAAAGTAAACTGTGCACATTCGTTGTGATACGTCTTGTCACAGCACGTTAGATTTCACATTCTCACATTCAACATCAATTACAATTGTAGACGTAATCTCATTTCATCTGTTGTGATTTAAGTCCACGTTAACCGTTGCACATCCTCACGAGGCTCGTAAGTGTAATGAGTATTTAGTATGACAATAAACTTCTCGAATGTTAGTACGTTAAATCGTAGCTTGTTCATTGACTCATCGATCCCTATTCTTGTTTCAGTCTCAATATGCATTATGGTGTACGTGACAGATGGTACTAACAACGCTTGAAATAAACTGCACACATGTGTTGTGATACATCCAAACACAACAAGTTAGATGCATCATTCTACCATTCAGCATCAATTGAAATGTTATGCGTGATATCATTTCATCTGGTGTAATTTGAGGGAATAACTCGACTACGAACCTTTATCGTATGTTAGTTCGTTAACAACGTAACTTGTACATTGACGCATCGATCACTTTTCATGCTTAAGTCACAATGTGCATTATGATGTATGTGACGACTGGTAATAGCAATGCTTGAAGTAAACTGAGCACATGTGTTGCGATACGTCTTGTCACAGCAGGTTATATTGCTCATTTCCCCATTCAACATCAATTACAATTGTATGCGTAATCTCATTTCATCGGTTTTAATTCAAGTCCGCGTTAACTGTTGTACATCCTCACGCGGTTCGTAAGTGTAACGAGCATTTAGTTTTACATTAAACTTCTCGTATGTCAATCCCAAGTAATCGGTGTTTGAAGAAGTTTGCCTTTCCCTCAAGAATTGTCACTAGCATTATAACATACGCGTTTAATAACCAGATCGCACTTGTAATATTTTTGTATACCGATAAAAATTCCAAGTAATCGAGGTTTGAAGAAGTTCGCACATTGATAAAAAAAAAAAATCCAAGTAAACGATGTTTGAAGACGTTTGAGTTTTCGCCATCACACAAGTTCCAATCTTGAGTAATGTCAACCCAAGAAAATGAAAGCTAACAGCATCACGTAGTTGTGTTAAGTTACGATAGGTATAGTTAGGTTTATTAAGACTGTTTCCAGTTAGAAAGGGGAAATATGGAGAGACTTATCTCATCGTTAGGTTACGATATCCAGTGTAACGTTAGGTCCCTGCATAGAAATAGGAAACGTAGACAGTTGTATCTCATCCTTAGGTTATGTTATGCTCTGTTAAGTTAGGTTTGTGCTTATAGATAGGAAATATTGTCAGTAGTATCTCGTCGTTAGGTTAAGTCATGCTCTGTTAAGTTAGGTTTGTTGTTGAATATACAAAAAAAAAAAAATCTGTACCTTAATGTCGGCGTGCGCAATTTAAAAATGGTATAATCATAATGCGCACGCCGACATTAAGGTACAGATTTTTTTTTTTGTATATTAAACAACAAACCTAACTTAACAGAGCATGACTTAACCTAACGACGAGATACTACTGACAATATTTCCTATCTATAAGCACAAACCTAACTTAACAGAGCATAACATAACCTAAGGATGAGATACAACTGTCTACGTTTCCTATTTCTATGCAGGGACCTAACGTTACACTGGATATCGTAACCTAACGATGAGATAAGTCTCTCCATGTTTCCCCTTTCTAACTGGAAACAGTCTTAATAAACCTAACTATACCTATCGTAACTTAACACAACTACGTGATGCTGTTAGCTTTCATTTTCTTGGGTTGACATTACTCAAGATTGGAACTTGTGTGATGGCGAAAACTCAAACGTCTTCAAACATCGTTTACTTGGATTTTTTTTTTTTATCAATGTGCGAACTTCTTCAAACCTCGATTACTTGGAATTTTTATCGGTATACAAAAATATTACAAGTGCGATCTGGTTATTAAACGCGTATGTTATAATGCTAGTGACAATTCTTGAGGGAAAGGCAAACTTCTTCAAACACCGATTACTTGGGATTGACATACGAGAAGTTTAATGTAAAACTAAATGCTCGTTACACTTACGAACCGCGTGAGGATGTACAACAGTTAACGCGGACTTGAATTAAAACCGATGAAATGAGATTACGCATACAATTGTAATTGATGTTGAATGGGGAAATGAGCAATATAACCTGCTGTGACAAGACGTATCGCAACACATGTGCTCAGTTTACTTCAAGCATTGCTATTACCAGTCGTCACATACATCATAATGCACATTGTGACTTAAGCATGAAAAGTGATCGATGCGTCAATGTACAAGTTACGTTGTTAACGAACTAACATACGATAAAGGTTCGTAGTCGAGTTATTCCCTCAAATTACACCAGATGAAATGATATCACGCATAACATTTCAATTGATGCTGAATGGTAGAATGATGCATCTAACTTGTTGTGTTTGGATGTATCACAACACATGTGTGCAGTTTATTTCAAGCGTTGTTAGTACCATCTGTCACGTACACCATAATGCATATTGAGACTGAAACAAGAATAGGGATCGATGAGTCAATGAACAAGCTACGATTTAACGTACTAACATTCGAGAAGTTTATTGTCATACTAAATACTCATTACACTTACGAGCCTCGTGAGGATGTGCAACGGTTAACGTGGACTTAAATCACAACAGATGAAATGAGATTACGTCTACAATTGTAATTGATGTTGAATGTGAGAATGTGAAATCTAACGTGCTGTGACAAGACGTATCACAACGAATGTGCACAGTTTACTTTAAACGCTGTTATTACCAATCGTCCCGTACGCCATAATGCACATCGTGACTTAAGCAAGAAAAGTGATCGTCGTGTTAATGTACAATTTACGTTGTTAACGAACTAACATACGATAAAGGTTCGTAGTCGAGTTATTCCCTCAAATTACACCAGATGAATGATGCCACGCATAACATTTCAATTGATGCTGAATGATTGAATGATGCATCTAACTTGTTGTGTTTGGATGTATCGCAACACATGTGTGCAGTTTATTTCAAGCGTTGTTAGTACCATCTGGCACGTACGCCATAATGCATATTGAGACTGAAACAAGAATAGGGATCGATGCGTCAATGAACAAGCTACGATTTAACGTACTAACATTCGAGAAGTTTATTGTCATACTAAATACTCATTACACTTATGAGCCGCGTGAGGATGTACAACGGTTAACGTGGACTTAAATCACAACAGATGAAATGAGATTACGTCTACAATTGTAATTGATGTTGAATGTGAGAATGTGAAATCTAACGTGCTGTGACAAGACGTATCACAACGAATGTGCACAGTTTACTTTAAACGCTGTTATTACCAATCGTCCCGTACGCCATAATGCCCATCGTGACTTAAGCAAGAAAAGTGATCGTCGTGTTAATGTACACGTTATTTTGTTACAAACGCAGTGCGATGTCGCCATCACAAGACAGCTCACACACGATGCGCTCCAATCAATTGTATCGCATTACGCGGTGGGTTACATCTATGTACAAATATCGATGATTCTGATGATGACGCTGATGAGCTAAACACCTCACAGTTACCATACTCACGCTCTTAAACTTACTACCAAAGGACATTTTTGGGGTTAAGTGAAATAAATAACACAGTGGTTATGTTCTGAACGTGACTATAAGTATTGACTACGAAAACTAATTTACAAAGGTATTTACATAATCTTCAAGTCTTGCTTTACATAAACTCCAAAGGTGTGAATCTGCTATTGGAACCCCTCGGGCTGCGCTTCACCAAGCGAAGGCGTTCTCCAAACCCGCTGTTGTAGCGCTCGATGTCGGTGTTGCTCAGGACCTCGTTGAAGCGCCTAGGCAGGTAGACTCGCAGAAAGAAGTCGTCCCCGACCTGCCCCTCCAGGATCACGATGATCGTCTCGCCAAAGGGTGTTGTGGCTCGCTCCATCGCAGTGATGAGATAGCCGCATTCCTCTCTGAGATCGTCTATCCTGGTGTAGAGCGGAGAGTCAGACTTGCAGTTGTTGAGGGTAGCTCTCAGGTCCTCGGTTGCTGCAGTGCCGTTCACGCTCGGAAACTCTAGCTTGAAAGTGCTGCTGCTCGACATCTCTAGTAGTTGGCCGGGCGCAGGTGTTCACACACAAAAAACCGACGCGTCGCCCTCCTGTCTGGGAATGC
Source organism: Allygus modestus (assembly GCA_963675035.1). Lineage (NCBI taxonomy): Eukaryota > Metazoa > Arthropoda > Insecta > Hemiptera > Cicadellidae > Allygus > Allygus modestus. The sequence goes on from OY776112.1 coordinate 16,132,610, forward strand.
TGATGCTTTAATTGACTGCTGGCGACACTCGTTGTTTCTTCCTCACAGCTCGCTTCTTCGACGTTGGTTGCGAAACTGCACTGCGTTGTGTAACAGTTTGAGTTAAGCCTGTAATTTTCGGTACTCCTGTTGATTTATCGATCCACATGTTTTCCACTTTATCAACTACTTGTCTAACACTTTGGAGCATTTCACCATCTTTGTCCAAAAATAAACTGCACATGAACACCATATCTGTACCATCGTACATTTTCATTTTCAATAAAATTTGTCCTTTGTTTCCCGGGTTTCGAACAGCAAAAGTATTCCCATCCTCCATCCATGACACTATGGGACAATCATCTGTTGGTTTTGGCACCCATCCTGGTTTCTTGGTTTCCACTTCGATGAGAGTTGGCCTCCTTCGTCTCTTGCAGGCAGTGATCGGTTTTACAGATGACGTCTGAGGTGATGCCAATGTCTGATCACTAGCATTATTGTTCATAACCTCAATCTCCTGAATAAACGATTTGATATAGTCGTCCGCAGAAACGTAAGCGTCCATGTTGACGTCCTTACCGTGTGACTTCTACCGTACTACGGACTGGTGGTGCGTCTGCTCACCCTTGAAGTAAACTGTATGCACTCGCTGTGACACATCTTGTTGCAATAGGTTAGATGTTTGATTTTTTCACCCAACATCAGTTCCAACGGTCTGCGGAATCTCATTTCATCTAATGCGATTTGAGTCCACGTTAATTGTTGTACATCCTCACAGGGCTCGTAAGTGTACTGTGTATTTAGCTCCTCGTTAAATTTAACAGTCTGTTTTGTTTTCTTCATAGTTATATTCTTTCACATGATATTCAATATTTTTGTTTTTTTTTCATAAGTATGCTGTTTCATATGATATTTTCTCTCAAACACATCTCTCGCTCTATCCAACACTAACTTGATTGCGAGCCTTTCTCGGATGTTGTTACGTTTATAACGTATTTTGTTCATTGATATGGTGATTACTTTTCTTGCGTCATCCACACTGGTCATCTTTGGAGCACGTATCGACTGTTGCTACCTGACTAGCGTCGAAGGTTCTGGAACGAGTCCACAAGCGTAGACCTATGCATTGTCAAAGATATGTTCAACTACATTAATGAAATTGTGCGAGGTTAGGATGTTGTTGTATCTGCAGTCAATGTGCATGCCGTAACTCTTCATCACTTCTTTAGCCTTATTCACTATGTTTATGCCGTTGGGGACATTTTCTCTACAGTAGCACATTGTAAATCCTTCTTCCTTTGCTTTTTTCAAGGCTTGTTTGAAATTCCTCTTCTGTGTTCGAATGCACTTGTATTCACAAACTCCGTACTGCTCTAGAAGGGTTTCCCTAATCATCACACAAAATATATGCTTCAGATTTACATCTTCAGGCAACACTGCCACTTTAGATGTCTGTTCGATCAGCGTTTGATTCATGGATTGGTTTTCCATACACAATATATCATTTGTAGTTTTAAACTCGGAATTTGTTTGATCTAGCTTTCGGTTATTTGTTAGCGACTTTGTAAGTGATTGTAGCAGCCGTTGGTTCTCGTTTATAAGTCTGTACTGACCATTTTTTCTAATGGATGGCAAAACTTCTTCAAAGATCCAATCTTGAAACTTCTCGGCGATGGGCATTTTAGATTTCATAAGTAACGAATATAATCCCGGCTCGTTAAGAAAGATTGAATGTTTCTCGTTATAGGTTAGGGGGAGATTTTCGCTCCCCCATACTTCAGGAATTGTTTTGCGATATTTTTCTCTAACATGTACTCTGATTGCTTCTTTAGGGTTGGCGTATCCCAATATTGTAGCTACATCCTTAGCTTTGAACCATGGATTATCGCTGCTGTCAAACAGTACAGACAAAGGCCGATCATTAAACACATAGGCGGTTAAGTGGTTCATTTTGTAGGTTAGGTCAAAACGTCGGGCGATCGCTCTGACAGAAAGTCACACAGCAACACTATTACACAGCCACACACTTCAAACTCCTGAACAAGAATGAGACCGTGGGTGTTTGACAACTGGTGTTCTGTTGATTTAATTACTAGGGGGAGATTTTCGCTCCCCCATACGTCAGGAATTGATGAAGACTAGAACAAGAATGAGACCGTGGGTGTTTGACAGCTGGTGTACTATTGCTCGGAATTCGACGCGGGTGGTCTATAATTATGGGTTCCTGCAAGGGTCGGTCGCCCTCCTGTCGGGGTATCAAATTACAGCATCCGCATTCCCAGACAGGTCTCGACTCGTCGGTTTTTTGTGTGAACACCCGCGCCCTCCCGTAGAGGTATCAAATTACAGCATCCGCATTCCCAGACAGTAGGGTGACGCGACGGTTTTTTGTCTGTACACCTGCGCCCATCATCCCACGACGCACAGCCCGCCCCTAGCAGTAAAGTTTAGTTTAGTCTTGAGTTTCGAAGCGTCAACAGCTACGAAGAGATCATGGCCAACATCGAGTGGGATTGCGACATCACAGACGTTGAGTTGGAGGATGTATGTGTTGCAGCGGAAACGACAATGAATAGCAATAATAAGAAGAGACCGTTTGACGATGAAGATGATTACTTCGAAGGTGATGAATTCTACAACCGAAAAGACGACGATGAATGCACCTTGAAGCATTTCCATAAGAAGAGGCTATGGCGCATTGACAAAAAGTTCAAGTACGTTCATGAACCAAAAATGTATTCAACTACTCAAGATCTTGACGACGCTCTGTACTCCAGACGACGGGGAATCAACAGCATGTGGAACCATTGCCCGCTGGACGGCTTGGAGTGGGAATATTGGCAGCGTGACATGGACTACAAGATGAATTTCTACCCCATTGAAGAGGAGCACTTCTACGCCATTGAACATGAGCAGAAGTACATGATGCTTGTTGAAATGTGGTGGAATCGGCGGACCGATGAACTGCACCCTGATGAAGTAACAAAGTTTTTCAACAGTAAAAAATAAACGTTTTCCAACACCTTAGCCTCCACCTGATCCCACCATCATAATCGGCCTTTTTCAAGGCCACAAAAGCTTTTCATGTTAGGGAACAGAAGGAAATCCTTCTAATGTAGGAGGATTTTCTTCCAAGTGTTGGTGCAGGCGTCTGGGGGGGGGGGCTCCTCCTGTCCCTCCTGGCCCTCCTGAGGTCGGGCGCAGCTGCACCCCAGACAGGTCTCGACTTGTCGGTTTTTTGTGTGAACACCTGCACCCTCCAGTCGAGGTATCAAATTACAACATCCGCATTTGCATTCACTGGTAGTTCAATTGTCCGCAGGCGTCTTGGCTGGCAAAAGTGTCACAGACGAAACCTTGCCCGGTTGGAGGGGGGGGGGGGGCTCCTCCTGCCCCTCCTGCTCCTCCTGCTCCTCCTGCCCCTCCTGCTCCTCCTGCTCCTCCTGCCCCTCCTGCTCCTCCTGCTCCTCCTGCTCCTCCTGCCCCTCCTGCTCCTCCTGCTCCTCCTGCCCCTCCTGCCCCTCCTGCTCCTCCTGCTCCTCCTGCCCCTCCTGGGGTCGGGCGCAACTGCACCCCAGACAGGTCTCGACTTGTCGGTTTTTTGTGTGAACACCTGCACCCTCCAGTCTAGGTATCAAATTACAACATCCGCATTCCCAGACAGTAGACTGGACGCGTCAGTCGGTTGTGCGAACAGCTGCCTCGGTGCAGAGTACTTGAAGGGGGGTGTATCGATACACCCCCCTTTGCAGTATATGTTCAAAGCATTGCAATTATATTCTCCTCAAAATTTGCATTCACTGGTAGTTCAATTGTCCGCAGGCGCTGATGGGCTAGCTCTGTTGATTTAATTACTAGGGGGAGATTTTCGCTCCCCCTAACACATAATGGGTTAGGGGGAGATTTTCGCTCCCCCATACGTCAGGAATTGTTGAAGACTAGAACAAGCATGAGACCGTGACAACTGGTGTTCTGTTGATTTAATTACTAGGGGGAGATTTTCGCTCCCCCATACGTCAGGAATTGTTGAAGCCTAAAACAAGATTGATACCGTGGGTGTTTGACAGCTGGTGTACTATTGCTCGGAATTCGACGCGGGTGGTCTATAATTATGGGTTCCTGCAAGGGTCGCGTCGCCCTCCCGTCGGGGTATCAAATTACAGCATCCGCATTCCCAGACAGGTCTCGACTTGTCGGTTTTTTGTGTGAACACCTGCACCCTCCAGTCGAGGTATCAAATTACAACATCCGCATTCCCAGACAGTAGACTGGACGCGTCAGTCGGTTGTGCGAACAGCTGCCTCGGTGCAGAGTACTTGAAGGGGGGTGTATCGATACACCCCCCTTTGCAGTATATGTTCAAAGCATTGCAATTATATTCTCCTTAAAATTTGCATTCACTGTTAGTTCAATTGACCGCAAGCGCTGATGGGCTAGCTCTGTTGGTTGTAGCGTTACCCTGTTCAACTCTTGTATTAATTATCCAAAGTATGTCATGTGGGTACTGAGAATACTCGGCTTGACGAGGAGATTCCAAAAATGCAAAAAAAAAAAAAAGGTCAAAAGTGTGGTGCGGGCCCCTTTTTTGTAAACATCATCCAAAGTGTACGATGTGGGTACTCAAATGACTCGGCTCGACTAGACGAACAAGAATCTGCAATCAGAAATCTTATCCGAGGTTAGGTTAGGTTAGGTTAGGTTAGGTTAGGTTACGTTAGGTTAGGTTAGATTAGGTTACCTTAGGTTAGGTTAGGTTAGGTTACGTTACGTTAGGTTAGGTTAGGTTAGGTTAGGTTAGTATTCGCAACAACAAAAATTCGCAAAAAAAAAATTCGCAAAAAAAAAAAATTCGCAAAAAAAAAATTCGCAAAAAAAAATTTCGCAAAAAAAAATTCGCAAAAAAAAAAATTTCGCAAAAAAAAATTCGCAAAAAAAAAAATTCGCAAAAAAAAAAATTCGCAAAAAAAAAAAATTCGCAAAAAAAAGTTTGCAAAAAAGTTCGCAAAAAAGTTCGCAAAAAAAAAATTCGCAAAGTGTCACAGACGAGACCTCGGGGGGGGGGGGCTCGGGGGGGGGGGGCGTCCCTCCTGTCCCTCCTGCCCCAGAAACCCCCTCCCTTCACTACTAACACATCATAACTTTATTACAATAAAAGTAGTGTCCTTTTAAGAATAAAGCTCTACTGAAAGATACCATACTGTTAAAATAAAAAAATAGTTGTATACAATTTTGTTTATAAGGCTGAGTAAGCGAGATTGATTATTTGAAAAAAAAGATTGACATATCCTAGGGAAAGTTAGAAGTTATAGAATTCTCATAGAAAGTTCATTACTTATAAATACAGGTTAACCTGTGTTATAACAATGTCTAGCTGAAATTTAATTATTATAAAACATGTCATTCTCGATAATTTTAATAAATAATTATAAAAAATATGTTACATAAGTTTTAGTAATAAATAAACCAATGTTTCCCTAATTTTTAGCGAATTTCCCCTTAGGGAAGAAGCTATTACCGTAGGTGGCATGGTAAGACTTAAGCCCGAGACCATGATAACTTTTTGTTTTGAGGTCCTCAGATACCAAAAAAACTATTCGTTCAAATTTATATATATATATATAAATTGAAAATTTTACCCTAAAATTTGAAAAACACTAGATTTTGGTTATAGCCATTTTATAGAGCTTAAAAAACAAACAATTTAGTATTTTGAATTATTAAGCTAGGTTTAGTGGTTGTGAATAAAAGTCAAAAAATGTGTCCATAAAATTTCCCATGTAATCTTATGGGAATACGGTTTTTAGATTTTCCTCAGATAATTTCACTAACACCTCCACATTTCTTTCTACCAGTCAGTTTAGCTCTACAAAACAATCATTTTGGCGTTTTAATTGTTGTTTTACGCCCATCCGTTGCAGTGATATTCAAAGTGATTAACACAGTACATTGTCCAATGTTATCCTTATGGAGAATAAATAACATGTTATATTTTGATTATTTATGTATGTATATTGATGAAACTTGTTACGTGGCTTCAACTAGTTGTGGTATATTGATATTAGCACAAAACAAGTTTTTTGTTGTTTTTCCCGGTAGCAGCAAACCTGCATACTCGGCCCCCATGTTATTCATATGGAGAATAAGTAAAGTTTTATATCTCCCTTAGTTATGAACCTAAATTAATAAAACTTGGTATGTAGCTTCACCTGGTTGAGTTATATTGATAATTGTAAAAAAAACACATTTCTTATCTTCCTTGTTACAGCAAACCTGCGCACTTAATTGTAATGTTATTCTTATGGTGAAGGAATATATCACTTATTAATGAATGTATTTTTGTGAAACTTGGTCAGTGGCTCTAGGTAGTAATGATACCCATATATATGCATTGGAAATCCGCTAAGTACGCAGGTTTGCTGCGACGGGGGTATTTTTCATAATACAATATACTGTTAGTTATTTGATTTATCTACGATATAATTTGTAGATAAATTATAAGATCTCATAATATAAGATGTCTGATAATATAAAAAAAAGATATACCTTACATCATAGCGTAAAGTTCAAGTATTCATACATGAAAGTCAAATCATTTATGATTGTAATAATTTAATAACATCTGCACTATTTAATGTTGTTTAAATTTTAATTCATGAATTAAAATTACAATATTTTCTACATTTTTTTAATCCGATAAGTTGTTTTTGAAAATTATTCAATGGGAATTGTCATATTGACTAAATAACTAAAATATTCCTTTAAAATAAAATTTATGAATCCCAAGATAAATTGTTATTCCTAACCAGGCAATTTCCATTACATTCAATCAGAGAAACTCAAGAAATGGTTTGAATCTGATATGAGAAACCGCAGTAGCTCTCGGGAGGCCGGTTCTTTCCATCAGAACATTTCTTGATGTTGTGAGATAATAGAAATACTGACACGGATTCGAATGGCGGAGGGAATTTTTCAAGGTTTCCAAGAGAAAATTGCCTTTGTACTTATTTTATAAAATGACTTACTTTTTTCAAGTGTACATGTTGAACATGTGTGTTTTGTTGGTTTTGCCTCAGAATAATAAGTTGAATTTCATATAATTAAATATTTAATTTAATCTCGTATTATCAAAACTGGTACACTTGCTTCCCAAAACCTCTCAAACGGCTTAAACATTGTTTTTATTTCTTTATTTATTTGGACTTTACCTATCGCTTCTAGTGTTTAAAACCACACTACGTTTCGGGAGGTAAGAAAACTCCTCCCGTTATCAAGTGAACCCTCCTTACATCTAAATATCAAGTTCTTACACCTAACTAACCTACATTTTTTTGGATTTTCTTAAACTTTTTATTTTAAATTTTAATTTACACTAACACAAAGATAACAAATACATATACAAAAAATCATATACAATACCCTTTATGTAAAAATGAAATTTGATTAGTGTATTGTATTTGATTTTTTGTAAATGTATTTGTTATTTTTGTGTTAGTGTAAATTAAAATATAAACAAGTTTAAGAAAATCCAAAAAAATGTAGGTTAGTTAGGTGTAAGAACTTGATATTTATATGTAAGTAGGGTTCACTTGATAACGGGAGGAGTTTCCTTACCTCCCGAAACGTAGTGTGGTTTTAAATACTAGAAGCGATAGGTAAAGTCAAAATAAATCAATAAATAAATTCAAATCCATTGCTATTATGAGTTTCAATAGACATTGTTGTTAAAATTCTTGAAATAAGTTATTTATGAATGGAAAGAGAGATAGGAAACATGATTCAGTGTTAGATAAATTCATATTGATGAAATTATATGCAGTGAAATTCTTTAATAAATGTTATGGATTCCATGTTGTTTAAAACTCAAAAATATCATTAAAAGAGGCAATTGTCTGCCAACGTGATAATTTATTTTCACTCGGTTTTATGACAAATATCAACGGATCTAGAATGTGTTAAGAGCTGATCAATACTGTAACTGATTAATACAGTATTATAATAATCTGGGTATACTCAATGAGCGTAATCCCTCAAGAACTCTAGAGTGTAATTGATTAATAAATAAAAAAAAATAAGTCTACTGCAGCAAAACGCAATTGAAAACTTGACAGAAATTGATCACACACACTTCTTACTCTCAATTTGATTGAAGGGAAAATATTTGTGGATAAAAGCACACAACGCTGTAAGCAATTATTATCTAACGATAATACTATATAAAACGAGTTCGCACGCAGCACGCTGACGTGAGGGAAGTGAATTTCCACATAAAAACTTTTAAAACTTAATATTAGTGTAAAAACATACTTGTATTCCAATTTTTATTGAAATCTGAAAACATTGATTTTTTGGCTGTTCTGATGCTCCTGGTTTCATTTACTTGCAAAGCTGGGAATACAATTTTGCGCATTATAATGTTAGGAGAAGGTCCAGTCAGGCTTGAAAGTAGGCGTGAGGTTTCTGGGGATGATAAAAGTACTCTAACAAAGGAGTAGCAGGCTTTTCTAGTGTAAAACCCCCATAAGACAACGTACTGTGTTTAGTCGAAACACATTTTCTTTAATAACGGCAAATATTTATGCTAGAATGACGAGGGAGGGCTTAAAACTTTCGCCTCACTAATTCCCATCTTTTTACATGAATTGATTTCACATCTGGGGCTTTTATGACCCTTTTTGGGACCAAAAACTCGAAATTTGAAAGATTAATCGCCAAAAAATGGGTTTAGAGTTCTCTAATTGTTTTGCCCAACGAACTTGTCCAACTTTTTACAGAAAGGAACGTCCCTACCAAATTTGAAGTAAATCGGACAAAAAATGCGACCGCTAGAGTGCAAACACACACACACACACACACACACACACACACACACACACACACACACACACACACACACACACACACACACACACATATATATATATATATGTCTATATATATATATATATATATAATTTTGAACGACCCCCCAAAACGTGTTCAGGGGGTCACGTTAGGAACTTCTATGGTGGTCCCGGGCTTAAGTTTCACAGTGCGGGTCATGCTAATAGTTCACTTTCCAAAGGAAATTCACTAATAAAATACCACTGTTATTTTACATATTTAAAAAAATAACAATTACGACATTACATGGAAATTAGTCTATAGTATATAGACAATGGCTGTTAGCTGCATCACATGTGTTATTGGTAATAATTGGAGTAGCGATTATTACTTTAATTAAAATTATTAATTTAATTTGATTATCCTTTAAATAAATGTTTCTAAATAGCTTGTAATAGATGATATATTTTTCTAAGTAGGAAATCTTAAATTCTTTTGATCATTTAAGAGGTTGTTAATATACCTGGAAGTATGACTATTTAAAATATGAAAAGAATAACATAACACGTTTCTGTTATTACACGAAAAACTTTAAACTGGCTGCAAACAAATATATTGGCTTGCCAAGAAAGTTTTAAAATGTGTAATCAATGCAAAGAGCTCTGCCAACAAACTTGGACTAAGTCCGGGTAAAATGCAAATTCCTAACGAATACAGGCTTTACCAAATACTCCAGTCTGGCTCTCTTTTTATTTACAAAAGTGAATCTTCGTGAGTTAGAATTTAATTCTTAAGTGGTTGTTGATTTTACCTTTCTACAGTGTTGGGGAAGCTACTTTTTTAAAGTAGCTAGCTACAGCTACTTTTATAAAAATGTAGCTTCGCTACAGCTAAAGCTGCAGTTTTTAAAGTAGCTAGCTACAGCTACAGCTACCAGTAAAAAGTAGCTACCTACAATTTTAGCTACTTTCACAGTTTGGTCCTTACTTTTTTTAATAATGTAAACAAATTTTACTGCCCCACACACTCATATCTAATAGTGTTTTAGTTATGAATTTTCACAAAATACAAGTACCTTATTTTGTTGTTTTTTAGTCCTAGTTTTCTATCTAATCAAATATATTTTTAAATCTAAGGTTGGTGTAAACAGATTAGTAACATGACAAAATAACGTCTTAAAATTAATTCAAATACATAGGCCTACATCAAAGAAACAGCTGAGGAACCAAACAATTTTCAAGCATAATATACTCAATAATCCATGTCCATGACAAATAATATAGGCACACTTAAGTTACATCAGACTGGTTTCACAATTTACAAATACTAGGCCCACAGGCATACTTTCCACAATGATTGTGGTATTGAAAAAACGTTGGTCTTTGCAATAATTTATTTGTAAAATAACTCATAGCATTAATAGACTTGGCCTACATACAAATTTTAAAAGAACTAACCTTAGTATGTAGCTTCATATTAAGTTTTGAATTTCTAGAAACAGTTAGGCCACAATTCTACCATAACTTACATGGTACTACAAAATTACTTTTCTTTACAAGTTTGAAAAAATTATCTTGGCTGGTCGTGGTAGGGCTTTTTGTATGTCCACCACCCTATAGAAGTAGGCTACCAGCTTCTTTATCAATAACATTAATGTCATCGTAAATTTTGCTTTTGGTGCCATGATATAAGGTAGTTAGCAAAATAAAAATAGAATAAAAAGTACCCTGTGGTATGATGTACGTACATTAAATGTAGCCTACATCTACATATAATTTTATTGCAAGTTTTTACTTTGCAAAACTCAAGGTCAGAGATTGAGGTTATGTTATGATTAATTAATTGAAGTCACATAAGTAAACGTAATTACATCAAAACTGTAAAAGTAGCGTAACAAGTAGCTACGTAATCCGCTACATCTACTCTAAAAATGTAGCGCGCTACAGCTAAAGCTACTTTTTTTCTAAAGTAGCAGAGCTACAGCTGACGCTACTAACAAAGTTTACTGGATGAGCTGTATTCTAAGTATAACAAATTTGATTCGATAATCTTTCTAAATATAAACAATTTAGCTAGCAGCCTACTAAGTAGCTGAAATATATCTTATTTTTGCATAATTATATTTGTTATAAAAATAAATCATCCTTACAGTAATGACCACGTTCTTGGTGTCTTTATATGGTCGAAATTTAAAGATCTAAAATTGTTCCACCGATTGTGTAAATTTTATTTTATTTATGGAGTCGGTGTTTAAGCATTTAAATAAAAATACAAAATTATATAGGGAGTAAAATTTTCAGATTAATAACTTGTTTATGTGTTGGTTTGTTTAATTTACTCCCTCTTTATAAGAACTACTTTATGATATGTAGTATTAAACAAATAACACTGTTCTACTACACATTATGTGAGTCATGTAAATTTTAAAACAATTTTCAAAGTAGGAAACCAAATTGAAAAAAGTAAGTGTGACGGGAGTATGATTAAAAATAAGGCAACATGATTAGTTGGGCAATAAAGAAGAGATGAGGGTGAGTTTATTTAGGGGATGATCCACCGAAGGCTGGGTAAGCTGTTTAAGCACCCTGCCACACATGATGAGGGGTGGTTGCCTCAACGGATGACATTCGGAACAAAAAGGGTTGAGGGAGAGAGTTCAGATGGTCCGGGGAATTTTTTTAGACATAAATAATCCTCTACATTTATTATGAGTTTTACATTTTACAAACAGATCAATAACAAAACATACTGCATGTTGAAAGCTTACATGCGTTTTAGATAACCATTAATTAAAAGGGAATGGTCTGTGTAAGCAGATAAGCTGGGATTATAATACAAAGGGGTGCAAAAGTAGGTATACAGTAATGAAATATTTTATAGAAAAATCAGTTTTGTTTATACAAAAACTAAACTTTTACAATCTATTTTAAGAGTGTTAAGAAACAAAACTGAACTCTTAAAAGTGTTGTACTTGACCACTATACTTACTTCCTTTTGTGTTCAAACTGTTTCCCTTCGCAGTCAACTCACTGCTGTAACCTTGAAGTTACGCTTAAACACACTTTTCGGCAAAGTTCTTTATTTTCATCTATGTCTTGGCAAGTTTGGCGAATGAATTCAACCATCTGATTAAGATCACGAGGTTTCTTCGAAAACACCTTATCTTCAACAACTCCCCAAAATAAAAAATCCATCGGTGTCAGATCGAGAGATCTTGCTGGCCATTCAATCGATCCTTCTCAAAAGTAGGAAACTCCCGATTCAGTAGATCACGCACGATTGTCATATAATGGGCAGGAGCACCATCTTGTAGGAAGTAGAATTCCTCATTAACCTGCTATATTTTTGTTGTGGTATAACGTCGGTCAGCATGTTCTTGTATGCATGTTGGTCTACAGTGTCATGAAAAATTACAGGTCCAATGACACCTTTACATGAATGCTAGCCCAAACTGTTACTCCAGGTTGATTCAGCTGTCCCTCGAATGTCATGTGTGGATTATCAAAACAGTAATAGACACAGTTGTGGCTATTTACGCCACCTGAGAGCTTAAAACTAGCCTCATCGCTCCAAACAATTTTTGGAATAATTCCAGCACCTTGTAGTTCCTCATTTAACATTTTCTCGCAAAACTGCAGTCGACGATCAGGGCCGACCTCCAGTAGCCAACGAATAAGTCTTGGAATATACATTTTCAAACCTAACCGTTTCATTAGGTATCCTAAAGGTATCAATGCCCAGTTCAATAGATGCCCTATCACTTGATTTTTTTTGGCTTTGAACATAGGTCTGCACGACAATCATTTCGTTTTCAGGTGGCTAACTTGGATATTACCAACCAACTAAAACTGTATACCTACTTTTGCACCCCTCTGTATTTATAGGATATACAGTGGATGTTACAGCATAGTCAAGCGGGGGCCGGATTGCCGGATGGACCGAAGACAGTTTAATACCCTCTATCACGGATAATTGGAGGTAATAGACGACTGAGACCCGCGGTCAATAACTTCTGTAGGTTATAAGAGGCAACTTGGATACACTAGCACTTACTATTTATGAGAATAACAAAACTAATTTTTTGCGATACATACATTTTTGATGTGGTTGATAAATTTGAAACTCTGTAATTTCTTATATAAATATCAGCATACTATAAATACTGAAGTAGACTTTTCATTGCCATTGTAAAATCTGTCCGTAGTTTTCTGTGTGCTAGAATTCAAAGAGGACATAGTTAACACTTATCACCAACAGAGTACACTGCTGTCAACTATTACTTAATAATACAACAGTTGACTGTCAGTAAGCAAACAAGTTGATTATCACTTGCTTTCTAGGGTGGAGACTTAAAAGTTAACGTAAATAGCTAAAATAAATAGTTGACAGCAGCACAATCTGTCGGTAACCTAATCAAACAAAATCTACTTAAAATTCTGGAAAACACTAAAAGTGGGACAGCTGGGCCATATATATAGAGATGTCTCCTTCAGTATATATAGTCAATGATATCAGATTACAGTAAAATGGAATTAGCGTTGTTTTTATTCAATCGATAAATATGCAATTGGTTTAGATTTAAATCCCTTTAACATAACAACAAATAAATTTAGGGACTTAATTGTAGTGATCCGTATTTATCTTTTTTTGCTCCTCCTGTGTCTTATAATCTTAGAAGTTCAATGCAGTGAATGCTGGTGGAAGAATGTTTTTTTCCATTGAAGGTTATATTTAAAAGTGGGCCTACAATGTTAAACATTATTTTTACCTTTTAGTAAAAGTTGTTTTGTACAAATATCATAATTTTTCTGCAACCGGTCCTTACTACCTTTACATCACATATACGAGTATTTCTACTTTAATAAATTAATTTTTGGATAATGTATTTTTTTAGTGAATTTCCTTTGGAAAGTGAACTATTAGCATGACCCGCACGGTGAAACGTAAGCCCGGGACCACCATAGAAGTTCCTAACGTGACCCCCTGAACACGTTTAAGGGGGTCGTTCAAAATTGTATATATATATGGACATATATATATATGTGTTTACACTCTAGCGGTCGCATTTTTTGTCCGATTTACTTCAAATTTGGTAGGGACGTTCCTTTCTGTAATCAGTTGGACAAGTTCGTTGGGCAAAACAATCGGAAAACTCTAAACGCCTTTTTTTGAGGATTAATTTTTCAAATTTCGAGTTTTTGGGCCAAAAAGGGTCATAAAAGCCCCAGATGTAAAATCAATGCATGTAAAAAGATGGGAATTAGAGAGGCGAAAGTTTTAAGCCCTCTCTCGTCATTCTAGCATAACTATTTACCGAGTTATTAAAGAAAATGTGTATCGTCTTAATACAGTACGTTGTCTTATGGGGGTTTTGCACTAGAAAAACTTGTTATTCCTTTGTTAGAGTACTTTTATCATCCCCAGCAACCTCACACCTACTTTCAAGCATGTCTGGACCTTCTCCTAACCTTATAATGCGCAAAATTGTATTCCCAGCTTTGCAATTAAATGAAACCAGGAGTATCAGAACAGCCAAAAAATCAATGTTTTCAGATTTCCATAAAAGTTGGACAAATGCATGTTTTTACACTGATTTTGAGTTTTAAAAGTTTGTTATGTGGAAATTCACATCCCTCACGTCAGCGTGCTGCGTGCGAACTCGTTTCTCTTTACAGTGGGATAAGTAATGACATTATTGTAATTACTTAGAAGTATATAATGTTAAAATTTTAGATTCTTTCAGCCGATTGGCAATTACCTAGATCAATATCCATTGTTTGTTTCATTTATTATTTTATTTTGAAATCACTTCTAGCTTGGACTGTTTGCATTTTTCAGTTGAACGAAAACGAGTTTGCACGCAGCGCGCTGACGTGAGGGAAGTGAATTGAACGTGAGGGTGCGCCCTACCCAGATTGAATTCATTGTTGTTTAGCGCCGCGCCGGCGCCGCCAACAAGCAGAGCCATGCATATTTACGCTTGAAGACCATTTTGTTCTCCTCGATCACACTGTTACTTTACAGATTTCTACCAAACTATTTGTAGTTTCACACTTTTCAGATTCCAATCTAGGGATCATACGGTTCCTTTTCTCCAAAATAATTTTTCTCCATACGTTAGGAATCTTTAGAAAAACGCTTAATTTGAGAACATTACTAATGGCCTACCACTTATTTTGAATTAAAATCACGATTTTTAAATCGTATGATCTCTAGATGAACATTTATTGAATTAAATAACATCAAATTATTTTTAATTGGTTAACAATTTAGCCTACAATGAGGGAGATGCAAACCCCTTACTTGAGCGTGCGGAAGGGAGGTACGGCGCACCCTTAACATAAATTTTAAAAAATCTAATAAAGGGTTTAAAACAACGCTGGTAACATCTTTTTGGGAAATTGAAAAATGTATTTTGTTGGCTGTTCTGATGCTCCTGTTTATACTTTAATTCACTATTAGGATAGCAATGTTGTATATCATAAGGTTATGAGGAGGTAAAGTCAGGATAACAAGTTGGTATAGTGATATTGGGGGTGATTAAATACATCTAGATATGAAAATAGCCTTTTCCAGTATAAAATTCCCATAAGACAATTAACATTTTCTTTAATAAATCGGTAAATATTTGGGCTAAAATGATGATAGAGAGCTTAAAATTTTCGCCTTACTAACCTCCATCTTCTTACTTGCATTAATTCTCAGGGCTTTTCTGATCCTTTTTGGGCCCAAAAACCCAAAATTTGAAAACTTAAAATCCTCAAAAAAGGGAGTTAGAGTTGTCCGATTGTTTTGCCCAACGAACTTGTCCAACTGTTTATAGAAGGGAAGGTTCCCACCAAATTTAAAGTAAATTGGACAAAAAATAAGACCGCTAGAGTGCGAACATATATGAATATATATAAAGTTATTAGCGACCCCTCAAAATGTGTTCAGGGGGTCATGTTAGGAACTTCTATGGTGGTCCCGGGCTTAAGTTTCACCGTGTGGGTCATGCTAAGTTCACTTTTTCATAGGAAATTCACTAATAATTGTTAGTACGTTAGGGTATCATAACACAGGCAATAACACTATGTTGCTTGACTACACACTCAATAACCCAATGTTGTTTAACTTACCAACATTCCCTACCGGGAACTGACCTTTCAAAAACGAGCAGAACTTCATTAGTGATGGTTATTGGAATGCTGCTTGAGTGTTCCTCGTCACACTCGCACGACTTAAGGTGAAAAATAAGGTTTAGTATTTGGATTGAAGTACTAACTTTACTTTTTAATGTATAAGAGGTATTGAGGGTTTCTTAGTCCTAACTTCGCCTCTTAAAAAAATACATTTTTAATTTTAATTTAATTCAATCTTATGCTTCAAAAATGTAATGTATGTTTATATTTTGAAACAACAAGAAATCCCCAGGCTACCTTCAGTCTGTTAAATTAGGCATTGCCAATTACATTTTCAAACCCTGCGCTAAGAACGGAGAGCTTTGAGAGAACCGACTGAGAAAACAAAAGAACAAAGTCTAGTTATCTAGTTAGTATCCCTCGGATTTTGTTAATTATTTTACAAGTCAACTTTTTTTAAATTTTAAATAATTTGTATAACCGTCTCTCTGGAAACTTAACATTAAAGCTAAATAAATAAACCATTCCAATTGTACCTATAACAAACAGAATTATTTGTTGATTCGGAAACTATATGAGATACAGTATTATTTTTTTCAATTACTTAATTTACTTAACAGTTAGAGGTTGCAGTTTAATTCAACATAGCTATCAAGTTACATTTTAAGGTTGATATTTATATTCAAACCCTTAACATTACGTACAAAAACTAGCATTATGCTTTTTTGTTGAATTATTGTGGCTGAAATAATAACTTTAAATCAAATATAAATTACAAAACGAGTTCGCACGCAGCACGCTGACGTGAGGGAAGTGAATTTCCACATAAAAAACTATAAAAACTCAAAATCAGTTAAAAACATACATTTATTCCAACTTTTATTCAAATCTGAAAACATTGATTTTTTGGCTGTTCTAATGCTCCTGGTTCTTTTAACCTGCAATGCTGGGAATACAATTTTGCGCATAATAAGGTTAGGAGAAGGTCCAGTCAGGCTTTAAAGTAGGCGTGAGGTTGTTGGGGGTAATAAAAGTACACCAACAAGTGAATAACAGGCTTTTCTAATGTAAAATCCCCATAAGACAACGTACTGTGTTTGGTCGATACACATTTCCTTTAATAACTCAGTAAATATTTATGCTAGAATGACGAGAGAGGGCTTAAAACTTTCGCCTCTCCAATTCACATCTTTTTACATGCATTCATTTTACATATGGGGCTTTTCTGACCCTTTTTGGGCCCAAAAACTCAAAATTTGAAAGATTAATCCCCAGAAAAGGGGTTTACAGTTTTTCGATTGTTTTGCCCAACGAACTTGTCCAACTGATTACAGAAAGGAACGTCCCTACCAAATTTGAAGTAAATCGGACAAAAAATGCGACCGCTAGGGTGCAAACACACATATATATATATATATATATATATATATATATATATATATATAAAATTTTGAACGACCCCCCCAAAACGTGTTCAGGGGGTCACGTTAGGAACTTCTATGGTGGTCCCGGGCTTAAGTTTCACCGTGCGGGTCATGCTAATAGTTCACTTTCCAAAGGAAATTCACTAATAATGCAATTGTAAAGAGTTATTTGGACATAGCCAAAAACGACTATCAATCCTCGACACCACTGCTTATATTACCCAATGCGATACTAAATGTATATAACTCTCCAACAAATCACCCAGATAGCTCTCCTATAGAGAGTAGGTATCATAAATACCATAACCATGTCAATATCTCGTCCATGGACTGTCATATAGTAGCGTGCGCCACATAACTCCTCTTGCTAACAGGCGCGGTGATGCAGGGTCCCTACAAGTTTCTATATATGTACCGGACAGTGTCTGCCATGTACAGATCTATGTAACTAACCTTATATGGGACCAGTCACCCTTCATCGTTATATAGAGATATCAGTCACTCGTCAGGAGTATATATGACTTTGTTTATCGTAATGAAAAATTCGTAATTATTTAAGAGATGATTTCAAGCAACGGGGATAAAATTATTTTAGTAAATTGTAAAACAACAAAATATAAAATTTAAATTATTCTTGAATAGGATTTAGTACGTTGAATGTCATTCCTCTTTAGAGCATTCTTGCAATCAATTTTAAAAAGATTTTATACACATGATTATTTATACAGTTTAACAGTTTTTAATGCTGTTTGACCTTCTCTAGTTAATAAGCATTGGTAATAATAATATTATTAGACATTTTATAATTGTTTACTAATATTTTTCACCATAATAATGTTGATCTATTTATCTAATTCTGTAAGCCCAAATTTGACAATGAAATTTTGAGTGAATGGGAGGTCAAAGAAAGCTGGTAGGGGTTTCATTTTAAAGGTATGAACTTTTGGGGAAAAATTATTAATTTTTCTCTATTATGTAAATTTGCTACAGAAGAAAATAATTTCCATTTAAATCAATTTATACATAGTTTAAATAGCACGTATATTTAAAAAATCTGCTTTGTTTGCATTAAAACATGTGATTAAAAGTGTCTACTATGTTCGTGAACTGACATGTGTTCCTAATTATCTTAATATTTAATTCCGTAAGCGAATCGATCCCCACGAAATATTTCGAGCTAGGAAGAAGTTAAGTTAGGTTATGACGATTAATTTTATATTTAATTCCGTAAGCGTATCGGTCCCCACGAAATATCTCGAGCTAGGAAGAAGTTAAGTTAGGTTATGACGATTAATTTTATATTTAATTCCGTAAGCGTATCGGTCCCCACGAAATATCTCGAGCTAGGAAGAAGTTAAGTTAGGTTATGACGATTAATTTTAAAGCTTGAGGGCCAAGGACGGTGGGAAACATATCAGAAATATCAAAAATTACGTGGGCCACGCCCCACTGGACTTCAAAGATCCAATGATTTTCTTATGGAAATATCACTACAGTGTTTTTTTTAATAAGAAAAATGAACAAATGATCAACTGTGATTATCCACTTACACAAAAACCAGTGGCTCTAGCCTCTGTAAGTCACTAGTATTGTTTAAATTACATCAGCATGTAAAGTGTAAAAAATCAGACGAGGCTGAGTATTAGAATAAGGTTAGGGGCTATGAACCCTTTAAGCCACTAGTTAATTATAATTTTAGACTACGTTTAAACCAGGAAAAGATTTGTAAACACTTTTATTCAACGAAAATTATCTGTTGAAGTTTATTACAGTCAAATGGATAAATCTAATCCATTATGATCTAACAAAAAGGGAGTGTTGTGGGCGAAGGGTGACTGGTGGGTTCCCCAAAGATCTTAAATCTAGGTCAACAAAGAAAGCAAAATAAATTCCATCATTAAATATCTTCTGAATGCGCTGCTTTAAAACCAAACCTCTTGCCTTCTAGCCATCTGTTTAGATCCAGCCTTATCTTCATTACAAGGGCCACAAGTTATGCGCTATTGTTTTACAGCGTTGAACATTTATCTCAAGGCGGATTACGTTTTCGGATAAAACGGATGTCAAACGACACAGATAGGCAAGATATGCTTTCTGCCGGTTCTCGGTATTAGTCTGATCTTATTTACAGTGACATTCATTCATATAATTTGGTAGGAATAAAAAATCGTTAGCTTAAAAATGTAATATGCTTTTACTGCAATTTGTATAAGTATCTGAATGAGATCAAGATTGAACAAAACTCATCCTAAACGAATTTTGGGAAATACACACCTCCTAAAATACCAGTTATAATTAACATAATAAATTGTACTGGACTTTGCCATATATATTTTGGCGTTCGTTATCAAATTGGGGTTTGATACACTCATGTTTAGAGAGATTACAAAAATCTGATTTGATGTTACACTGCAGATTTTCTTGCAATATTTGAATATAAAATACAAATATATACTGTTTTGCTATGTTTGTCGATAATTGAATGTTAAACAGTCAAATATTTGTGTATAGTGAGTTATATCTCGGATATAGTACTGTTGAACGTTTTTCTGCGTGTATTATTGCCTCGATAATTATTAATATTATAACATATAAGAACAAAAACTTATTAATGCCTGTGAAAAATAATTACGAGTTCACACGGAGCGCGCTGACGTGAGGGAAGTGAATTTCCAAATAAAAACTTTTAAAACTCAAACTCAGTGGAAAAACATAAATTTATTCCAATTTCTATTAAAATCTGGTTTTATTTACCTGCAACCCTGGGAATACAATTTTGCGCATTATAATGTTAGGAGAAGATCCAGACAGGCTTGAAAATAGGTGTGAGGTTGCTGGGGATGATAAAAGTACTCTAACAAAGGAATGACAGGCTTTTCTAGTGTAAAACCCCCATAAGACAACGTACTGTGTTTAGTCGAACCACATTTTCTTTAATAACTCGGTAAATATGTATGCTAGAATGACGAGAAAGGGCTTAAAACTTTTGCCTCACTAATTCCCATCTTTTTACATGCATTAACTTTACATACGGGGCTTTTCTGACCCTTTTTGGGCCCAAAAACCTGGAAATTTGAAAGATTAATCCCCAAAAAAGGGGTTTAGAGTTTTCCGATTGTTTTGCCCAACGAACTTGTCCAATTGATTACAGAAAGGAACGTCCCTACCAAATTTGAAGTAAATCGGACAAAAAATGCGACCGCGAGAGTGCAAACACATATATATATATATAATAAATAAAAACACATATATACACTCACACACATATACACATATACAAATACACATATATATAAATGTTTGGTTTCTATATATATATATGTATATATATTTGAACGACCCCCCAAAACGTGTTCAGGGGGTTACGTTAGGAACTTCTATGGTGGTCCCCGGCTTAAGTTTCACCGTGCGGGTCATGCTAATAGTTCACTTTCCAAAGGAAATTCACTAATAATGCTTACTGTCAGAATGTAATCTAAAATCGCAGTCTCGTACTACGGCCGTTTGGCACGATCCTATCGACGAGTATGAGTTTGCAAATTAGTAAAATAAATTAGTAGTTCACTATGATGAGGATTATCTCCAATAGGGATATAAGGATTTGGCAGTGATAAGGATTAGGCCCAGTGATAAGGATTTGGCAGACGGTCGCTTGTTCGGAGTCGTTAACGAGATCCATATATGTTTATTCGTATCGTTCGAATTTTGTTGTATACAGTATAATGTAAATTTTATTCTAACCGACGCAATGAAAAGTTATTATTAATGTTGTGCAAAAATCGCAATGTGTAACTATGCGATGTGTCACCTGTCAATGGAGTCATATCCAAAAAGACCGTAATACTAGACTAAAGCTTTGGAAAACATTCTGAGGGTAAGCAGTACGAAAAGTATACCTTTAATCGAACAGAGTTTACTGAGGGTTTTGTAAATAATTATACATATTGGTAGACAGTATGCAATAAATTAAAACTGTTCCAAATTGTTGACACTTAAAACAAGTTGTACTCTCTTTGTGAACGATATTAAGGATCTTGGCGCTGTTAGCATTCAGAATCGCCGGTATCACTCCATCTCCACATACTGGTTTGCTTAGCAATGTTGTTGTTCCGCTATCTTCCATCATGGTTTTTGTGGAAACAACAATCACAATATTATCTCTATTTACTTTTGATATTTGAATATCCCAAACATTTTTCTTGCTCTTCAAATATTAATCAGTTTTATTACATTCATGTTATTGATAGCATCTATTGTTTTGTTGTATTTTATTATTCTATGAAGTATTTGTATTTAGTTCTTTATAAGTACTCTAGTAGTTTATTTTCTGTCTAACTGATAATATAACCTCCTCTCGCCAGTTATGTTAAGTGAAGAAAGGAAACCAACGGCTTGACCCCACGCACATGATTTCACCTATGTGGGGACTACATTTCCAATTTTTCTTGTAACTGTTATGTAAAATTTGTTGTTGGAAATAAATAAATTTGAATTTTTATTAGTATTTGTATCTCGAAAAAAATAAATAGTTGCACAGCTAGATTATCATCTTTTAAAATATTGGATGATCATTTTGTAGACTGAATTGAATACATGATTGAAAATGCTGTTAGTATATTATCTAAAGCGTATGTGATTTTTGGTATTTGTATTTTAGAAACCAAATGTTGGAACTGTAAACGCTTGTCATTACTCTCTGTACTGTTTCGGAACTTAGTATATACATAAGTTAAAAAAACACTCATTATATATATAAACAAAAACTTACCCTAACCAACACTTAGAACACTTATCGGTAGTACTTAACACTTTTAACAGTAACATAATAATTGTAAAACACATTTTAAAATTATCAAGAGAGTCCTACACACATAAGTTCAGGAGGTGTTGGACAAATGGATGGTCAAGTCTGTGGTATCAGCAGATCAGCAGTGCTGCTATCTGTGCTGATGGGACCAGCGATTGTGCTGAGGAATGGAGCAGCCGAGGAATAAATACCGCGAGACAATGGGACAGCATAACGATCATCGGCTCTTTATCCTTTGTCGGCCATCTTAATCTTCCCCCTAACAATGACTCAAAGACGAGTTTCATTTTTATATACCAAACATTCTGATTTGGGTTATAACTAACAACGCGGAATATGAGAGCATTTTTCAGAATTTTAAAGTTCCATGGTACAAGATGGTCTATCGGGTCATTTTATAAGGCACAGCATACTGAAGTTTTAGTTAATAGAGAACAAAAACGCTTGTAAGGAAAGCGGTCCAAAACCCTTAAACTTTTATGGACACCCCGGGATTTGAACCCGTGACCCCTTGAATTGAAGTCCAAGACGCTAACCGTTAGGCTAGCGAGATGTCCTATGAATACAAACAATTTTACCCAATTTTTTTCTGATTATAATAAGTACAGCCCTGTTCGCGGTAGTTGGCCCCTGGTTTGCGCATGCGCAGTAATGCCTTTCCCCCTCCAACCTCCATGCGTATTAGTATAGCCTATCAATATGCATCTTTCTGTCAAAATATATGTTTGGACTATGTCGGTCACCGTTTACATTTGTACTATTCGTCGAGTCGCTCGGGACTCAGCAGAGCGATATGCGACGAAACGGCGAGTCATTTAACAATTTAGGCTAAATAATCAGCTGGAATAACACGAGCAGAAGCGAACTACGCGTCTACACCCTCATGATCGTCTTTGCTCGCCTAGACTCGGCATAAACGCCAAATGTGAATAGCATTAATCCAAACGACCAATCTTAATTAATTTCGTCAATATTCGTTCACTTATAACGGCTTAATATTATTTCATACAGCTGGTTTAAAATGAAAACAAAGCGGATTGCATGTAAACATATCAGAAGTCAATACAGTCATGAGAAATTTGTAATTGATTGTACGCAACAGTTCGAGGGGAATAGTGGTGGGAGGTATTCACTATCTCTGTCACACTATCTCCCCTGCATACCAAGCCTTGTGAACAGACCTGTGCATCATACAAGTAGCATTTAAAAGTACAATATTTTGTAAGTAAAACATGTTAAAGAATTTGACTGTTGTTTTTTTACCAAATACGTTTTCTGAAATACCGGATAAACAGTTTGAGCGCTTCTTTAAAATAACCATATCAGTTAAGAAAATCATTATATACCAACCCTGCATTTCCAAGCCAGCTGCTTCTGTATAAAAATGTTTGCTATCGATGACGAATACTAATCTGCCTTACTGTTTCATCTTTTAATAAGGGATATATTTCCTTAGATCTTAAAAACCTTTAAAGCTAATTAAATAAAAGATTCTGTTTGACAGGTTTGACATTTTGAAAAAAAAAAACATATATATATACAGTATATAATATATACACAGGGAGATTAATGAGATTTTGGGTACAACTTATTTGGTGTTTGGATTATTACAGTTTTGAGGGATAATTCAAAAGAATAATCTAAACATAAATATTGGTATTAAAACACTCTGTACAAAGTATTACTGTCAATTTTAACTCTAATGTTTAACATGGCTTGGTAAAATCTAAACGATGTATAAGAGACGTTTCCTCGATGTAAAATAGTATATAAACATAAGCATGTGTGATATTGCTTCTTTTTTAGACAAATCAAAATTTTACTATTTCAAATAACAATTTTGTTTAAAAAGAACAATCCACTCCAAGTCATGTAATATGTGGTGATGGAGAACCAAGTAGGGTAACATGTTACATATTACAGTACATGATGGAGTAATGCCACTAACAAGAGGCAAGCTCTTCAAGTTACTTGTTCATCAAAGTTGAACTAAATTGATGGAGGGGGGAGGGATCGACACAAAAGCTTGTCCCCATTTAAAGTGAAAACTTACTGTTTGCCCTAAGACTGCCAATGTAATTTATTAGAATAAATATAAACGTAAAATTTAAAATTTCATGATTAAACTATACAAAATGCCCTTTTCAGGACTATTTTCCTTCAAGATTAACGTTTTCTTCTTTCCGCTCAAGTAATATTCATAGCTGTTAAGTTTTTTAATTCTTATAAACTTTGGTCTTTTGTTATCTCAACTGCCTTGGGTAATTGAAAGTATTTAACATATATAATTTTACCTTTAAATTAGATAGACCCTTAAAACACTCAAAGCTTTGTTCGCATAAAGACTTAACAATCTAAAATCTACTCCAATAAACGATTCCTCGTATCAGTTTAGGTATGAACCTTCACACATATTTCACTCGAACAGTATCGTTGCACCTCTGAATGAATCAACAAGTGGAATCTCCAACGAAACATGAAATGTTAAAGGAAAACATGTTTCGTGGAAACTCACTTCGAGGCTCAAAAAGCCGTAAAACATTTACACATTACATCGGTTCACTGGTTTCCGATTTACTGGATAATTTTCAATTGTTTGACTCCGTAAAATTCATCTAAATCGATGGAACTGCGGGTGTTACAGAGCGGAATATTGAATTCGACGAATCTGGATTGTAATAAATATTTTTATTTTTATTCTTGACTAATGCATAAACGGATAAGTAATTAAAACGCTATAAAAACGAATAGAAAAAATAATTTAGTCTTTTTAACGGATTCACAAACAATTCAATATAAATTTGATGAAGATCAAAACACTTATTTTATGTAGCCTTTCAAAACACTTTAGTACTAGTGGCTTTGAGTATTGAAACTTTATATTAGAAAGGTTAAAAGGTGGATTTAAGCAATGCGTTTCAAAAACAGATTGAAAAGTTTACATTTTTCATGCTTTCATAGTAAATAACAATTTAGTATGGTAAAAATACAACAATATTAATTCACAGTTTCCTTATATGCTATATTTGACCCATTTCAGAAGGTTTTCCGTAAATAAAAATATTGTTAAATGAACAATATCTTTAATTCAAATTCATTGATATTATAATTTCTAAATGACCGGATCAAAGTGGATTGGGACACCAGAGGGTCTTCCTCGCTGTGGAGTTGCTGAGGGAGTGCATTCGTAACCATTACTGTAATGGATTCTGCTGATATGTGATCGGATATAATTATTCAATAAAAATATAACTGAATGATAAGTATTTAAATATTTCTACAGTATTAAAGACAATAAATAAAAGCATATTATGGGTGCAATTTTATAACAGAACAAAATATAATCATATATATTTGTGTGGGTTTTTTGCGGCCAAAAAATACGTCCGACACCTTAAATTACATGATTAAAATTACATATAGATCTAATATTATATGTCGATAAAAATATACGATTACGATGAGGTAGTCAGAGAGAGTTTGCTTGTGAGAATGCGTAGAGTGATGTTATGCAACAATTTATATATGAGTATATTAATGACAAGAAATTCCTGTGATAGAACCCTATCACCAGTCTCTACTCCAGTAAGATTATATATTCCCACTTTATACTTTTAACTAACTTGTAATGATAACTTTTGGATGAAATAAAGTTATAACCTGGTTTAAAACTGCTATTTTATAAATACATAATACAGTAAAAATCTACCATCTAATAAAATCTCTGGAAGTAATCAATTTTTACTTAAACACCCTGAGGCTGCTTCTTAATACTAACAAATCTCTTTCACAAAGCCAATGACTAAAGTTAGAGATTAAACGAGATCTTATACAATCAATCTTATCTCAGTCCCATCCCGTCGCCCAGACAATAATTATATATTAGTGTTAAATGTAGCAACGTACAAACGAAATGTTAAAAAAACACTAAGAAAGAACTTATCACTTTTTTATATTCTATTTAAAGAGTTTATTTCACTTGTAACTCTTAAAATATATTTGTAACGTTATGTAATGATCCATTCTTTGAAAAATAATTCCAAAAGAGGTGATTATAGTCATGTTTTCAAAGTTACCAACAAGAATATTTTTACCTCTTCATTGGGAATCACATACCTTCTAGTATCACTGATAGCAGAAATCACAGAAGAATCAAAAGCCAAAAATCCATGTTCAAATATGAAAGAGTAGAACAGTGTTGTGTACAACAAGTGTTCCTTCCCTACCGGATCGTTCACGAGGTCTCGGAGGACCTTCAAGTTCTCCGTGGACAAACACTTCTTCAGCTCCATGACAGTCGGGAGGCCTTTCAACATCCTCTCTAACTTTTGGTAGATGTCAGGTATCTTCAGTAGACCTTGAAGGTTGGGGATGCCACTCCTCTTGGCCCAAACGTGATCAAACTTCTGCCTCTCCAAATAGTTAAGGACAGCCCAAGGGTTGAGAACCGTTAAATTGTTCAGACTTTCATATCCTCCGTAATGGTTCTGGACTGATTCGAACACATCGTTGTTAACGTCAATGGTGAATCTTCCTAAAAGATCGAATGCTTCATCTTCCGTGAAACCGAAGAAAGGTACAAAGCTGTGTTGTTTCAAAAAATCGTACCTTTTGATAATTTTCGCATTTGAGACATGAGTCTCTTCTACCTGCAGGACTCCACTGAGAAGGAACGTGTCCACGTAGAAGTCGTCTTTGGGTATGCTGAAGAACGCTTGAATGACGTTGATCGAGAAGTCGAACGCGTCTTGAGCAACGCTAGGGTGAGTTACACAGTATGAGATCGGAGAATCATAGTGATCGATCAAAACAACAACTCTAGTTCTATCGAAGTGTTTGAAGAGGTACTTGGATAGCTTCTCCAACCCAGGAATTAGAGTCCCCATGTCTTCTTCTTTATACTCATCAGAACACCACAGTCTTATAAACTCTCTTTCATCGTCATAAAGTTTGTCACTGTCTTTCAGATAAGAATGTTCAGAAATCGTTTCATGAAGAACGTCTCTGAAACGATCCTGGGTTTCATTAAAGTAAAGGAATCCAACTGCTGGTTTAAAATCTATATGAATGACAGGATATTTACCGAAATGTTTATTCATAATGTCTTTATGACCCATGATCTTCATCTTCTTGAAAAGTTCGTAGTTGGGAGTGTCTCTGATCGGGTTTGTCATATCTCTTGTCCATGTTAGTTTATCTCCAATCCTATTTACTTCCAGCTTAAAGAAGGCTTTCAACATCTGCATATTTGAAGTTTTGCCAAAGCCTGGTGGAGCCGTAAGAACAATTTTATGTCCCTGATCCTTGAGGATCTCCTTGATAAGCAACGTCTTATCCACATATGTTGAATCCTTCGCTATTAAACCAAATTCTTTATCTCTAGTGGAATTTTCAATTGAATGAACTGCAGAAACCACTAAATGTTGAGTGACAATTACGACAAAAACACATATCCTAACAAGTGGCATGTTATTATAATATAACTGAGGTCTAGTATTAGAACAGTGAGGCGCGTGAACTTCTTATCAGATTTATACATGGAGCCAATCTTATCTGATCTGCTAGTGTCATATTTAAGTAATTAATATCAACTTAATAGATATTGTATTTTGAAATAAAAATAAAAATATTTGATATCATTAACTAAGTTCTTGAATACCAGAAGAAGTCAAACTGATTAGCTTGAGTATTTAGGTTATCTACTTAGTTTGACTAAATAATTAATTAATAAAATCCTAACTTCCCAAAATTTTTTTGTTAATATATTTAAACAAACTCAAAATTACTTAATGATTTTCATGAATGTTTTATTTACTCATTTCATTTTGTTATTGTTAGTGAATTTCCTATGGAAAGTGAACTATTAGCATGACCCGCACGGTGAAAATTAAGCCCGGGACCACCATAGAAGTTCCTAACGTGACCCCCTGAACACGTTTTGGGGGTTCGTCCAAAATTTTATATATATATGTGCAGGCACTCTAGTGGTCGCATTTTTTGTCCGATTTCCTTCAAATTTGGTAGGGACGTTCCTTTCTATAATCAGTTGGGCAAGTTCGTTGGGCAAAACAATCGGAAAACTCTAAACCCCTTTTTTGGGGATTAATCTTTCAAATTTTGAGTTGTTGGGCCGAAAAAGGGTCAACAAAACCCCTGATATGAAATTAACGAATGTAAAAAGATGTGAATTAGTGTGGCGAAACTTTTAAGTCCTCTCTCGTCATTCTAGCATATATATTTACCGAGTTATTAAAGGAAATGCGTATTGACCAAACACAGTACGTTGTTTTATGGGGGTTTTACTAGAAAAGCCTGTTAATCATTTTTTGGTGTACTTTTATCATCCCCAACAACCTCGCGCCTACTTTAAAGCCTGACTGAACCTTCTCCTAACCTAATAATGCGCAAAATTGTATTCCCAGCATTGCAGGTAAGTAGAACCAGGAGTATCAGAACAGCCAAAAAATCAATATTTTCATATTTGAATAAAAATTGGAATAATTGTATGTTTTTAACTAATTTTGAGTTTTTATAGTTTTTTATGTGGAAATTCACTTCCCTCACGTCAGCGTGCTGCGTGCGAACTCGTTTTTACTTGCACTATCAATATCGGGCTTATAACCTAACCCTTTATTGAACTTGAAATAAAGCAGGTTTACGTACCTTTCCGTCATAAATCCTTTTGGTTTACTAGCAGATTACTAGTTTCGGAACTATTGTACCATTATCAAATAGTAGTGTGCATTTGAGGCTGCTGGGGCGAAAGTGACGTCATCCGGTCACGTGACCGGATGCGCTGAGTCATTAAACACGTCATCTGAGCCTCAGCCAGTGACGTAGGCGGTTTTGTGACGTAATGAGGGAAAGGTTAAAGTTCAAGGTCACGGGGAGGGTGTTTTAAAAAAGTACTACCTCGCACGCGTAAAATTCGATTGTGATTCGATAGTTAATCGATAAGAAATATCGAATGAAAACAATCGAATGAAGCAATCGAATGATACGAGTGCGAGGTAGTACTATTTCATTTATTACTTTATTATTTACATTTCTTTTTATTTACAATAAGTTATGTTTACAATAATTTATGTTTACAATAGTTCCCCGTTGTTTGTCGTCATCGATGTTGTTGATCCGGAGTCGCGGCCCTCACTTCGTTTTCTGATGAAAGGCGGTAGATACTTTGACCCCTGCGCAGAGTCTATGTTGTTTGTTGCGATCAGTTCTAAAGATAAACTGTAGCCATTCGCTAGGAGAAGTCTTAACTCCTCTTTAAAAACCTCCAGGTCCGTAGAAGTTGATAGATAAATAGAGTCATAATAAATATATCGAATCTTGAGTGACATGATAATGTTATTTTGTGAAGAGCGCGGAGAGAGGATGATGTTCACCAGTCGAGAGCTGGAGGTGTACTGACTATTCACAAGCTAGCGTTGCAATCGTACCAAATGGTGGGGGTAAAAGTGTGGTGGGGCGGAGCAGATGGCGGACGGCAGATGGTAGGCGGCAGATGGCAGGCGGCAGGCGGCAGGTGACAAGTGCGCGGCAGATGGCAGCCGACGTGGGGAGGAAGACTTTGAACAAAATATCCATTAGTTACCCATCAAAATATTTGTGGTTCCATGTGCACCACTCAAAAGTTGGTCTGCTCGTTGAAGTTCCTCCTCTAGTTTAGTAACCAGCCGAAAATCCGCTTCCATTTCATCCTCCTGCTCTGGACATTGCGGCTGCGCACACCACCTCTTGCAAGCATAATCATACGCGTTCTTATATTCCTCCAGGACTTGTTCATATGTCCTAGGCTGCTGGGATACAGTTTGCATCGCCGCTCCTTGCTTAACCTCGGTAGTCTCAAGAGTTGCCACCAACTCCTTCTCACTAATCACACCTCCCCAAATAATGTTATTGCCACGGCTTATGATGTTGCTTGTTGGCTGCTGAGATGTAGTTTGCTCAACCTCGGTAGCGTCAAGAGTTGCAATCAACTCCTCCTCACAAACCGCATCTCCCCAAATATTGTCGTTGACGCTGCTCATGGTGTTGTCTGTTCCAATGATTGTATAGTAATGCAGCGTTTGAGTGTAATTTAGGTACTCGTCCCTTCCCCCACCACATCACTCCCCCCACCACACCACTTCCCCCACCAAGTTTTTACATCGCGCACTAACTAGCGTACACGCATTAGTTAGGGTCTGACTCTTACACTGTCAAGACCGTAGCTCCTTAACTGAAAACTTCAATTAATTTGTCTCAACACTATATGTGTATAAATATTACAGTCACTATGATCTAAACTAGTGCATGTTTCCATGTGTTGCTTCTTGTGCAGCAGACAACTGGCTAAGAGTGTTTCAACCTTGGCTATTCTACGATGGAACCGCTCATTGTCCGCTAAAAGCGTAGACATTCTATCTTCATCGTCGGAGAAGTAGAAGGTGGTGGCAAGCGGGCTACTGAAGGACACCTTACTCATATTCCTGTAAAACTGTGACATGTTCAGACGTTAACACAACCTATATATAGGTAGATGATCATCCGACAAGAGCTGGAAGTATAATGATGTACCGCTAGCGAGTAGGATAGACACCTATCCCCACCACAACGTTACCTTGTCCTTCAAACAGTTGTTTTTCGCTACAGTTGCTATACCCTTGGTCGAATCTGAAGTCTGTTTGCACTAACTTGCTCGTCTGATCAATCCGCGTAGTTTGAGTACCCACTTGATATATTTTAAACCGCAAATAAAGAAGTTATGTAGGTTTTACCTCTAAAATAGCTGTATTTTAGCTATTACTGCTATGCCCTTGGTCGGATCTGAATTTTGTTTGCACCACCTTGTTTGTCTGATCAATCCGCGTAATTTGAATACCCACTTGATATATTTTAATCCGTAAATAAAGAAGTTATTTAGGTTTGACCTCCAAAATAGTTGTTTTTAGCTATTACTGCTACACCCTTGGTCGGATTTGAATTCTGTTTGCACCAACTTGTTCGTCTGATCATTTCGCGTAATTTGAGTACCCACATGACATACTTTACACAAACTTTGTACCCCCCCCCCAAAATGGGTCATGTTCAAGGTCAACCCCAAGGTCAAGGACCTTAGGACTTAGAAATTTTCACAAAGTGGGCTGCACACAAACATGAGACTAACAGTCTCCTGCCTATGTACAGGCCAAGTCCCTAACTTGAAATGCTTAGGGTGGTCCTGAAAAGGACCGTTTGTGTTTGAAGGAGATGGTGGATAAGGAGCGGTGGACAGTGATTACTTTATTTCTTCGTAACCCACTTTACTTGACCTTTCTGCCGTACCAAAAACAAGTCGCACTCGGTCTCAGGAGGTGGCAGAGTGGACCTTGGAAGGTGAACCTTGACGTAACGGCCGCCAAAGAGGTGTTGGAGTAGGTACTCGTCGCCGATCTTCCCCACAAATAAATATTCCACGTTCAACTTCAACTGGGCAAACTTGACGGTGACAGACTCCAGCGGCGATACCAACTCGGTAAGTTTCACCGTAGCCGTCCTCTTCATTATTTCCTCAACAGTTGGAGGTGGCGATGAAGGGCGAGGCGGTGTCGATGGCGGAGATGCAGAAGACGTCGAAGGCCGTTGATCAAAGTAAAGTGGGTGGTTCCGAAAATTTCTTTGTATACAAAACCTAAAAGAACTAGGTCTTTTGAAACCGCTCCTTTTCTCCGAAGACTTCTTCAAAGTCTCCTTCAAACGTTGCAGTTTCTCGGGTGTGATGGGAGAAGACATAGCGCAGAGGTGTATACAGTTCGCAAGGCAAAGCTGGAATGAGGTACCAGACGGAGCAAAGCGGGTCGTCAAGTGTAACCGTGACATTTCCATATACGGGTAGAAAGCTAAAGACCGGTCTACATCCTGTTCCCCTTCCACCGTGACGACACAACCCCCCCCCCTTGACGTCACGGGGCGGAGCCCCCCCCCCTGACGTCACGGGGCGGACCCCCCCCTTGACGTAACCCCCCCCCGATTTGGGTCATGTTCAAGGTCACCCCCCCCCTCGACTTCCCCCTTCCGCTTCGGTGACGTCACTTTGCCTTTATAAGCGGGAGCAGTCCGCAGTCTCGTCGCAGTAGCTTGCCGCCCGCTGTTTGGATATACGTCCCAGTGGGTTGCACTCTGCTGCAGCGTAGGTCTGTTAAGTGTGCGTTGGGCCCGACGCGCAATTAAGAGATCCGCGCCCTTGCATGTTTAGTTAGTTTGTTTAAGCATGTTAGATAACGCTTGTAGTTTGCTGCTAGGTAATGTAGTTAGTCTAATATATATGTTAGTGTTTGGTATTGGTTTGAAGTGTTTTATTTACTAATAACATATGTACTCCCGGCCCTACAGGTCCCTCAACAACCTTGGTCAAAACTTGGGTTCGCAGCAGCCTGACGCCGGGTGTTTGGGTCTACGTCCCACCGGGTTTCAGTGATACTGTTGACCTTTGCAAAACCGACCTTGGCTGTTTTTGTAAAAATAACGTTAACTGATTAATTTGTTTCTTTTACATAGTTGCTGGTAAAGTCTTTATTTTCAAAGTAATGTATCTTGTTTCTCATCCTTTTCCTAACCCCCTGACAATAAGGTTCGGCCCTGAAAACCGGCCTTGTCAATAAGATCAATACGGCCATGCAAACCGGTTGACACCACCTACTCACCCATGAGAAACGTTTGTGAAATATAAAATCAGTCTCTTGTTTAAAATCAGTCTCTTGTTTAAAATCAGTCTCTTGTTTGTTGTCTTTTGTCCCCTTCCCCAATACAGAGCGGGGAATAGAGCAGTATGTTATGCTCTATTCCCCGCTTTGGCATTATGTCAGATGACCTTGACCTACTGACGGGACTTAGAAAAACTTTCGTTTGATCAAATATTGGAAGAAACATACTTTTAAAATAACCTTTCTCAATCACCTCCACTCCCACCACTTACATCTCCCCACCATTTACATCTCCCACCACTTACATTGGGTATAAAAGAGGTTCCCCATCACTGGTAAAACATTCTGCTGTTTGTGTTTAACCATGGCGCATATCAGGAAGCAGACCAAGCCTAAGAAGATGGTCGTAGCAAAACCAGCTCTTGTAACACCTACTACCTCTTCTACTGCTTCTTCATCATCTACACCAACTACTTCTGCACCGTCTCTACTCCGCCAGGTTTTATCTTCGCCAGCTTCTTCATCGCCTGCTTCTTCATCGCCTGCTTCTTCATCATCCGGTCCTGCGTCCATACTCCGCCACGCATTACTGATGTCCTTGATAATCCCGGAAGAGTCGCAACCAAGGTCTCCATCTTCTCCACCACCAAGACCCAAGTCACCAACAAAATCATCTTTATCTTCCCCATCACCAAGGTCAAGGACAAGGTCTTCTTCGTCATCTTCTTCTTCGTCATCTTCGAGCTCGAGGTCCTCTTCTTCTTCATCTTCGAGCTCGGGATCATCATCACCGAGTTCAAGATCTTCAACACCCACTATACCGCAGATCATTTCTCCAATTATCACTCCACCTTCCACAAGTTTTCGTCCGTCAGTAATCTGCATAAATGATCAAACTCCTTCAGAGAAATTTAATGAATTAAAATCCTTGAGAAGGAAGTGCTTACTTCCTGCACAACAATGTAAATACAGTTTTAAAAAAGGTGCAAGGAAAGGGGAACGTTGTGCTAAATCTTGTGTCTTAGATGAAGAATTATGCAGTTTTCATTTAAGACAAAAACACAAGGGTACCGTTTCTCTTTCCACACCACATCCAACAGTGAAACCAGCCAAAACTCGGATTAATAGGCTTTGTAAAAACAAACAATACTTCTTTGTCAAAATAATGGGTTTCTTAAAGGTCATGTTAAAATGTGGAGACCAACTCTACATTTTAAGATTACCTAAAGCCATGCGCCATCCCTACAAACCCACGAAAAAGCACTATCTAATCAGAGACAATTCAGGAACCACTGTGTGGAAAAAATTGTAATAACCTTTTTCCAAATTAAATCAAGTCTTTCTTTTTCCAAATTAAAAAAAAAAGTGTGGACAACCTATTTACATTTTGTAGCATATGCTGCAGAGTGTAAATAGGTTGTCCACACTTTTTTTTTTACAATGTTACAACGACCTTGACCTAGATAACGGACTTAGAAACATTTCGCTCTGTTTAAATTCCTTTTCAAACCAAAACATTGACCTGTTCACCAACCTTTTAGGTGGGGGTAAGCGGGTATATAAGCGTGGCGTCGTAGAACATATTCATTAGTCAGCTATGGAGACTCCAGCAGGTTCATCCAACTCATCAGCTACTGATATGGAAGTAATCTGGAAACGTAGAGCGAAACAAAATAGTGCACGTTCGCGAAGAAACGAAAATAAAGTAAGAGAAGGATTCAAAAGATTACAAGTCGCTGTACCATTTGCTAATCCTAGTGATTCTAGGGTTTCAAAAATTCGACAGGCAGTACAATATATTAAGTTCCTTCAAACACAGCTTCAAGAACCTTGTATAAAAGCTGAACTGCCTGAGGAACCGCTGCCCCCCTCAATCTTACAAAAAGAATTAGGGAACGTTTTTGTCGAACCTCCGACCCTTAAAAAAGAAGATGACTAAACAATGAGAGGGGTTAAAAAAAAAACAAAAAAAAAAAAAAAACAAAGCGGGGAATAGATCAGTTTGTGGTCAAAGTGAGAATCACTTACTGCTCTATTCCCCGTTTTGGCAATATGTTCAGACGACCTTGACCCAATAAAAAGACTTAGAATATTCGTGTATAGTAGTGACTTACACTCCGTGTGGTAAAATAATGGAAGATATATTTATTTATTAACACGATATACCCCTTCCCTAACCCTTGTACTCCCACCACTAACCCCCACCATTTAAACGTAGTATAAAAGGGGTTCCCTATCACTGGTAAAATCATTCTGCTGAAAATGAGTACACCCGCTCTCCCTATCGCTGCAGCAACACTAGTAGTAAGCAGAAAGGTTGAAAATCACGATCAGTTAATTGTCTTAAGAAGATTACTGCACAAGTTTCTCGATTGGGAGGTTGGTTGTGATTTGTATATGTGGAAGCCTACGGCTCCAGTGTATAATAGTGAACAGGAAGCATGGAAAACAAGCTATAAAAACAATGTAAAGTTACTTAAAATGATTGGTATAATGGAAAGGTTACTCCGGCAGAAATGGATCATCAATGCAACATTTTATATTAAACCAAACCATTGTTGAATCAATAAAAAGGAGAGAGATTAAAAACAGAGCGGGGAATAGATCAGTTTGAGGTCTAAGTGAGAACCACTTACTGCTCTATTCCCCGTTCTGGTGGTATGTTCAGACGACCTTGACCCACTTACAAGACTTGTCATTCTGCGACATCGATGTTTGATATAAAATGTACTTCCTACAATAATATCCTTGTCATTTACCCCCACCACGTAAACTTGGTATTTAAGCGACCGCATCGGAATATCCCCAGTAGTTAGCTATGGATTCCCAAGCAAGCACATCCAAAGAGTATAAAGATGAACTATCAGAGTTTTTGAAGTTCAACAATTGCTTGCGGAACCGAAGAGCCGAAAACGCATTAAGAACAAAAACATATAAGCTGACAATGCAAAAAGCCTACCGGAGATTATCAAGTAAAGTCCCGGGCGTTAAATCTACTACTAAAACAAAGGACATGATATATCGGGCAATAGAATACATAAAACATCTGCAGGAAATAGTTGCAGAAGTTCCTTCTGAAGAACCGGTCTCTCTTGAACCGATAGAATGCGTGTTCCTGGTGGAAGATAGGTTGGCGAAACATCATTTTCTTGAGGAAGAACCGTCAGCCTACAAACAAATGTTCCTCATGGATGAAGACCAGGATGAATAACTGGGTTAACAAAATTAAATACGTCTGGAATACAAAGCGGGGAATAGATCAGTTTGTGGTCCAAGTGAGAATCACTTACTGCTCTATTCCCCGTTTTGGTAACATGTTCAAACGACCTTGACCCACTTCAGGACTTGGAAACAACTTTGTTTAGTAATAAATATATATTTAACAACAATATCCCCTCCCCAACGCCCCCCTCTAAATATTGTGGTATAAAAGGCGAGTTTGTATCAATGGTTGAATCAGTCTAGTCATGGCACCAAGAGACATCATCTTTCCTCATCCACGAGAGGTAATTCTAATGTTAAAAAACATTATGTTAGAAGATGAAGATGAAAATGAAGATGCGGTGTTGGAAGATGAAGAAGTTGATTCCGTAGAGATGGAAGCCGTGAGTTGGATGGAACAATTGGAGAGTGATGAGGATATCTCTAGTGTAGCGGATGACGTGGAGGAAAACTCGAATTCGGACGATGCGGAGTGTTACCAACAGTCACTCTGTTTGGAACACATGGAGGCAACTCCGAGTGGTAGTAGGACCCTTTTTGAGGGTACCTACGTCACTAGCTTTCTCCCCCGTCGCTTATTTCCGTTTGATGAGTCGGATGTGTCAGATGAGTCTGATTAGTTTTCTTCGTTAACCTTCCAACTACAAATACAGAGCGGGGAATAGATCAGTTTGTAGTCAAAGTGAGAACTACTTACTGCTCTATTCCCCGTTCTGGAAATATCTTCAGATGACCTTGACCTATATCTGGACTTGGAAACAACTTCTTTTGATACAATAATTATTACTAAATCAAACATATGCTCCAAGAGGGGGGTACTCTAATGGTGGGGGTAAGCAGGTATTTAACCATGCACTTTGGAATACACGTATTAGTCAGCTATGGATTCGCAAGCAAGCACATCCAACTCCAGATCTGGCTACAATCAGAGAAACGCTGAACACTCAAAGAAATGGAGAGTGAATATTAACACTGGATATGAGAGATTACAAAGTGTAATCCCATTCGCCAATCCTCGAGATGCAAAAATAACCGTTTTGTATAAGGCCATGGAATATATCAAAAGTTTACAGTTAAAACTCCAAGAACCGCTGTCAGCTCCCTCAATCGACCAAAAACTGTTGGAAGCATGTTCTCTGACTGAAGATGAAAAACTCCAAGAACCGCTGTCAGCTCCCTCAATCGATCAAAAACTGTTGGAATCATGTCCTCTGACTGAAGATGACTTGGCGGTTCAACATTTCTTTGCTGAAGAACCCTCATACAAACAACTTTTTGAAGATCAGGATAATTAAAAGAAAACTTAAAGATCTGTTAAATAATACAAAGCGGGGAATAGATCAGTTTGTGGTCCAAGTGAGAATCACTTACTGCTCTATTCCCCGTTTTGGCAACATGTTCAAACGACCTTGACCCACTTTGGGGACTTGAAAACATCTTGGTTTGATGCAAAATGTACTGCCTGCGTAAAATTTGGTATTTCTTCACTAACACATATACTCCGGCATGTATACCCCCCACCACTGTTCTTTTTCGGGTATAAATAGAGGTGAATTTTGGAGTGTTATTAGTAGCTGGTTAGCCTTTGAGGAAGACACAGTTATAATATGTATCGGTGCGATATTTGTAAAGCTTCATTTAGAGATGATTGGCTTTTAGCCATTCATAAAGAACTAAAACATAATCCCAACACAAATACAAAAGAAGAACAAAATGAACAAGAATTAGATTCAATCGACCATCAATTAGCACAACATCAATTTGCAAACCTAAATCAAAAAGAACAAAATGAAGTTTTAAGACCGAGTGTCATCCATTATGCACACTCAACGCCATCAACATCGACTTCTACGCCTGTTATGTCTACACTTCATCATCCTTCAACATCAACACCATCGACTTCTACGCCTGCTATGTCTACACTTCACCATCCTTCAACATCAACACCATCAACATCGACTTCAACGCCTGCTATGTCTACACTTCACCCTCCTTCAACATCAACAGCTGCTATGTCTACTCTTCACCGACCCTCAACATCAACAGCAGTAGATGTGGAACTACACGCTCAAGCACTACCTGGTAAGGTAGTAACACATTTTAAAATTGACAACGTAAAATTACAACTTGAAAACTTTTTACATAACGCCAAAGAATTAGTAACCAAAACACTAAAGAATGAACAAAAAAGATTAAATTTTATCAAATTTGGACTGTTGCTAGATGCCATATTCACTAACATTCAAAACGAATCATCACCAAGAGGTTTCATGACAAAAAACCGAACCATCATGGCTGCGTCAGATATTGAAAAAATCGTAACAGAATGTTTTGAGGAACTTTTGACGAAACTACAAGAGCATGAAGGAAGAGGATCTGGATGGACTTTATTAAGTATAACAAGTCTGGATGTTAGAGTTCATAAACACGGTTATGGAATGAGAGGAAGTAGTTACATTCCTCTTCCGAAAAAAATAAGTGATACAAAATCCTGTATTAATGTGCAAAATGAAGATAACGAATGTTTTAAATATGCTATGTTGGTAAAATATGTAAACAAAGACCATCAAAAAAGACCGAGTCAAAAATATGAAGAAGTTCAACATAAGTATAATTTCCAGGGAATGACTTACCCTGTTGCAATTACTGATATATCAAAATTTGAAAAGCAAAATCCGTCGGCTTCAGTCAACATATTTGGTTTGGATTCGTCAAATAATGTGTATCCCTTGCGCATAACATCGAATGAGCGCAACAATCATACTGACTTGTTATTAATCAATAAAGGAGAGATATCTCATTACGTGTATGTAAAAGATTTTGAAGGGCTCGTATGTAAACAGTTAACAAAACATAAAAGGAAAATCACAACATGTAAGAGATGCTTTTGCCATGTGAACAAACCATTAAGAAGAGGAGGTTCAGAATGGTTATTAGAACACCAAAGGTTATGTAGTGGAAACTATGAGGTTAGAATTAAATTGCCACATCCTAGCAGATCATACGTACAATTTGACAAAGTAAATCAACAATACCCTATTCCATTTGTTGTGTACGCGGATTTCGAAGCATCTTTACTTCCAATTGAACAAGAAGAAGAGGATATCGCAAAAAGAAGCAAATATCAAAAACACGCACCAAACAGTTATTCTATACTAACAAAATCCACGCTGTCTGAAGAACATCTTCAAGAATTTGGACTATCATCTGCTCCGAAGATTTATCGCGGTGAACAAGCAGCGAAACACTTTGTAGACGATTTGTATTACATTGCCTCTAAGGTGGAAGAACTCTACAAAATTAAAATACCGATGCTACCTATGGAAGAACATCAACTTCAACATCACAATCTGGCAACAACATGTTATCTGTGTAATAACATATTTACACCAGATAACGTTAAAGTTCGTGATCACGACCATCTTACAGGAGTCTACAGAGGAGCAGCCTGTAACGCTTGCAACTTGAATTACAAAGTACCATCTTTTATACCCGTTGTTCTACATAACCTTAGCGGATATGACTCTCATTTCATAATCCCGGAGTTAGGAAGAGATGATGGAGCAATAGATGTTTTGGCAACAACAATGGAAAAATTTATAAGCTTCTCTAAAAAGGTTGGCAAAATAAAACTTAGGTTTATTGATTCGTTTAGATTTATGCCTTCTAGCCTAATGAAATTAACTGAGAATTTAAAAAGAGAAGATCTGATAGAAACAAGCAAAATTGTAGCCAGTAGTAAAATGGATCTGGTTCTTCGAAAAGGGGTCTTCCCCTACGATTACATCGATGGACTGCATAGATTTAATGAAACATCACTTCCTCCACCAGAACAATTTAACAACAAACTTAATGATTCGGAAATTTCACTTGAAGATTATCAACATGCATGTCGAGTATGGAACGAGTTGGATATGAAGACTTTAGGAGAATACTCAGACTTTTATGTAAAACTTGACGTGACTCTTCTCTGCGATGTTATGGAAGAATTCCGAAGAACCTGTTTTGCAGCATACGGTTTGGACCCTCTACATTCGTATACATCTCCAGGACTAGCTTGGCAAGCAATGCTGAAAGAAACAAAATGCAAACTCCAGCTGTTAACAGATATAGATATGGTTTTAATGGTTGAGTCGGGTGTTAGAGGTGGATTAACTCAAAGCGTGACAAGACATGTTAAAGCCAACAACAAATATTTACCTGACCATGATCAAGAGAAACCTTCAACGTACTTGGGATATTTCGACGCAAATAATCTGTATGGATGGGCCATGTCGAACCCACTTCCATTTGACAACTTTAAATGGGTTGATCCCGACT
The DNA here is from genome assembly GCA_963675035.1 of Allygus modestus. Lineage (NCBI taxonomy): Eukaryota > Metazoa > Arthropoda > Insecta > Hemiptera > Cicadellidae > Allygus > Allygus modestus. The sequence continues at coordinate 16,172,970 of OY776112.1, forward strand.
GTATTGGCGATATATCACAAATTCCAAAACATGGAGATACCGGATATATTTTGGATTGCGACTTTGAATATCCAGAACATTTACACGATCTTCATTATGACCTTCCACTCCTTGCAAGAACAGAAATTTCACCAACTGGAAAACACCCCAAATTAATGATGACCCTTAACAATAAACAACGATACGTAGCTCACTATTGGGTTGTTCAACAAGCTATCGAATTAGGTTTACGTCTTACTAAAATTAATAGAGCTGTGGAATTTTCCCAATCGTGCTGGTTGAAACCGTACATAGACTCGAATACTACCAGAAGAGCAGCCGCTACATCAGCCTTTCAAAAAGACTTTTTTAAATTGATGAACAATGCAATATTCGGTAAAACATTGGAAAACAAAAGAAGACATAAAAATGTTAAACTTGTTACAGATCCAAACAAACTACAGAAACTTGTACAACAGCCAAATTTTGGAACATCTATAATTATTAACGAAAATATTGTAGCTGTATCTATGAAGAAAACAAGTGTGAAGATGGATCGTCCTTTGTATATAGGTATGTCAATCCTGGATATCTCCAAGACTCATATGTACGATTTTCATTATAAAAAGATGGTCACCTTTTATGGACGAGAAAACATCGGCATCTCCTACATGGATACAGACGCCTTTATATATTGGATAATTACTACCGATATGTATGAAGACCTTCGGACATTTGATTACAAAAACGATTTTGACTTTTCCGACTATCCAAAAGATCATCCAAACTACGACAATGACAGAAACAAAAAAGTGCTTGGCAAATTTAAAGATTAAGCCAATGGTGTTATACTTCAAGAAATTGTTGCACTAATGTCAAAATTATATTCTTTACAACTAAATGAAAACCAAGTCATTAAGAAAGCTAAAGGAGTAAAAAGTTTGTATTTAAAGAAGAATGTGCATTTTAATCACTATAAGAAATGTTTATTTGAAGATCAAGATATAACAGCAAAATTCAACACAATCAGAAGTTTCAACCATCAGCTGTACAGCGTGACGGAGGTAAAAAAAGCTCTCTCTTCAAATGATGACTAACGCCACATCCTTGAAGACAACATCCACACTCTACCATTCGGCCACTACTCCCTCAACCCTATTGACGAGTAACCCTTTCATCGTCCTACATCCCTTTTCCTTTTCCTTTCCGTATAAAAGGGGGAACACAGCAGTATTTTGCTGTGTTCCCCCTTTTATACATTAGTTTAGAATGACCTTGACCTATATAAGCAGATTTATACAAAAGAATATTTAATATCATATCAGCTGTCTTCGTGAAACCATCATGTCAGACCTGAAGGAGAAGATTATTAATGAACTACAAAAACCTGCAAGAATAAAGTTTCCAAGAAGAAATACTGTTATAAAAGGGATAAATGATCTATATCAAGCGGATTTAATTGAAATGCGACCGCATAGCAGAATAAACAAAGGATTTAAATATATACTCACAATTATTAATTGTTTTACAAAAGTTGCAGACGCTTTGCCTCTAAAGGACAAGACTGGTAAAAGCGTAACAGAAGCCATGGAAATAGCCATAAAAAGAGATAAAAACAAAATTAAACATTTACAAACTGATGATGGAACAGAATACTTTAATACAAACTTTGCACAGTTAATGAATAAATATAAAATAAATCATTATTATACAAATTCAGAGAAAAAAGCAGCTATTGTAGAAAGATTCAATAGAACCTTAAAAGGAGCACTGTATAAACAATTTTCAAAAAGAGGTTCTTACGTATGGTATGATGTTTTACCACAATTAATAAATGATTATAACAACAGGTTTCATAGAACTATCGGTATGAAACCTAACAAAGAAAATAGAAGAAATGCAAAAGATGTATTAAAACGCATTAAGAAGAATACAAAGCCTAAAGTAGAAAAAATGCAGCCAAGAAAATTTAATGTAAGTGATAAAGTACGGATTAGTAAATATAAGGGAGTGTTTACCAAGTAATACCTTCCCAATTGGACGAATGAAGTTTTTACAGTGTATAAAGTGCAACCGACTGTACCTGAAACGTATATCTTAAAAGATAACAAAGGAGATTTGTTGCAAGGTGCATTTTATGGACATGAAATGTTAAAGTCAACAGTAGGTGATGTATATCTTGTTGAAAAAGTGTTACAAAGAACAAAGGACGCAGTTAAAGTGCGGTGGTTAGGGTTTAACAAAACTGAGGATTCATGGATACCTATAAAGGACTTGGTTTAATGCAAGCAACTCATTTCATCGTTAACCTTTGAGCAGGATGGAGATTATTAACCATAAAGATCGATTCAATATTAATAACATAGATGATTTAACTGTGGATAACGTTAAAATCAACAATGGTAAACACGGTAGTTTACTTCCAAACACTGTTCGATGTATAGTAAGTGGCCCCTCAAACTGCGGAAAGACCAATGTTGTCTTTAATTTGATCACTAATCCGCAGGGATTAAGGTTTAATAACCTATATATTTTTTCAAAGTCTCTACATCAACCAAAGTATCAATTGCTGGATAAAATCCTATCTGATGTGTCTGATGTTAATTTTTACAAATTTAACGCTAGTGATAGCATTATGCAACCAAACGAAGCGAAACCGTATTCTGTATTTATATTTGACGATGTATCTTGTGAAAATCAGGATACTATTAGAAACTACTTTGCCATGGGAAGACATAATAACATCGACAGCATATATATAGGACAAACCTATAGCAAAATCCCAAAACAACTTATCAGAGATAATGCAAATATTCTAATTGTATTCAAACAAGATGATACTAACCTAAAACATATATATAACGATCATGTGAATGCGGATATGCCATTTGAAAAGTTTAAAGAACTTTGCGGAAAAGCATGGGCGGAAAAGTATGGATTTTTGGTTATTATGAAAGATCATGCTATAAAAGATGGTCGTTATAGAATAGGTTTTGATAAATTCGTTTTAATACACTGATTAGCGGTATTACTGTACAAGTCGTCAAGGTGTGAAGATGGTTAACCAGGAAAAGCTATTAAAGGAAATAAAATCACTTAGTGATTCTATTAGACAAAAAAACCGAGCTTTAAAATCAGGTATAAATGAAAGAGAGCAATTTTTAGAAACAACATTCAAACCTGTTACTGAACCTTTAAAGCGATTAGCACAAAATATGGAAAAACCTTCAATTCGCTTCGAAGGAGACAAAATGCTACCAATTTCCAAATATGAAGAAGAATTTCAGAATGATGAAAGTTTTGGCCAGTTACATACATCTGAAGAAAGCGACGAGTATGAAGAAAGCGGAGATATAGAGGATTTAAAGGAAAAGGATATTGCAGAAGATACAAGTACAGAAGATACAAGTGTAGAAGATACAAGAGCAGAAGAAGAGGATATTAACCCATCCAACTTAAGCAAATTAGGCACGGATATTATGTTTAAAGGAACACTTGGAAGAACATATACGTTAAAAATGTTACACGCCGCACATGCTAATCGAAGTTATCATACCTATGGAGCTAGAATAGAGGATAAAGGATTAATGATTGGAGATAGCAAGTTAGATATAAACGAAAATGATGATATAGTTATTGGAGATAAGAAATATAAAGGTACAAAAGGTTTGTTTGAACTTATCTTTAAAAATAATCCTGGTAAATATACTAAAAGGGATTTACAATTGTTTAAAAATATATTAGAGTATACAAATGCACATAGAAAAAAGTATTCCAAAGACCTACCTATTCATAGAAATCGGTCAATAAAATATACAAGTATTATATCTAGTCTTTTCCCCTCAAAATCAAAAAAAGCTCAAATTAAAAGAAGAGCTTTATCTTCTGCTGAATTAAATGTTTTGCATAAAAAGAGAAAAACAACTGATCCTACCACATCTGGAAGGGGATTATTGAAAAATTTGTATAAAACTAATATAATATATTACAACGATATAAATAAGTTAGTTGATCGAATGAGATTATTACATGAAGCCATGGAAGCCGGGCACACTGGTTTAGAAAACGAATGGGTAGCTTTGGTTGATGAACTGCGAAAACAAGGAATAATTGTTCAGTAGACGCATATATATATATATATATATATAATAAGAACCTAAACGATAGCGATTCAGTTACATCATGAGTGTGGACAAGTTTGGACGGTATTCCGAGTTTGGAGTAAAATCTGGATATAGTGAAAAAAGAGCTGGGTTTCCGTTAACATCTGACGGCAACTATAATTTTGAAGGAAAAGTAATTCAAAATGTTGGTGATCCGCTTATGTCGTCTGATGCGGTTACGGTACAGTACATGAAAAAAAGAACCCCAACTGTACACGAAGATCATTGGGGGTTTTCCGGTAAAAGGTTAAGCGATATACAATATCCCATTTATGATGGTGAAGCAGTAAATTTAGCTACTCTAAAATTGTTAACGATTTACAAAAGGAATAAAACTGACACAAGCTATGATGTAAAAAAATTAAAATTATCAAATGTAGGTGATTGTGAGCAGGATGGAGACGCTGTAAATAAGAAAATGTTTGATATTGTACACAAGAAATGGACTACGGAATATGAAAAACATTTGGAAAGGTTTGGTGCAGCTCTATTCCATTATATCCATCGGGCTTCAGGAAGAGATGCAGCTTCAGATGTTGACAGTCACAATTATTTAGACTGGAAAAATATACACAATCCAGAGAAACCTAATCAACGAGATAAACCGTCTAAGCCTTCTAAAGTCAAGACATTAGGAAAGGAGGATAAAGTGAATGTGATTAATGAACCAACAGAAAACAATGAAGATTACATAAGAGAAAAAAGAATTTAAAATACCCCCCATGATAAGGGATAAAGCATCAGTCATATTCGAGAGACGATACAGAGAGGATGATGGAATCCAATATTACTGCGTGGAGTTTAATATCTCAAGAGCCGAGATTTCCCCAAGGAGTGTTGACAGATGGTTTTGTTCAACGGTTTGATAGATATATGGATTGGGAACAACTTTCCATACATTACCTCTTTACAATGACTATGTTAAGAATTTATTTTCACAGAGTTAACTGGATCCATATTTTACAAAGACAACAGTTTTCAGAAGACTTCCTCGTAGAGATGACATCGAATTTTAATAACTGTTGGGAAGTAATAAGTAAATATCAAAATCTCTCTGAGAATTACATTGACAATTTTAAAGATAAACTAGACTGGGATGTGTTATTCAATTATCAACGATTAAGTGGCAAGTTTCTAAGGGAACATGACAACTATTTAAAGTTTATTCATTTTACCGAAGACAACGATACCATCACCAGCGGAGAAACATCTGGAACATCTTCAATTACACCTTATTTCTATTTTTACTACTTTTATTTAATATGTCTACATTTAATTAATAAATCCATTTCGATATAATAAATGGATTTTAAACAGTATATAATACAAGAAACCAAAACTGATATTACATTCATTGTAAAACATTTATAGAGTGCACCTACTGATTGTAAGTTTTGCTATAAATAGCCATGTCGAGGGTTAAACGCATCAGTCATAATCGAGAGAGATTACAGAGAGGAAGGGGAATAGCATCAACAGCATTTTCTCTATTGAGTAAACTGGTTGGAGCTATAGTTAACAAGGCGATTGATTTATTACCTGTGGAATTACATTTACCTGGAGGATATCAATATTGTGGTCCTGGAACCAAATTAGAGAAACGTCTTGCTTGAGGAGATCCTGGAATAAATAAGCTCGATCAGGCTTGTAAACAGCACGATATAGCGTATTCCAAATTTGGTGATACTAAAAATAGATCAATAGCGGATAAAGCACTTGCTGAGAAAGCTTGGCAAAGAGTAAAATCTAGTGACGCGAGTATTGGTGAAAAAGCAGCGTCTTTAGCAGTAACAGCAGCAATGAAAGCAAAAACTACGTTTGGAGGAGGAAAGAGAAGAAGGCGTGGGAAAAAACCCGCTAAAAAACAAGGAGGTAATATCAGAAGAAAACGTCGATCTACCAGTGGTAAAGCTAAAAAGAAACCAACAATATGGTCAATGATAAAAAAGGGAGGAGGATTATACCTAAGACCGTATCGTGTGTATTAAATAAGAAAGAGCAATTAATAATTAAAAACAAAGAATTGACAAATGAAGAACTGATTACATATGCTTCTTGTTTGAAAATCCCATTTTTTAGAGGAGTATTTATGAAAGATGAGTTACCGGTTAAAATGTGGAAAAATGAGACTGGTATTGTAAATTTGGATAATAGTGAAGGATTAGGCACTCATTGGGTGTGTTACAAGAAACTTGGTAAAACCATTTATTATTTCGACAGTTTTGGAGACCTTCCACCACCGAAAGAACTTCAACAATACTTTCGTGCGGCAGAAAATGTTTTTTACAATCATACAAGAAAACAACCTGATGATACATCCATTTGCGGTCATTTATGTTTAGACTTTTTAGCTAAAAGTGTTAGTCAACTTTAAGATGTCCTCGTATACAGTGTCATTAACCGGTAACTCATGTACTTTACGCAGTATTCTGTTTCCAGCGCTACGTTTGCAAAAAGGAAGACTATGGGAAGCCGCATTATTGGATTTAACATATAACTCTATTCCAAACGTTAGTGAAGGAATTAATAACAAAATACATTATTACAAGACAAAAGATGATAAAGGAAAGTATTCAGCTTTGGAAGAATTCAGTTTACCAACAGGAGCTTATGAAATTGATAATATAAATGAAGTTATACAAAAACATATGGGAAAAGAAAATATAACGATAAAAGGCAATAACAATACAATGAAAGCCGAAATTACGTCTAAGTATTATATTGATTTTAGCCAAGAACATTCAATTGGTAGTTTATTGGGGTTTTCTAAGGAAACAAAAGTATTAGAACCTAATAAAACTCATTCTGGGAATAAAACTGTGACGATCATCAAAGTTAATAGCATAGACATTACATGTAACATTATACAAGGATCCTACAGAGATGGAGAGAATCGTCATATATTACACACATTCTACCCATCAGTTGCACCGGGTTTCAAGATAGTAGAAAAGCCTCAAAACCTTGTGTACCTACCGTTAAACACCAGTTTCATTTCAGACATCGTGCTGAACATAGTGGATCAAGACGGAAACCTTATTGACTTTAGAGGAGAACCTATTACTGTAAGAATACATATAAAATCATCCGCTTAGACAATGGGGTTATCATTTAAAAAGAGAGAGCCAACAAGCAAAGAGGTCAGTAGCTTATCAGCTGTAGAAGGGTTAACAAGTGACAACATTCGTTTTCTAGAAGAAATTGGATTAAAAGTCATTAACAATGGATATACTGGATATAGCGCAGGGTCCAACATTCGACGAGACCTTATGGGAAAAGGAATATCACACGCACAACCCTTACGCTTCGTCCAAATTAAACAATAACGATGAAATTAGGATTCCTATACAACAACAAGACATTTATACTCTTCCATGCGAAAGTTATTTATATATTGAAGGAAAAGTAACAAAAAATGATGGTACTGCTGGAACCACTGTTCCGTTCATAAATAATCCTATGGCATTTTTGTTTGACGAGATTAGATATGAAATTTCAGGAGTTACAGTCGATTCAACAAAAAAGGTTGGAATTTCCAGTACATTGAAAGGATTAGCGTCTTTAACACCAAATGAGAAGAATCTGTTAGCTGTTGCAGGATGGGTTGCACCACAATCGCTCCTGACTCTTCGGGAAACTTTGATTTCTACGTACCTTTAAGATTACTCCTAGGATTTGCTGAAGACTACAGAAGAATAATAATAAATGTAAAACAAGAACTAGTTTTATTAAGATCATCAAACGATAAAGATATTATTAAAGCAGCTACTGGAACAACTGATGCCAATTTAGACTGGAAATTAACATTAGACAAGATTGTTTGGAGAGTACCACATGTGCGACTAAATGATGAACACAGGATTACATTATTAAGAAAGTTAAAATCAAATCGAGACATTGTAATGCCATTCAGAAGCTGGGAGTTTCATGAATACCCCGTTTTACCTACAACACAACGACATACATGGACTGTAAAAACTACTACTCATTTGGAAAAAGCGAGATATGTAATATTTGGATTACAAACGAAGAAGAAAAGTATAATAACTGAAAATGCTGGTGAATTTGACCATTGTAAATTAACAAACTGTAAAGTGTTCCTGAATTCACAATTCTTTCCCTACGACAACTTTAATATTTCTTTTGATAAGAAAAGATACAGTGTTTTATACGACATGTACGCTAGGTTCCAAAATTCATATTACGGCAAAACAAATACACCTCTACTATCTCCCGTTCAGTTTGAATCGAAAGCTCCGATTGTTGTAATTGATTGTTCCAAACAAAATGAATCTGTAAAATCGTCTAGTGTTGATATAAAAATAGAAATGGAATTTCAAGAAAACGTACCTGCAAATACATCTGCGTATTGTTTAATTTTGCACGATAAAATTGTTACATACACACCGTTGACCGGTACTGTAAAGACAGTATTATAAAACGTTGTACCACCACCGGCACCGCCACTGTCGCTAACCTATAAATAGCGGAGCAACAATGCAGGTCTTCAGTTGATCGTCTATCGGCGCATGGGTAACATCTTCTACAAAATGAGTTCTCCATCTGTTGTACAAGGTGATGCAGAGGTAGCACCGTTATTGGAACGTGATAATACTAGTGAAGCAGAAATCATCAAGGAAATAACTGCATTTTTAAAGATTGGTAAAAGAGATAGAGAGGAGGAAATTAATGCAGACCCATCAAAGGTAGTACCAAAGAGGAAGAAGAAAGTTGAAGAAAATATTCCTCCTCGCATTTTAACTGAAGTTTTTCTGCGAATCTTTTACCCCATCTCAGCATGCATCAGTAAAAGTGTATCAGTTGGATTGATGAAATCATTGGATTATTCCCCTACAGTAATACTACACCATGGAACAAAAAAGGTTTTATTTTCGCAAAATGCTTGGGAGTCATTTTTGAAACATGTACATTTAATAGAATGTTATTTAACTAACAGTTTGTGTGGAAGGAAAACACATATTCGACTTTTGGATTGTGACAATGAAATCGATATTGTTAAACATCGCGGACAACTACAAGTGCGAATTAGAGACTTGACTCAACATGAAAATAAGATTCTACTGTCACGTGAAGAATTCTACGTTTTAAACTACGCAACAGAACCTATTACAAGGTACATGAGACAGTTGGTATTTGCAAGCGCTATTATTAAAGAATATTTGGTCGATACTTTGGAAAAACAACCTGATAGCACCATCGTGTACGGTCCTGTGGATACATCTACTTTTAATAGAAAACCTCATGAAGTTTGCATGTGGAGAAAGTTAAAGGATTTTGAACCACTTGTAGAAATCGCTACAGAAGCTACAGAAGAAACAACACAGGAAGAAGAAGAAACGGAGAAACAAGAAGAAGAAGAAAACGAAACACAAGAAGAAGAAGTTAAAAAAGACTAAAGTTTGACTTAGTAAAGAAGAACACACGTGGGGTAGGCCTATTGGGGACGGTGCCCACGTTAAATATACACCAACGCGCCTGCAACTGTACGGCCTGGTATTTAACCTACCGTGGTGTGGAAAACAGTTTAGTTGATCGCTAGGTGCCATGATGAGCGAAGGGGATGAAGAAGTGAGTGTAAAGCCTTGTGTAATAGAATTTCAAGCATTTCGAAATAATGACGATAGGTTTATTATCAAGGAATTAGTAATTTTAGACTTGCTTACATTTGTAGCCTACCCATTCACGTTTGAAGCTCCTTTTTCTTTTAACAAACTTAACACCAAAGCAAAAAGTACAAACAAATGGATAACAAACTACTTTCATCACATACATTGGTATGAAGGATTTATAAGCTACAGTAATCTGCACAGTATTATGTTTAACTTTTGCAAACAATATTCACATATATACACAAGAGGATTAGAAAAAAAGAACTGGATACAAAAGTATACGCACGGTAATGTTTTCGATATAACTATCAGTAAGGACTTTAACATTAATCTCAGTAATATTTGTGTCGCTGCAAAAGATCTTAAACACGGTCAAACAAACTGTGCATTGTACAACGCATATCGTTTGGCTGCTTACTTGAAACAAACGCAGGAATGTGGTGGGGGTAGCGGAGAACAGAAATGTGGTGGGGGTAGCGGGGGCTATAAATACGAGGAGACAACACCGCTTCAGCATGAGTATTATTCGAGACTCCGAAGAGGCAACATCAAAGAAGACACCACCACTGACGAAGATGGCATCACAACAATATCTACAAACATTGGTTGATCAATTCAACACTCACTCAAAATCGAACCTTCTGCTAACTAAAAAATGTTCAGAACTAAAAGAACAAAGACATTACATTATTCATAGCATCAAGAAAGTGGAAACCACACATGGAGAAGCAATTCTAGTATCATTGTGCGAAGGACCTATGACTCCAGGAGATGAGCCGAAGTTTCAAGTATTTCTTCCAAAACGATTTGTTCAACTGCTACAAAATGAAGACTTGCGAGATATTCAACCGGGGACGTTGTATTTGGTATCACACGGTGTAAGCGGCAACAACTCGACGGAACTCACTCTGCACATCATGCATCATTGTACATAATGTCTCTATTTGTTTTTCTCTGTTTGTATTTCTAGTCATCAATGTTAGACTTAAGCTTATTGTATTGTAAAATGTTTGTTTAATAAAGAAAAAATAACATAAAAAAAAAAAAATAAAAAAAAAATAAAAAACAGCAACATAGCAGTATATTATTTTATATACTGCTGTGTTGCTTTTTTTTAAAATTCAAATGGATGACCTTGAACTTTCATTCAGGGTTAACTTATGAAGGGGTATAAAAGAGAGGGAGCAGTGAAGTTAGTCTCAGTCTTGTCTAACACACGCTGCAGCTAACATGTCGGTGCCACCGATGAACAATTTATTTTTCGATAACAATTTGAAGACATATTGTTGCGAGTTGCAATGTTTTAAAATACCAGGCGATCAAGTTGACGGGAAAGCTTGTCGTAAGTGCAGGTGTTTCAGCTATTGCATATGTAGATGTAAAACATATCAAATGAACCGTCAAGATAAAATACAAGAATTACGGCGACGGCTTGCATTACTTTGGCGGCGAATGGAGTAGCAACCATCTGCCGCGCACTTGCCACCTGCCGCCTACCATCTGCCGCCTGCCATCTGCCGCCTGCCATCTGCCGCCCGCCATCTGCTCCGCCCCACCACACTTTTACCCCCACCATTTAGTACGATTACAACGCTAGCTTGTGAATAGCCAGTACACCTCCGGCTCTCGACCGGTGAACATCGAGCTGCTCGTCCCGACTGTGTGTTCCCTGCAGTCACATAAATAGGCAAGGAACACACAGTCGGGATGGGCCGATTGGACAAACAAGCGCAACACTTGAAAACTACGTCGCGACTCCGGATCAACAACATCGATGACGACAAACAACGGGGAACTATTGTAAACATAAATTATTGTAAACATAACTTATTGTAAATAAAAAGAAATGTAAATAATAAAGTAATAAATGAAATAGTACTACCTCGCACTCGTATCATTCGATTGCTTCATTCGATTGTTTTCATTCGATATTTCTTATCGATTAACTATCGAATCACAATCGAATTTTACGCGTGCGAGGTAGTACTTTTTTAAAACACCCTCCCCGTGACCTTGAACTTTAACCTTTCCCTCATTACGTCACAAAACCGCCTACGTCACTGGCTGAGGCTCACATGACGTGTTTAATGACTCAGCGCATCCGGTCACGTGACCGGATGACGTCACTTCCGCCCAGCAGCCTCAAATGCACACTACTTCAAATATGGCGTCAAAAATTTAAAGATGTAGTCATATAGACAAATAGTCACCGTTTTTACACACTAACACAACACAAACGGATGGCACGATTAAAACAAACATTTATCTAAGAATACATTTATTAAAAACATGTTTACTTAGCTATATTTCATCGGCTCAATGCCACTGATCCCTAAGATGTTAACAGGCGCAATTAGTACATATTTTACATATGAGTTAAGGCACTCCCGATTTTAAGGGAGAATTAGGTCAACGGTTTTAACTTGCAATTTTTATGGCTAATTTTAAGGTTTTGAAAGGAAAGAAAACTATAACAAGTGAACTACTTCAACCAAAATGGGCTACGTTTTTGGTCTTAATCAATCCTCCAAAATCGGGTTGGCCTACTCCCTTAAAAGAAATATAATAATAATTATGTGTAAAAGCTTCCCCCTTTTATAATGTAACATTCCACTGTTTAAAAACTTAATCAATAAAATGATATTTTGTTATTAAAGACTTTGGTTTTAACTTATTACTATTTTTATTTCTTAGCTACCATTTGTAACAGAGTGATAACAAAATTAATTTTACCGATTTAGTTTTACTCACTTGAAACCGTGAAACCGCATCTTGAGAAAAATTTATTTACGGTTTAATTTGATAGGATTTTAATTTATGGATTGATAAGGAAGGCCTTTACAAGCCAAATCACGATTTTAATTCGTCAAGCTTCATCTTCTCTCTAGAATTATGACTGCATACCCCTCGTTGAGTACGCCTTAATAACTTAAAAATGTGCAGCATTGGTGTTTAGGTTAATTTAGTAAAATGACTAATGAATTTCGACACATACTTTATCAATTGTATGGTACTGTTTACTCTCTAAGGGAGATTAATTTTGGTGTAGGGTACCTTATAATTTACAATGGGAACGACTTACAGATAATCAGCATAATATACTTATTCCTACTGCTTTATCAGAGAGAGCGTCAAACAATCATTTATTCTAGAAAGATTGACAGTCAATGCATAACTAATTGCCACTGTCAATGGATGGGTCGCTCTGATTGAGAAGAATAGATCAGTCAATAGGTTTAACTAACTTAATTAGCATGATGAAGCTATTTGGTGTTGGATAGTATAAATATTAATGTAGTTAAATTTCAAATCAGACAATTCTGGCAGCTTTATGATTTCTGAATAAAAAATTATGATAAACAGAGAATTAATTATGGAAATCAATTTTAGGCAAATATGAAAAACCGCTAATATTGTACTTTTGAAACTCATAATAGCGATGGATTTGAGTTTATTTCTTGATTTATTTGGACTTTAACTATCGCTTCTAGTGTTTAAAACTACACTACGTTTCGGGAGGTAAGGAAACTCCTCCCGTTATCAAGTGAACCCTACTTACATCTAAATATCAAGTTCTTACACCTAACTTAGTAGTGTAGTTTTAAACACTACAAACGATAGGTAAAGTCCAAATAAACCGTTAATATCTTAGGTTATAGTGGTAATAATTAATCCCAAGATTAAAAGGACTTCGTATACAAGATATGCACACAAAACACATTTTAAAACTAGTTCAGAACTTGTGGTGGATATTTAAAAGGATGAATCAACATTTGTATTTTATTAAATGTTTAATGTTATTGGAATTTGTTGTTTAGTTTTTTGTTTAGTTACTATATTGATTTCTCGAAATACATATCCAAATTTACAACGTTAAAAAACACAAATGTTATTCCATATTGTTTTAAATTCAAGCAACATACTCAGAAAAAAGTTATGTCGATCTTCTCCGTTTAAAAGTGAAATTTCGAAGGCAAATTTAGTATCAGCCGGTTACGTTCCGTTATTATTGTTTTTTGTTGTTTTTTTATTTGTGAGCCAGTGTGTGGTCTATTAGTCTATTTACAGTACATCATCTGGAGATAAATACGTTCCAACCATTGATTTTTCCAACCGTTGATTTTTGAGATGTTATAAGTTCCACCGCAAAGGAACAATTATTAATATAGTGGAGGCAAATGTTCAAAATAGAAATTATAACTTTACAAGTAAAACCGTATAAAAAATAAGGCCAAAATAGTCGTTATAATCTTTGGTGAAGGATTGAATTAGAATGCTTGATTGTTATTCATATTCAACTGTTTAATACTCTCTGATTTTAATTTAAATAATGTTACAACATCACTGAATATTCACAGGTACAACGTTTGAATAACACTATAAATCTCATTTCAAGCTATTGCTAACCAGAGGGCTAAACAGACAATGCATAATTAATGACTGCGGCATTAAACCTAGATTATACCACCACGGGCCTGTTGTTAATAACCTCGGCCTTGTAAACAGCATCTGATGAATACATCAGTGCTATTTATCAGCTCAATATTGACACGTTTTACTTATTGCCAAAAGCTAATTCCGGCCATCGAAAATTACGGTGGCCAAGCTTTGTTTTATGAGAGGCTTAAATAGGGAGTCAAGGTTTTCAGAAGATGTTTATAAATAATACCCCCGTCGCAGCAAACCTGCGTACTCAGCGAATTTCCAATGCATTTATATGTTTCTAACTCTTACCTAAAGCCACTTACCAAGTTTGACAAAAATACATTCATAAATATAAGTGATTTATAACATTTTATTTATTCCCTATAAGAATAACATTAGGACTGAGTACGCAGGTTTGCTGCAACGAGGAAGATAAGAAATGAGTTTTTATGCAATTATCAATATAACTGAACCAGGTGAAGCTACTTACCATGTTTTATTAATTTATGTTCATAATTAAGGGAGATATAAAACTTTACTTATTCTCCATAAGAATAACATTAGAGCTGAGTATGCAGGTTAGCTGCTACAGGGACAACCAACAAAACATTTATTTTTTGTGCAAATATAAATATACCAGTACAACGTGAAGCCACATACCAAGTTTTATCAATATACATTCATAAATAATCAAGATATCAAATTTTATTTATTCTCCATAAGGATAACATTGGACAACGAACTGTGTTTAGCACTTTGAATAGCTCTGCAACGGTTGGACGTAGAATCACAATTTAAACACCAAAATGATTGTTTTGTGGAGCTGAAGTGATTGGTAAAAGCAAATGTGAAGTTTAAAGTAAAATTAACTGAGGAAAAGCCAAAAACCTTTTTCCCATAAGATTAACATGGGAGATTTTATGAGCAGGTTTTTTGGATTTTTTCCGCAACCCCTTAACCTAGGTTAATAATTCAAAATACCATATTATTTGTTTTTTTAAGCTCTATAACATGGTCAAAACCAAAATTAAGTATTTTAAAAATTTTTGGGTGAAAAATGCAAAAAACTGATTTTTGGAAAATTTAAAACCCCCATAAACCCCCCTTCCCATGGTCCGATTTTTCTGGTTTTCGAACTTAAAGTCATAAATGTCAGTTTACACATTTGAGCCAAATTTCATCGAAATCGGACGTTTTTTACTCAAGTTATCGCATTCACGGACACATATATAGATATATATATATATATATAGATATATATATATATATAGATATATATATATATATATATATATATATAGATATATATATACATATATATAAATTTGAACGAATAGTGTTTTGGACATCAGGGGACCTCAAAACAAAAAGTTATCATGGTCTCGGGCTTAAGTCTTACCATGAGACCTACGGTAATAGCTTCTTCCCTATAGGGGAAATTCGCTAAAATGTGGTCGATTAATATAAAAAGGTAAAAGTAAATTTTTATCTTGATAAAGTTTTGTTATGTGATAAAAATAGAAGAACTACTATGTATTATTTTATCCTGTACATCCTGAATATGTTAATACTGGTTAAAAAAGACATACATAAAAACGATTATACAATGTTAAGTGGAAAATTATTGAAAAAATTACTTAATAATTAAATTACTTTCAATATTTCAATAATAAACCACTATTTTAACAAACTAAAGGGATGCAAGTTAGTGTTGAGTGTCAATTTTTAATCGATTACATGACGAATATAGACAAAAAAGTCAAATACAGTCTATTTTCAAAATAATGAAAATTGATTCTTCCAAAGCGACTGAGCTTTGGACAACAACAAACTCTCTGAGCTCAGAACAACTTTTAAAACCCAAAATCAGTGTAAAAACGTACTATTATTCCAATTTTTGTTAAAATCTGAAAACAGTGATTTTTTGGCTGTTCTGATGCTACTGGTTTCATTGACCTGCAAAGCTGGGAATACAATTTTGCGCATTATAATGTCAGGAGAAGGTCCAGACAGGTTTGAAAGTAGGCGTGAGGTTGCTGGGGATCATAAAAGTACTCTAACAAAGCAATAACAGGCTTTTATAGTGTAAAGCCCCCTATAAGACAACGTACTGTGTTTAGTCTAAACACATTTTCTTTAATAACTCGGTAAATATGTATGTTAGAATGACGAGAGAGGGCTTAAACTTTCGCTTCATTAATTCCCATATTTTACATACATGGAATAACTCTGCATACAGCGATTTTCTGACCCTTTTTGGGCCCAAAAACTCGAAATTTGAAAGATTAATCCCCAAAAATGGGGTTTAGAGTTTTCCGATTCTTTTACCCAACGAACCTATCCAACAGATTACAGAAAGGAACGTCCCTACCAAATTTGAAGTAAATCGGCCAAAAAATGCGACCGCTAGAGTGAAAACACACACACACACACACACACACACATATACAAAATCAATATAGTAAATGGGACCATCATAGAAGTTCCTAACGTGATCCCCTGAACACGTTTTGGGGGGTCGTTCAAAATTATATTATACATACAACATACTCAGAACACAGACGGAAAGAGGCAAAGAGTGTGTGCTGTGTTTGCTGTATTGATTGTTTTTTGTATATTGATTGGCGGGGGTTGTATTTTAGACTTTTATGTTTGATATAAATATAATTTCGAACGACCCACCAAAACGTGTTCAGGGGGTCACGTTAGGAACTTCTATGATGGTCCCGGGCTTAAGTTTAACCGTGCGGGTCATGCTAATAGTTCACTTTCCAAAGGAAATTCACTAAAAAATGAAAATAGCATTTTAACAGCTTTGATGCGTTCGTTATGTTTAAACATGAAAATCTCATATATTTCAATGTTGAGAGATGTCCCGATTTCGGGACACCCGCAGCGAATGCGTTAAGAGGACGTTTAGCATACATTAATTGACCTTTAGTGATACCTGATCTATGAAAATTAAGAATACTACAACTTTCCGTCCCACTATAGATTTTTCCTACAACCTCTTGATGAAGCCAACAGTCATCTTCCTTACATTATTATAATTAACGAAATAATATATTTTGCTTCAATATATGGGGTGCAGTTCCGTATCTGGGCTACCTTACTATCGAATGAAAATATCGAAGTTTTAACAATCGATGTATTTATCGAACAAGTTTAATTGAACATTATTCGGTTTTTTATAATCATATGTTTTTTAACAATAATAATTGAAATTGTTTATTTACATTTTACAATTACTATAACTTAAAGTTAATAGAAATGGAAGCCGAACGTGATTGTGATTTTGTGAATTTTCGCTATTTGTGTAAAAATGTGTTCAGTTCGATCGAAAAATGTGTTAGTTTTCTTCAAGAAAAAGAACTTATACCTTATAATCCTAATTGTAATGTGTGTGGAGACAAAACAAAAACAGTAATACGTGGTGAAAATTCCGTCAAATTCCGATGCCAAAAAAAGGTCAATGGCGGCCACGACGTAATAATTAATGCGTTGGAAAACACCTTTTTTGAAAATGCAAAGTTCGGTTTGATTAACATTCTACCTTTAGTTTAAGTTATTATTTTTGTTTCTATTTGTTTGTCGGTTACTTTTTGTAGTAATCGATATAACGATTGATTAATTTGAGTAGTCAATATATTGATGGTTAAAACTTTGATATTTTCATTCGATAAATACATCGATTGTTAAAACTTCGATATTTTCATTCGATAGTAAGGTAGCCCAGATACGGAACTGCACCCCAATATATGACATATGGCTTAGCCTTTAAAACAGATACAACATGATCCGTTGTAATTTATTACCTTTTAGGTTAAACGTGATGCGATTTAAGAACAAGAAATAATTCAATTGTACACTGAAAAAACCTTATTAATTATCCTCAAATCTAATTAAGTTTATAAAATTTAAATTTATTTACATTTTTCAAAGAGAATTACGTGTTCTAGGAAAACCTGCTATTTGAGGAATCAAATAAGTGACTCGACTTGAGCCTCAATAGAAAATCGCAACTTTGAAGTGGCGTAACAGCCTCAAGTTTAACTTCAAGCATCGATCATTGTTAACTCTTAACTAGCAAGCTAGTAGCTTGGTTGCCACTTCACTTCATATAAATAAAAAACTTCACTCAACAAAAATTAATTAAACTTTCCTAAGATGTGTATTTCCTTTTTACATTATCGTTACGTTTTTGAACCCGATATTAATAACCTGATGTATTTCTTTGATTACTAATACTCTAATAAAAGAACTTCGATACTAATATTTACGAATGTAGATTAATATTATTTATTTTTTTGATTATAATGGTGAGATACAATCTATAAACGTAGAAAAACATAAATATGAAATTCGTTTACATGTAATCCATGTCCAATCATTTGCGCAAGATTGGGTAGGGCATTCTAAGGCTTTAGAGATCCAGTGACGACTTCCAAAATATGAATAAGAGTTAATTAACTATCCTTGCAAGACGATTGTCATCATAATCATTTACAAGAGATCAAAGCAAAAATAAAACACAGCAAAACAAACTATGCACAAAATACCCCCGTTGCAGCAAACCTGCATACTCAGCGAATTTCAAATGGTACTTCACTAAGTCATGAAGCCACTTACCAACTTGAATCAAAGCATATTAATAAATAAGCGAGATATAACATTTTATTTATTCCCCATAAGAAAAACATTAGGAGTGAGTGTGCAAGTTTGCTGCATCAAGGACCACAAAATCTGGTTTTTATGCAAATACCAATGGATTACCTCCAGATGAAGCAGCATATCAAGTTTTATCAAATTATGTTCATAAACAAGCAAGATATCACATGCTTATTATTCTCCATAAGAATAACATTATAGCTACTGAGTACGCAGGTTTGCTGCCATGGGAACCACCAAAAATGAGATTTGTATGCAAATAGCATTAAAACCCAACCATATAAAGGCACATACCAAGTTTCATTAATATATTTTTATTAATAAACAAGATATACAATTTTACTCATTCTCCATAAGATTAACATTGGACAACGTACTGTGTTTAGCACTCTCAAACCAATTATCAAACAATATCTCGGTAACCAATTGACGTAGAGCGATGATCAAAATACCATGTTTATTTTTTAAGCTGAATTTAATGGTGTAAACCAAAGTTTGGGTTTAAAAAGAATTATATGTCAAAAGATCAAAAAACCCATTTTTGGGGTACAAAACCCCCCCAAAACCCCCTTAAAGTAGAGCGACCCGTCTGGTTCTCAAACTCATGAAAATAGATGCTGCCTTGCACGTTTATACCAAATTTCATCAAGATCGGACCATTTTTACGAAAGTTATCGTGCCTACGGACACACACACGCGTGCGCACGCACGCACGCACGCACGCACACACACACACACACACACACACACACACACACACACACACACAAAACACACACACACATATATATATATATATATATATATATATATTTGAATTTGAACGAATGGTGTTTTTGTCATCTGGGGACCTCAAAATGAAAAGTTATCATGGTCCCGCGTCTAGGTATTACCATGCCACCTACGGTAATAGCTTCTTCCCTATAGGGGAAATTCGCTAAAACATGCCGCACAACTAAGTAGGCACTCAAAAACTCATATAACAACATTTATTTACTGATGAGCTAGGTAGGCTAAGAAATTCCTGGATGGAACAGATAGGGTTAGCCAATAGGAGGTTCTTTTTGCACATTTTCAATTAGGAATAGTTCTGGGTCCAGGCTTAAGGTGCAAGACATTAAATAATTTCTGCATTAAATCTACTGAGCTATTCTGTACTTTAAGTCCAACAAAAAGTAAATCTGTCAATCAAATTTATATTCCTTGTTTTATAAGTCTGGAGATCACTTATAAAGTTCAGCATCCAAAGTATCAAATAATTTGTTATTGATTATGTATTGATTTGGACTAATTTAAAAATGTTCTGGCTACAAAATATTACGATTATAAATTATATTTTTTAATTCAACGAGTCCAAGTGATTGATTATGATTGCAAAATTACAAATCAATTAAAAGTTAAATTAAACGGGTTTGATGGCGGGGCTCTTGTTTAATTACAAGTTATTACTCTTATTTACGATCGTAAATACTTTTAGAAATAGGTATAATTACTCTAAACAGTGAATAAACATAATAGTAACTAATACGTCAACATTTCAAATACTTTTATTGAAAGCAGTAAAATTATTAACTGTTTTTTATTTTTTTATTTAACAACTAAAATAATAAAACAACTAAAATAATTTGATGCGTTCACCTCTGAAACTAGTTTTGAGCTTAGATGTAAAATCGTTTAACATAGCGATACCATTGTTTTTTATAGCCATTATTTACAGCCATTAAGATAAAGAGTACAATGTTTTTCCGTTTTTGAAAACGCTTTGCTTTTTGAATTGCGTCGCTTTTGAGACAAAACACAATATTAAAATAATAAAATGTTAATAATAGATTAAACAATTTAAAGTTTTTCAGTCGTAAACTTAAAATGGTGTTATTTTAGTTGTTTACCATAAATAAGTTAAAACACAACATCTAGATTGTATTATAAATAGAATGAAAGCGTAGACTAGATGAGTTTATTTTCCAAGGAAAAACAAAACATCGTTATTATTCATGAGCTCTAAGTTTATCTTTTATACTGAAGCTTCCGAGCGTGTTCTTGCCATAATCTGCTTAGCTTATGAAAACCTTTCCTTAATTGGTTTATATTTGTTTAATACAAAGTTATAAGAAAGTTTCTCAAATATCATTTCGATGTATTTGCCACTTTTTTATCCTTTGTTTTCGTATTTAGTTATAATACTTGCAATTACGAATTATTAAGGACGAGGTAAAGGAAATTTGGAATGGATTTTTAATTTGCAGTTCTAAAATAACGAGGTGAAGGGAAATCACAGAACAACAGAATTTTTAGAAGTGATGAAACCATATCGTAAGCAAATGGTCAAAAACCACATCGTATTCTTTTCCTAATGATCTAGCAATAAATCCGAAAAACTCCTTATATAAAACTCAGCATGTAAAAAGACGAGATATCAGAAATAACTGATCTCTTATTGGAAGTATAAACCAAATTACTGAACGTCACCATAGATTCTGATCTCTCCTGGACCAATCGCGCCAACTCTAGGACCAGGAACTTTCTATGTACGTATAATGAAGTGGAATGGAGGATTTGATGCAGAAAAAGCGGTCATTATGTCTTGTCAGAATCTCACATCAGGTAAGGTTTGCCAGTTTGGGGTGGTTCAACAATACACAACCTGAATAAAGTTCTTATCCTACACTAGAAGTCAGTAAGAACACTTTCTGATCTCAAACCAACAGATAGATGCAAAGAATCATTTAAGTCACTGGGGTTTTTAACCATCAGATTGGGGTTTTAATATGATTAAAATCAAATCTGTGATACCCATGCATGTCAGCAGGACTTTATACGAGGCGAGGATTTCCACCACTAAAACACAAGGCAAGCGAAGAACTACATATTTACAATACACAATCCAACGCAGTAAAGAAGAAAACCATCTTATATGGGGTGCAAACTATGCAATGCCTACAACATTGAATAATGTAGGTACTAAAGAACTTAAGAAATATTGCAAGACTGGCTCGTGAAGCGACCTCATTCACTGGATGGAATCCTTAGCATAACACTGAATCAAAAGCAAAACTGAGAAGCAAGAATAGACACTATAATTTTATCGTATTTTAATGCCATTACATTTCTTAATGAAATTGTGAATAAAGAAATTTCCATTTAATTTGATTTTGCTGAGAAAGTGTAGGCTACTATAACCTAACCAACATCCTAACACAACCTAGCCAAAATCCTAACACAACCGAACCAAATCATAACACAACCTAACCAACATCCTAACACAACCTAACCAACATAGTAACACAACCTAACCAACATCCTAACACAACCTAGCCAACATCCTAACACAACATAACCAACATCCTAACACAACCTAACCAACATCCTAACACAACCTAACCAACATCCTAACACAACCTAACCAACATCCTAACACAACCTAACCAACATCCTAACACAACATAACCAACATCCTAACACAACCTAACCAATATCCTAACACAACCTAACCAACATCCTAACACAACCTAGCCAACATCCTAACAAAACCTAACCAATATCCTAACACAACCTAACCAACATCCTAACACAACCTAGCCAACATCCTAACACAACATAACCAACATCCTAACACAACATAACCAACATCCTAACAAAACCTAGCCAACATCCTAACACAACCTAACCAACATCCTAACACAACCTAACCAACATCCTATCACAACCTAACCAACATCCTAACACAACCTAACCAACATCCTATCACAACCTAACCAACATCCTAACACAACCTAGCCAACATCCTAACACAACATAACCAACATCCTAACACAACATAACCAACATCCTAACAAAACCTAGCCAACATCCTAACACAACCTAACCAACATCCTAACACAACCTAGCCAACATCCTAACACAACCTAACCAACATCCTAACACAACCTAACCAACATCCTATCACAACCTAACCAACATCCTAACACAACCTAACCAACATCGCAACACAACCTAGCCCAACTTTGACGACATGATTTCTTAATGACTGCGAAGGAGAAGAGGATAAAGTAAATTATGTTATTTTCCCTAGACTATTTAATTTGTCATTCTATACTTCTCTTTGCTTACAAGTGTAAAGTTTCCATTCCTTTTTAGCATTTTACAGACTTTTAAATTGTATTTGTTTGACAAAACAATATTTATTACGTAAACAAAATATTTATTTAGCATTCGAAAAGCACAAGTTGAATTATAAAACAAACAATGTATCTAAAACTGCAACAAGTGGTGAATATAACCATTATAACGAACTTAATTTGATCGGTTTATTCATTCTCCTTGTTTACGGTGCATAAAATCAACACCAGGTTATTAATATCGAGCTCGTTGTTTCATACAGCCCCAAGGCTTCTGTCATTAATTATGTATTGTCTGTGTGTTCCTACTGTAATTAATTGTACAAGATGATGAATACGTGATGATGCTTTCTTTATTATTCAAAATTGTAACATATTATTACTCTCTGCACGGTTTGAGAAAGAGGTAGAGATGAGCAGAGTTTTACAATGTTATACTGTAGTTATTATTTAGTTGGCAAAAACCCCAATTCGCTACTCTCAGTCCATTTACTTTAATTTTTTTTTCATTTTCATATTGTGCTCATTCGTTTACATAATTATTAAAGTACACTGAGAAAACTCTCATAACAGAAAAGCATAATTTTTACCCCAAGTCTATAATATGTACTCGCAGTATGTAAAGAAGGACTTGGCTCACGTAGTATAGGTTTGTGTCTGGACCTAGCTCAAAGACGGTGCCGAGTAATAGACCTTAGTACGTACCGTCCTTCTTTACGTAATTTTCCACTGCAATTACACTTCAACCAACGGAGTCGCTCACCTGTCAGTTTATTTACCATTATTTTACTGAAAAGATGCATGTGATGTCAGAGTTGTTAGAAAATCCGGTAAAGGATTGGTGAATGCAGTCAGACTGTTCCTCTACTTAGTTCACATTTATTCCACCTGTCAGAAGCGCTCATCGATTTGTCAAAT
The DNA here is from genome assembly GCA_963675035.1 of Allygus modestus. Taxonomy (NCBI): domain Eukaryota; kingdom Metazoa; phylum Arthropoda; class Insecta; order Hemiptera; family Cicadellidae; genus Allygus; species Allygus modestus. Next base: position 16,196,871 of record OY776112.1, read on the forward strand.
GCTACAAAATAACCAGTGGAGTCTTGTCAGTTCTCGATCGCAGTTTTGGTTCGACTAGATTTAGTTTGAGTATCCAAGTTTATGAAGTTAACAGTTCCCTTAAAAAGTGTTGAAGTGTTTGTGTGTTTGTGTTAGTGAACGCTAAGTTTCCTGTGTTTTGGACGTATTACACGTTATTTTTGTATGTATGTATTACATGGTTACTTTGTTATGTCTTTTATTGTATTCTTGGAACATTTTTGTAAACTACTGTTATGTCAAACTATATATTTCTGTATCTAACGTGTACACCAGATTTGTTTAAGGTTTGTAAATAAATTTGCCAAAGCAATTAAAATAAGCCTCCTTTCTAGAGACAAACTTGCCTCAGTTATTTTCCTTCTCACTATGGTAACGAATTCGCTTCATTCGTCCGGTCCTCCCTGAATTGCTGGTTCCATTCGCTACGCTATTTGTCTTTCATTTACTATCGGCCAATTCGCTTCGCCCCTCCGTTTTTAATCATCACGACTAACGAATTCGCTTCACACCTTCTCTTTAAAACATTTCGCTGGTTCTCCTGACATATAACGGAAGGCGGATTCGCTGTTTACATATTCTTTTCTGCGGGTGATTCGCTAATTTAATCTAGCGCTGGTTTAGCCTTTTCGATATTTCTTAACTGTAAATAAAAACTGTTATTTTTATGTCAACAGAATCTTTTAATGTTTTTACTTAAAAAAATATATATAACTGTTTAGGCAAATTATTTTAAAATCAAAGGAGTTAAAATTATATCATCTTAAATCGAAAATTTGTATTATGCCTTCCAAACATTAAAATATTAAAACCCAATAATAGCCATAAAAGTTTCCAATTCAATGATTTTAGGATACATCTTTGTTGGTTTTGGATTTCCTTCAATACAATAAAATATGTTATCTCAACAAACCAATTATTATGGAGTCTGAAAAAGTTTTATAAAATATATATTTGATAGGGCTGGTTTTGTATTTGAGAATGTAACTGTTGCTGGGCTGAAAAAAACAACTAAAAAATACGATTTGTTCAGCCGGTTTGAGGTCATCGTATAACACATACACACATCCACGCACACTAACTCACGCACACTCACACACACACACACACACACACATATTCGGGATCGAGTAACAGGTAACCGGGTTGATATATACGCGCTATAAATCAGATATATCTATGGAGGTGCCTTCACACGGTGCAGTCGAAGGAAATGCGATACCTAAGGTGACTCGAGGAACGATGTTTGCCTTGAACCGATGCATAGTATTTTATTTTGATTCTTTTTATTTATTTACTCTGGTACAAATAAAACACATTGGGATGAACTTTATTAAAACAGTTTAAAAATGAGTAAAAAATAAAAATATATTTGGATATTTTATTTATTTAACGATTATTTTATTTATTTGATTATTTAATTAAATTAATATTTTGAGATTTTTTATATTTGTTTTTAAAGTTTTTAATTAATTAATATATATTAATTGTAACTTACTGTACATAGTCATCAACTATTTCAATTAAACAACCGTTGTGAATGGATTTAATTTTTAATTTGGAAATATAAATTAATATACTTATTTATATTCATTACTAAAAGAAACTGTGAAACGTATTTGTAAACAATTATCAAAGAAAGAATATGATTCATGTTTAAAGCCCTACTATTACTTAAGTTTCTTTTGCTATTTACTTTTCAACTTGATGGTAACTTACAGCCTCCCCTCCCCCGCAATAATTCCAGTCCCCCTGGACATATCAACTCGTATATTTCAACAATAATCACCCCCCATAACTTCGCCCCTCTGAGCGTCGGTGTCGCCACCCTTTTATTTTTAGACCGCATGAAATATTGTCGTTTGTCTCCACCGAAGAGGGTGAGTACGTCATTGCAAAAAGCGTGGAACACAATTAATATGAAGACTCTGAACTCGCCTCTGATAGAGACACCTGTTTATGTCGTAGACTGTGTAGTGTGTGTTGGTGCATAAAGTAGCTTCTTCATTTTTCTTGCAGTCACTGATGTGAGGGGTTTGCTGTGTTGTTCCAAGGAAGAACAAATTATGAATAAAATCTTCCTGAAGTTAATTTAACTTTAAGGACAGATATAAGACTGCAAATACTGCCTCACCGTGTTAAATTTGATTTCAGGATTCGGTTGACTTAAGTTCCTTAAAAAATCTTATCCCTTAATTCTTGCTTATAGAAATAATTCAAACAATGACAAGGGGAACCTAAGTAAACAGAATGTCAAACAATCAACATAAATTGAAATATAAAATATTGTAGAGTTATTTAACAAATATTTGATCTCTCGGGCATACGTAGAAATTTTGTTAATGGGCTGTTTAGTTACAACTGCTAAATACCCCCGTAGCAGCAACCCTGCGTACTCAGCGAATTTCCAATGCATATATATGTATCTTAATACCACATAAAGCCACATACCAAGTTTCATCAATATACATTCATAAATAAACGATTTGTGACATTTTAATTATTCTCCATAAGAATAACATGGCGGCTGAGTATGCAGGTTTGCTGAAGGAAGGAAAACAAAAAATGGGGTTTTATTCAAATATAAATATAACTCATTTAGGTAAAGCCACATACCAAATTTCATTAATTTATTTTCATAATTAAGGGAGATAACACGTTACTTATTCTCCATAAGAATAACATGGGGCTGAGTACGCAGGTTTGCTGCTACGGGAGCCTTTGGCAAAAAATTGTTTTTTTGAGCAAATATCAATGGTCTACAACCAGATGAAGCCGTATACCAAGTTTTGTCCGTATACGTTCATAAATAAGCGAGATATAATTTTTTTCTTTTCCTCCATAAGAATAACATTAGACAACGTACTGTCTTTAGCACTTTCAATATCTCGGTAACCAATTGACGTAGAGAAATGATCAAAATACCAAATTGTGTGTCTTTTTAAGCTGAATCCAATGGTAAAAACTAAAATTTGACTATTTCCAAAATTATATGTAAAAAATTCAAAAAACCCATTTTTGGGGTAAAAAAACCCCTCCAAAATACCCCTTAGGATAAAGCGATCTGGCTGGTTTTCGAACTTAAAGTCATAAATGTTGCTTTACACGGTTATACCAAATTTCATCAAAATCGGATAATTTTTACGAGAGTTATCGTGCTCACGGACACACACACATACATATATATATATATATATATATATATATATATATATATATATACAGTTTCGAACGAATGGTGTTTTTGGGGTCTGGGGACCTCAAAACGAAAAGTTATCATGGTCCCGGGCCTAGGTCTTACCATGCCGACTACGGTAATAGCTTCTTCCCTATAGGGGAAATTCGCTAAAATATTACCATAAGCTGAAAATATTTTAAGCTACAAAAATAAATACTTAATCTGTGTACAAGTTAGCAAAAATCGCGTATTGTAAATCATTTGGCAAGCAAAAAAGTATCAAAAACTATTCAATGATGCAGTATGTAACATTAGTCAGATATCAAACAGCACAAAGCTTGATTGGCTCAATGAAATGGAAATTTGAATATTGTAACATTTTACAGTTTTCCATAATAATAGGTTGTCATTATTGATGTCAAAATGTAGCAAGATCCATCCATCATTTCAACATTTTGCGAAGATCCGTTATTTATTATTGTTTATCGCAAAATAGTATGCACTTACAAAACAGAATTTGGTATTGTATTTATACTATTGTATCCATTGGTATGTTTCCTTATATTTTAAGTTTTAAAAGGTTAAAATTAATCAACAGTGAAATGACTGATTCGATATCTGCGTCGGCGAGCGATCATGTTTATATTCATGGGTACGTCTCTAATAGGACAGCATTTCTTCAAAGTCTGTTAGCTTTGTTTATGTAATTTGAGATAAAACTAAAATGTTTTTGTTATCCGAAATTCTCAGAACAATGAGGCAAATGTAACTAAACAAATATGTTTACATGTTCAGTCTACTCAAAGTCCCATTTTAAAGTTCTATTTCTATTCCCTCTTTTAAAGTACCATATCAATACAGTAAATCTATCCATAATTTATAATTGTTGTATATTATGTTATTTTCTATCATAGTATAAATTTGAATCTACTTATTCGTCTCGGGAATATTTCTGTGGACCTGCACAGTTGACAATGAGTGTTGATCCACTCTTTACGCTCTTCCTCACGCTCAGACGTGTAGACTTGCAAGGAATATTCTTCTTTTACATCATGTAAATTGAAAACGAGTTCGCACGCAGCACGCTGACGTGAGGGAAGTGAGTTTCCACATAAAAACTTTTAAAACTCAAAATCAGTGTAAAAACATACATTTATTAAAATTTTTATTGAAATCTGAAAACATAGATTTTTGGCTGTTCTGATGCTCCTGGTTTCAATTACCTGCAAAGCTGGGAATACAATTTTGCGCATTATAATGTTAGGAGAAGATCCAGACAGGGTTTAAAGTAGGCGTGAGTCGCTGGGGATGATAAAAGTACTCTAACAAAAAAATAACAGGCTTTTCTAGTGTAAAACCCCCACGAGACAACGTACTGTGTTTAGTCAAAACACATTTTCTTTAATAACTTGGTAAATATTTATGCTAGAATGACGAGTGAGGGCTTAAAACTTTCGCCTCACTAATTCCCATCTTTTTACATGCATTAATTTTACATCCGGGGCTTTTGTGACCCTTTTTGGGCCCAAAAACTCGAAATTTGAAAGATTAATCCCCAAAAAAGGGGTTTAGAGTTTTCCGATTGTTTTGCCCAACGAACTTGTCCAACTGATTACAAAAAGGAACGTCCCTACCAAATTTGATGTAAATCGGACAAAAATTGCGACCGCTAGAGTGCAAACACACACACACACACATATATATATATATATACTAGGGGCTTGTAGGGGCAAAAGCCCCTAAAAAACCAAAATACATAAATTTTTTATCAACCTTCATTGGTCATTTATAAATAAGCACTGATTTTCTAGCATTATAATATAATATTATTATACTGTCTTATGTTTTTAATAAAATGTCCATTCCTAAACAACTATACATTGCTGTAGTTTAAAAGTAAACAAACTGAATAAGTACAGCTGGTATCAATATCAAAGGCTAATTTAACTCTGTGGCACAGCTGTTTTAATTTCAAAAGATGTAAACAAATTAATCCCCATGTTGTTTTAATGGGAAAAGTTTTATTCTGTTGCGAATTTATGGTAAAAAAATAAGAAAAATGAATAGTTTTCCCTCAAAATTCACGTCAAGACCTTTAAAATGATACCCCTCCCATCCTTCTACGGCCATCCAGTCACTCACAATTTCTTTACAAAAATTTGACTTACGGAATTATATATAGAGATATATATATATATATATATATACAATTTTGAACGACCCCCCAAAACGTGTTCAGGGGGAACTTCTATGGTGGTCCCGGGCTTAAGTTTCACCGTGCGGGTCATGCTAATAGTTCACTTTCCAAAGGAAATTCACTAATAAGTACCTTGAACCTTGAATATTAATGCTAGTAATCAGTTTTGTGTTTATACTATAGCAGTTTAATTATTGAAATCCTTAGTCTACTATTGCAGTTCTACACTCATTACTAAGTCGTTTGAATTTTGTAGTAGAAAGTATTCGATAGAATCGATCGATACCGACCAGTCGATATGACAATCGAAGTGGCCACAAGACAAGGCCGCGGCCGCTAGACGGGGCGTGGCTTCGTAAGTACATAACCACAGTGTATGTTTCCTCCGCAGTCAACGCTCCGACCTTGGCACCACGTCCTCTCATCCTCTCTGCTACGACCATCCTACATCATCCTACCATGCACTAAATCCTTCACCAATCTATCGTGCTACAGTTTTCTATATCCCATACCATCTTATCATCCACGACATCCAACACCAATCCAACAAGCTATCACTTTCTGTACACTATGCACTCCTTTCGCACACTAAATTCCACGCCAGTGCTACACTATACCACCCTAGCATCCACTAAATGTTGTACCATCCAAACAATTAATTCTATACTATCCACTATAAGTCACACTCTACTATGCTATAGGTTGTCCGTGTCGTTTATCACCGTAACATCCACTACATTTCGGACCGTCGCCTCATACCAGTTTAATATCCAAAGTACCGGGGGGCCGAGCTTTGCTCGGGGAAAAGCCAGTCAGTTTGTTTAGATGACTCGGAGTAATATTTCACCACTTCCCCTACTGATAATCAGATTTGTATAACTCATTTGCCTCTTTTCTACATTTTTAAGGTCCTTCCAGTTGTTATTTATAGCTCAATGTCCCTTTGATTTATTTTAATACTCTATATATGTAATCTTCACTCAAATATTTTAATCTCTGCTCTCAGGAAACCATATGTTAATAATCATAAACAACATGAGTATTACTTTGACTAAGATTATGAACAGCTGTTACAATTCTTTTGTTTTGATTTGCAACTCCATAAGCCCAATGTTAATTTTTTTAAATTTTCATTTTAGTTTTTTTACATTATTTGACTTTTCCTGGGGATGAGGCCTGTCTAGAACTTATTTTTATCCCAGAAATTAGTTATTTCGAACATTTGAAGGAAATCGTTGGAGCCGTTTTTGAGATCAGTGTCGCAAGCAAGCAAACCCTGCTCATATTACAGTATAGGATACAAACTAAATGTTGTGCTATCTACTGCATTTCATATCCTCCCAATTGTATGTTATAATACACCCGTCGCAGCAAACCTGCATACTCAGCGAATTTCCAATGAATATATAACATAACACTTAACAGGATTCATAAGAAATGTATTCACAAACAAGCGATATTTAAAATATTAATTATTCTCCATAAGAATAACATTGGGGATGAGTACGCAGGTTTGCTGCAACAAGGCACGCAAAATAATGGGTTTTTATGCAAATATCAATAGAACTCATCTTAGTGAAGTCACATACCAAGTTTCATCCATATACATTCATAAATAAGCGATATATAACATTTTAAGTATTTTCCATAAGAATAACATGGGGACCAAGTACCTAGGTTTGCTGCTACAGGAACCATAGGCGAAAAATTTTTTTTGTGCAAACAACAATAAACCATAACCAGATCAAGCCATATACCAAATTTTGCCAGTTTATGTTCATAAATAAGCGAAGATTTTATTTTACAATTTTTCTTTTTCTCCATAAGAATAACATTAGACAACGTACTGTGTTTAGCACTTTCAATATCTCGGTAACCAACTGACGTAGAGCAATGATCAAAATACCAAATTGTTTTTTTTTTTTTAAGTTAAATTCAATGGTATAAATTAAAATTTGATTTAAATTAAAATTACATGTGAAAACCCCAAAAAACACATTTTTTGGGTACAAAACCCCCCAAAAACCCCCCTTCGGATGGTGCGATTCATCTGGTTTTCGATTTTGTTCAAATAAATGGTACTTTACATATTTGTACCAAATTTCATTAAGATCGGACCTTTTTTACGAGAGTTATCGTGCTTACGGACACATATATATATATAAATATATATATATATATATATATATATATATATATATACATATATAAAAATTTGAACGAATGGTGTTTTTGGCATCTGGGGACCGCAAAATGAAAAGTTATCATGGTCTCGGGCTTAAGTCTTACCATGAGACCTACGGTAATAGCTTCTTCCCTATAGGGGAAATTCGCTAAAAGTATATTTGCACTCCAATTAACAAAGTTGTTCAGTTGTCAAACATCTCGTATATATATAAGTAACAGCTTGTTTTGCTAGCTTCAAGAACCTTATATGTGTGACGCTAGTAAATTACGTTAGGTTATTCAAATAAAGTCTAAAATGTGTTAATAGACATAATAGTAATCTAGTAACCTAAACAACCCTGTTCCTCTTCTCAATCAACATATCGAACTAATGTCACTACTGATGAAACTCGACAACTTAAGGATGTCGTGTACATTTTCAAAAGACATTTCGAAAAGACGAAATCGAGGTGCTCGACGACGGCTACGAGCGCAGGGGACGAATCGCAACATTCCGGCATATCAATGAAGCGGTTACTCTTCGCCGCGGCGAACATAAAAGTCGAGTGGCCTTGGATTTAGGATAAAATACGGCTCTTGGCCGAACAGAACGATTTATTTATATCTTCATCTATTGTGCGGGCGGTGCGACGTAGAATGGGTTAGATGAGAGATTCGGGGAACGGGTTTTAATTGAGTTTTTAAGTGGAAAACTTACAATGTCTAATGAGCAAGTGGTTTTGGTTATTATAAAAATCATTACATTAATACGCAAGCACAAAACTGTCCCTCCTTTTTTCAGCGTTTGTGTATCGTAGGAGAAATTCGCGCTCACCGTTAGAAACGTTGTGTAGGTGTGCAGAAACCCCTTATAATTTACATTGGCCCTCAGGGCTTAGCCAATCAGGCCTTCAAAGTTTCAATGTCAATCTTATGGAAGAACAGTAATCAATTGAAGTGCATATTTGACAGCTGAAATAATAACAAATGCTAGCACAACAGCAATAACACATGTTTCAGGACTAATGAAAATAAATAAAAAATACTACTGACTACTGGAATCATAACACCTCCTCTTGCCCGTTTTAACTCCACATTAAATGAATTAAACCTGGGTGTAAGGGAAAAAAGTGTGATGGAGGGAAAGAGGGAGAGAGAAGGAGGGGGAGGTTATTCGTAAAGTTCAGCATTTCGTACAATGGTTCAAATGCATTTTATTCAACTCTTACGTAGGATGTGGCAACACGTTCATGAATACATCCATTATTTGTATGTGCCGCTTTGGGTTTGCGTAGGATATTGTTTGGTCGAATTTCGACCTTCAGGCGATCGCTAGTAATAATTAAATTGGTAAACAAATAATTGTTTGACTAGTGAATTACACAGTATTGGTTTAACATTCGAGTTTTAATCGATATTGTTTCAACTGAAAGGAAAATGTATATATTTGTATCATCATTGAACTTTCACATCGTCTCGTGCTCGTGTGTTTGTGTGTTTGTGTGTTCGTATTTGCCACGTTGTATGATACCTCTAATGCTAGAGTATTTTGGGGATATTTTTAATAACTAAGCTTTTTTAAAAACAACATCTATTTTTTATTTTGGGTTTTTAATAATTATACAAACTATTGTAATGTTTGTTATTCAGTAACTAGATTCGTTTTAGTAGTAAGCTGAATAACTGACAGGCCATTCTTGGTTGAGTTTGAACGGTTTCCGCCTTATCTAAGCAGATGACAAAATTAATCCCCTCCAGAATGATGGGTCGTACCTCGCCAAGATAGAGAGGACACAATAGTCCCAAGCTCACCCAGTACAACAAGCCCCCCTCCGCCCCCCTCCAACCCCCCTCCACCCACCTCCTCAACCCCCCCCAAAAAGGAACAAAACACGAAACAGGTTATAATTGTTAGAGCTAGAAGGTTTTTTTTCTGAAGTAGTTTAACATGTTACACTTATTCATTACAGATATACTTCATCCTCAGATAATTTTTGTTTCTTTTTCATCTATAAAGTTCATTTTAAAAGCAGGTGTTTTGATACTGCAAAAGGCTTCTTGAATGGTAACAATTCTCATATAAACGTGTATACAATGTAGAAACTGTATATTTTGTTCATCGTAATAGTTATGAGCTCATCCCCGTACCCAATAATGAAACGTCTCCTTATTACTATGTTTAAAATCAAAATCATCGTTCCCCAATTTTTAAAACTTAGCTGATATGTATTTCACTGCGTTATTGTCCCCTCTCTTTTCTCTTTAGTGAAACTTTGGCCTACAATCTTCCTAAATAAGAGTACACATTAAAACCAGAGTTGAACAGGATGATGGAGGACGGATTAATTCATGGCCCGCTCGACGAAGATAATTTCTCCTTCTCTTTTTGCTGCTCGGTCTCTCGTGTTCTTATCCTTGAGAACCTTGATTATATGAACAACTCTGGTCCAACCGTTCATCTGTGAAATATGTGTTTTTATTTCAAGATTTCTGTGGTTTCCACATAGTAACAGATACGAATCCTCGTAAGCTCTGAAGACGACAGCGTGTGAAATCATCCATCTGGTTTAGGTAGTTTTTATACGGGTTTACTTACAGATATGCATTGTTATTAGTGAATTTCCTATGGAAAGTGAACTATTAGCATGACCCGCACGGTGAAACTTAAGCCCGGGACCACCATAGAAGTTCCTAACGTGACCCCCTAAACACGTTTTGGGGTGTCGTTCAAAATTATATATATATATGTTTATATATATATATATAATTATATATATATATATATATATATATATATATGTATGCACTCTAGCGGTCGAATTTTTTCCGATTTACTTCAAATTTGGTAAGGACGTTCCTTTCTATAATCAGTTGGACAAGTTCCTTGGGCAAAACAATCGGAAAACTCTAAACCCCTTTTTTGGGGATTATTCTTTCAAATTTCGAAGTACAATTAATGCATGTCTTAAGATGGGAATTAGTGAAGCGAAAGTTTTAAGGCCTCTATCGTCATTCTAGCATAAATATTTACCGAGTTATTAATGAAAATGTATATCGGCTAAACGTTGTCTTATGGGGTTTTTACATTAGAAAAGCATGTTATTCATTTGTTGGTGTATTTGTTTCATCCCCAGCAACCTCGCGCCTACTTTTAAGCCTGACTGGACCTTCTCCTAACCTTATAATGAGCAAAATTGTATTCCTAACACTGCAGGTAAATTAAACCAGGAGCATCAGAACAGCCAAAAAATCAATGATTTCAGATTTCAATAAAATTGGCATAAATGTATGTTTTTATACTGGGTTTGAGTTTTAAAAGTTTTGTATGTGGAAATTCAACGCAGCACGTCAGCGTGCTGCGTGCGAACTCGTATTAAATTTGGGTAGAGTAATTAGAATTGAAGTAATAGTTTACCTCACCGAAGTTTTTTACTTTAAGTTTCTTACTTTCACGTGAGGGAAGTGAATTTCCACATAAAAAACAATAAAAACTCAAAATCAGTTTAAAAAATACATTTATTCCAACTTTTATTCAAATCTGAAAACATTGATTTTTTGGCTGTGCTGATGCTCCTGGTTCTATTTACCTGCAATGCTAGGAATACAATTTTGTGCATTATAAGGTTAGGAGAAGGTCCAGTCAGGCTTTAAAGTAGGCGTGAGGTTGTTGGGGGTGATAAAAGTACACCAAAATATGAATAACAGGCTTTTCTAATGTAAAATCCCCATAAGACAACGTACTGTGTTTGGTCGAAACACATTTTCTTTAATAACACGGTAAATATTTATGCTAGAATGACGAGAGAGGGTTTAAAACTTTCACCTCTCCAATTCCCATCTTTTTACATGCATTAATTTTACATACGGGGCTTTTCTGACCCTTTTTGGCCCAAAAACTCAAAATTTGAAAGATTAAACCCCTAAAAAAGGGGTTTAGAGTTTTCCGATTGTTTTGCCCAACGAACTTGTCCAACTGATTACTGAAAGGAACGTTCCCACCAAATTTGAAGTAAATCGGACAAAAAATGTGACCGCTAGAGTGCAAACACACATATATATATATGTCCATATATATATATAAAATTTTGAACGACCCCCCAAAACGTGTTCAGGGGGTCACGTTAGGAACTTCTATGGTGGTCCCGGGCTTAAGTTTCACCGTGCGGGTCATGCTAATAGTTCACTTTCCAAAGGAAATTCACTAATAATGGCAAAATTGTGGTATATTTTGTATTAGGCACATTGCTATTCTTCGGGTTCTTGAGGTTCCCACGTGCCTTTACTGACGATTGGAACATATAATTAAATTAAATTAATAATAATGTGAACTTAAAATATAAACACGGAAGTAATGAAACGTAACATATTCTGTTGATCAATATTAAGGTGAAGGAGTTGACTTAGAACGCTAGGTCTGAAGATACGAATTCAGGTGTATTGTTTATGGCACCCATGGAAGTTAATAATAACTAGTAGAATGTGTACCCGTTCTTCGCACGGGTAACAGCTGTAATAAAAACAAATGTATCAGCCGTTGGAAATTAAATACCTTTAAGTGTATTTAAACTCATCCCTTTTCTTTATATTTGTGCCTTCAGGGAAAATTTTATCAAAAAACTAATATTTTTCCTCCAATTCGCTCACTGAGACATTCAAGTGTAGGGTTGATGGGTTTCAGACTTATGGTTTTCTCAAAATTGCCTGGGGACATGAGGATTTATATATAGAAGACTAGCTGCTACCAAAATACATTAGAAATACTAACCTGACCAGCACTATCGATTTTTTTTAGTTTTACCATCTAATTTCCTTTTCCCTAACTGGCAAACAACTTCAGCTGGTAATTTTATAAATGATATCCTTCCATAAGATTTGCATTTGAACTTACAGGACCCGGGGGGTAGAGCCCTAAGCTTTGATTAGATTACATTATCAGGTCTATATGTTAATGTGATATGTAAGCTATGTTCATGCGAAATTTTAGCTTAGTCGGTCCAATAGTTTATGCGTGATGGAACTCCAAATATCCATACATACATCCAAACAAACATCCAAACTTTCACATTTATAATATTAGTAAGATAATAATAATAATGTAATACTATTTATTCCATGACAACGATTAACGAGTTCGCACGCAGCACGCTGACGTGAGGGAAGTGAATTTCCACATAAAAACTTTTAAAACTCAAAATCAGTGTAAAAACATACATATGTCAAATTTGTATTGAAATCTGAAAACATTGATTTGTTGGCTGTCCTGATGCTCCTGGTTTCATTTACCTGCAATGCTGGGAATACAATTTTGTGCATTATAAGGTTAGGAGAAGGTCCAGTCAGGCTTTAAAGTAGGCGTGAGGTTGCTGGAGATGTTAAAAGTACACCAACAAATGAATAACAGGCTTTTCTAATGTAAAACCCCCATTAGACAACGTACTGCGTTTGATCAATACACATTTTCTTTAATAACTCGGTAAATATGTATGCTAAAATGACGAGAGATGGCTTAAAACTTTTGCCTCTCTAATTCCCATCTTTTTACATGCATTAATTTTACATCTGGGGCTTTTCTGAACCTTTTAGGGCCTAAAAACTCGAATTTGAAAGATCAATCCCCAAAAAATGGGTTTCCAGTTTTCCGATTGTTTTGCCCAACGAACTTGTCCAACAGATTATAGAAAGGAACGTCCCTACCAAATTTTAAGTAAATCGGACAAAAAATGCGACCGCTAGGGTGCATACATATATATATATATAATATAACATTTTGAAAGACCCCCAAAAACGTGTTCAGGGGGTCACGTTAGGAACTTCTATGGTGGTCCCGGGCTTAAGTTTCTCCGTGCGGGTCATGCTAATAGTTCACTTTCCAAAGGAAATTCACTAACAATGTATCGGAATCTATAAGCAAATTGTTATGGAAACCCGGTTATTCAAATAAGTTAGGCCTGAGTCGATCTTTCCCTTCCAGGTGGAGTCCGGCCCTTTTTCATAACCTTTCCGGTATTTGCCTAACTGAGTTGGAGAAACCGTTCAAACTCACCTCAGACTGGGGCCTGCGATGAAACTCGAGACCTCTCTAATGTGAGGTGCAGTTTCAATAACTTGCCACCTCACTCGGTTGCATTTGTACATTTTTGCTTTGCTTATTTTTAAATTACATGCTTTATATATAATTGATACAATGACAGTTTTGTTTGTATTCTCCTCCAAAAAATCTTATTATTGACTATATTACCAGTTATGGCACACAATATCCGTATCTTTCCCACCATACCCTCTTTTAATTGTGACTTTTGAATAGTTTAATTTTTATTTACAGATTGTATTTAATTTTACAAAAACACCAGACTTCAAACAAACATTATAAAATGAGTTATGCAATACAAACTGACTCAAACTGAAGCTAATGAAAAATATCCGATCAAGGAAAACGTTTAATATTAATAGTAATCCTTATACACTGGCAGCCAAGAGGATACCAGTACCAGTACCAGTTTTTTTTTTACTCTATAAAATAGGTAACTTGCACCAATGAGGATCAAGATAAAAGTCGGTTCTGCAATAACCTTTTCATGATCATAACCATATACAATACTGAGCAATGACCTAACAGCGGCGATGTACAGATATGACTGCGGAGGAATGGGATTGGTTGTTGGGAATGCACCGTTATAGCGATTCACCTTTGCATTGATAAAGTACCAATGCACTTTTTAAATGTAAACATTTAACTTGTGTCTTGTGCATAATTTGTGAAGTTGTTAACCATGGATTCTAGCTGATACACGAAACCACAGCTTTCTTTTGTCAGTGGGAAATCGGGATACCGATTGTAACGATGTTTCAAGAACCGATTGTATTAAAACCACAAGAACCAGCAATATTTTCCCTTTTATGTTATCATCATATGTATTCTTTACTCAAACATGTTATCTCTTCCAAATGTAACTTAGTTGTTTCACTAAAACTTTCTAATGGGAGTTATTGTTCAAATTGGCTTCTGGCCTAAAAGCCCAACATCACGATCCTGTAATTGTTTGTGAGCCAAAACAAAGAAACTAAAACACATTAAATTTTACCAGGAGACCTGTCGCTATCAAATAGAGTTGGAGTGTGTGTGCGTGTGTTCGTGCGTGTGCTAGAGGGCAAGCGGGGTCACAACCTTTAGATATATCACACCCAGCTGGCCACCATATGGCCGCTATATCAACGGATCTCGAGTTGGGAATTTTACAAGTATATTGCTTTGGTATAAGCATCTCCTATAGATATCATCTAGTCGGATGAAGGTGATAGTGTTTTAAGATATGAAGTTGTGTAGTACAAACAACAATTAATTCCTTACCTAAAACACTTTCTGATTAAAGTGTACAAGCCTTTTATAGATAGATTATTTACCATCAGTTTAACGCTCTACCTTCTACAAATATTTAATTATTTGCACTATTGTGTGTAGAGCATGAATTGATATTACTGTTTCTCGTACTTTAAGTTACAAATTTTTAAGGAAAAAAGTTGTTGTTTGTATTAATTATTATTATGGCACTGTTAAATTTTGTTTATCTACAGGGTGAATGAAAGGTAACTATGAATATCAATCTGGCATACACAGTATTCTGTAATATTACTGATTTAATGTTGGCAATTGGGTCAAAATATTGAGAATTGGCTCCGCCAAGGAGAAGGTGTTCAAGTCCAAACCTCGAACAGTGGAGGAATTGGAAAACATAATTCAAAAGGTTATCAGTAATATTCCAATTAACTTCCCTCAGAAGAGTGTAAATTGTACCTCTAGCCGTTGAGTAAGTTGGTTGAAAACACCGATGCCTATGTTGAGATTTAACTGGTTCCTTTTTTTTAATTTACCGAAGCACATGTAAGTGGAATTTTAATAAATAATGATCATTAACAGAGATTTTACAACAGTTTTTTTTAATACCTAGTTACTTTTCACCCACCCTGAATATTCTAACTTGTAAAGTAGCCTAAATCTCACTACATGTCAATAAAATTAAACATTAGTTGTCTGGAATCCAAAATTGAGTTTCAATCTGTTTGCCGATGCAATGAGACCAGACCCCCACAGGCCACTTGTGCGGTATCCCCTCCCCGAACTGGGGACCCTGTGAGATTGCTAAGGGGGAACATAGGGGATGCTGTAGTAATTGTGAGCCATCATCCAATATTTGGGTTGCAGTCCATTAAGATATCCTTCGAGAGAATATAAATTGTACTAATTGTACTACCAATAATCACGTAATTTCCAATTAAGAAACATGTGAGGTTGGTAGTTTTATTCTAGAATCCAACAAGTATGATATTCAATCTCATTATTGTAATTATTACGCCTTCGACTTAAACATATTTTGGAGGCAAAATATCCTTTATAGAATACATTTTTGGCCTGCATTAAGTGCGTTTTGTTTTGTTTTTTGGATTGTTTTTTTCTTTCACTAATGTAAAATATTTACTGGTTTTCCATTTGTAATTCTTCTAAGACAACTCAGTCTTGATTATTTTCACTGATACAAAATATATTTATAAAAATCCATTTTTACTTATTAATGAATCAAATTTTTGAAACTCATTACCCTAATCGTAATGCTTCAAAAAACCTTAGGTATTTACGTTACATATAGTAGTAGTATAATAACTAATAATAACTAGTATAATTAACTAGTATAATTAAAACAATATCTGGGGGCCGAGCTTTGCTCGGGGAACATCAATCAGATTGTATAGGTAACTTGGAGTCATTTAACTAGGTCCCCCTACTAACGAGCAGATTTACTTAGCTCATTTGCTTCTTTTCTACAGGTTTAAACTTACTCTAGTAAGTTTAAACCAGGCGGAGAGGCAGAGAGGCAGAGAGGCGGAGAGGCGGAGAGGCGGAGAGGTTGAGAGGTGGAGAGGCGGAGAGGCGGAGAGGCGGAGAGGCGGAGAGGCGGAGAGGCGGAGAGGCGGAGAGGCGGAGAGGCGGAGAGGCGGAGAGGCGGAGAGGCGGAGAGGCGGAGAGGCGGAGAGGCGGAGAGGCGGAGAGGCGGAGAGGCGGAGAGGCGGAGAGGCGGAGAGGCGGAGAGGCGGAGAGGCGGAGAGGCGGAGAGGCGGAGAGGCGGAGAGGCGGAGAGGCGGAGAGGCGGAGAGGCGGAGAGGCGGAGAGGCGGAGAGGTGGAGAGGCGGAGAGGCAGAGAGGCGGAGAGGCGGAGAGGCGGAGAGGCAGAGAGGCGGAGAGGCAGAGAGGCGGGCAACATAAGTGTGAATAACCTGCCGAATTGAAGGAAGAGTTCTCATTAGTCTCCATGGCAACCGCACATTGACGCCGGAAATAGAGATAACAGCTCACACAGGAAACAGTGTTATCAGTGTCTCTCGAGAAACATTTGTCGCGCTAGTAATAATGTTGTTCTAATTCAAATGTAAAGATTGTTTCAACTTAGGTAATATAGGCAAACCGAGAATAGGCCACGATATTAAGGGCAAACAGGAGGAGGACCAAGCATGGAAACCACTGCGGATATTGTTCCAGAGCACTAATATTATCTTAGTGGATAGAAACTTTACGAAAAAGGTGTACATCAAATCTAAATTGTTGAATACGAAATACAGTTACCGATGATTTTGTGAAGTTCATAGAGATTACGAAGTCAGTCGGGATAAATATTCATATTACACTATTAGAATATGCGTAGTTGTAACTATCTGTTTGAAGGAAATTTGTGAATAAATCATGGATTATAAAATCAGATTTAGAATGAAAAGGCTGAAGAAGCATACACTAATTTTCTCTATTAAATTATAAAAAAATACCCTCGTCGCAGCAAACATGCGTACTCAGCGAATTTCCAATGCACATTTTTGTCTTAATACTACATAAAGCCGCTTACCAAGTTTCATAAAAATATATTAACAAATAAGTGATATTTTAATTATTCTACATAAAAATAACATTGGGAATGAGTATGTAGGTTTGCTGACACAATTTTGATGCAAATATCAATACAATTCAACTAGGTGAAGACACATACCAAGTTTTATCAATATTCATCCATGTAAGCGATATATAACATTTGAATCATTTTCCATAAGAATAACATGGGGGCTGAGTAAGCAGGTTTGCTGCAAAAGGAACGCAAAATATGGGTTTTCATCCAAATATCTATATAACTCAACTAGGTGAAGACCCATACCATGTTTCATCAATCTACATTCATAAATAAGCGATGTATACCATATTTTAATTATTCTCCATAAGAATAACATGGGGGATGAGTACGCAGGTTTGCTGCTACAGGAAATATCGGTAAAAATTGTTTTTGTGCAAATAAGAATAGACCACAACCAGATAAAGCCACATACCAAGTTTCATTAATATTTGTTCATTAATAAGTGAGATATCAAATTTTACTGATTCCCCATAAGATTAACATTGGACAACGTACTTTGTTTAGCACTTTTAAAATCTCGGTAACCAATTGACGTAGAGCGATGATCAAAATACCAAATTTTTTAAGCTAAACTTAATGGTCTAAACAAAAGTTTGTGTTTAAAAAGAATTACATGTAAAAAGTTCAAAAACAAATTTTTGGGTACAAAACCCCCCAAAAACCCCCTTTGAAATACAGCGACCTGTCTGGTTCAAGAACTCATGAAAATAGATCCTACCTTACACGTTTGTACCAAATTTCATCAAGATCGGACCATTTTTACGAACGTTATCGTGCCTACGGACATATATATATATATATATATATATATATATATGAATATATATATATATATATATATATATATATATATATATATATGAATTTGAACGAATGGTGTTTTTGGCATCTGGGGGCCTCAAAACGAAAAGTTATCATGGTCTCGGGCTTAAGTCTCACCATGAGACCTACGGTAGTAGCTTCTTCCCTATAGGGGAAATTTTATAAAAATGTTCTTATTCTAAATGCTGTAGCAGAATCCTTAAAATTCAAACTTTAAAACGGTAGCACCTTTTAAATACAGTTATCCAATCAATTTAATGAACAGTTCCCATAAAACCTGCCATGAAGTCGGAATTTAACCAATGATAATTCAATTCATGCAAATAACCGTGTAAGATACCCAGCCTACTTATCTCACAAGCAGGACCAAAGCAGGATACGTTAATGTCTCAATCACCTGCACTGTTGACTAGCGGGTAATTTCTCGATTAATAACACGAACATTGCCACGGAGCCCCCAATTAGCCGACTCTGACGGTCAGATTGAAATTAGCAATGTAACACGCCACGACCGCGACGCCACGTTGTTAGGCCTACTATCACTGGCAGAGTTGGTATTAGTGTAATTATCAAAAATTGGGTGAGATAACATCACTTTAACTCTGGAATGAAAAATGTAAGGCAATTTAAAATGGTGGTTAGGAAGTTTACAATCCTTGTTGTATAATTAGGAGGTACGGTGATGAGTTTTGTTTGTTACTTTATGGGGAAGGGGGAAAGATAAAAAATCCAATTTAAAAAAAAGTTACAGTTTGAGTTGGTAGTTGTATTGACCAATTCTCATTACGTACAAAACTACTTAATTTATTTTTGTTACGTATTCATGTATATTTAATACATTTTTCTATTCGTTTAAAAAACGTTTTCCTAATATTTTCTCCACACTTCTCTTTTGACAACAACCTAATTAAAATGTATCCTATGTTGAAGGTGTATGCTTACAAACTCATCTTCAATTTAACATCTAAATTATTAAAAGATTTTCTTCCTTTTTTCGGTTGTTATAGGTCTGAAATGAATATGATTATTCATTGACACTCATAAATGAGGTATTTATTAAGAATCCAAATTGAAAGCTGAGGGGGTTCATCTATTATTTCTCGGTTTAACAATAGGACGAAATGAAGACGGGATTACAGTTTCAGCTTTTCCAAATACCTAATTTATAACTTTTAACCTCTCTTCATCTGATAAGTAGAACAAATATATACTCAAAGGATCGTTATAGCAATTAACAAAAGAGTTTATAAGCAAGTTAAATAACATGATCTTACCTTTCTGTATGGATTTGACAAAAATGAATTTTAACCAATGAATGTGAAGTTGATTGACGTTTTTAATACTGTGTATAAGTATTAGCACAGAATGTATCAGAACAACGGAATGCACGGAATGTACCCTATGTTCGTATTGCGTAAGAATCTACCATCATAGTTGTACAGTATTTAGTGAAAAAATTGTATACTTCGATAATTCTGCGGTAAGGAGAATCAAGAAGATTGGTTATAATTGGACTGCTGGTAGTTTCAGTCTGGTCTTGGGAAAAAACTGGTTTAATATGTTTGATCTATTAGCATACGAAGGAATGCTTTTTTGGACGGAAACAACGCAAAATATAGTACATTTTATTATCTACCAATAAATTAAAACAAGCTCTGTTGACATTTCGTTCAATGGATCAGCCCTTTGAGCGCCAAGGGCCGACAATATCGGCTTATGAATCTGTGTTTATAAAATAGTTGTATTAATAAATAAAATTAATAGTAAATCGAGTTCGCACGCAGCAAGCTGACGTGAGGGAAGTGAATTTCCACATAAAAAACAATAAAAACTCAAAATCAGTTAAAAACATACAATTATTCCAATTTTTATTCAAATCTGAAAATATTGATATTTTGGCTGTTTTGATGCTCCTGGTTCTATTTACCTGCAATGCTGGGAATACAATTTTGCGCACTATAAGGTTAGGAGAAGGTCCACTCAGGCTTTAAAGTAGGCGTGAGGTTGTTGGGGATGATAAAAGTACACCAACAAATGAATAACAGGCTTTTCTAAAGTAAACCCCCCATAAGACAACGTACTGTGTTTGGTCAATACACATTTTCTTTAATAACTCAGTAAATATATATGCTAGAATGACGAGAGAGGGCTTAAAGGTTTTGCCACACTAATTCCCACCGTTTCTCATTCGTTAATTTCACATCCGGTGCTTTGCTGACCCTTTTTGGGCCCAAAAACCCAAATTTCTAAATTTAAAATCCCCAAAAAAGGGGGTTAGGGTTTTCCGATTGTTTTGCCCAACGAACTTGTCCAACTGATTACAAAAAGGAATATCCCTACCAAATTTGAAGTAAATCGAACAAAAAATGCGACCGCTAGAATGCATACACACACACACACACACATATATATATATATATATATATATATGTCTATATGTCTATATATGTATATATATATATATATATAATTTTGAACGAACCCCAAAAACGTGTTCAGGGGGTCACATTAGGAACTTCTATGGTGGTCCCGGGCTTAAGTTTCACCGTGCGGGTCATGCTAATAGTTCACTTTCCATAGGAAATTCACTAATAATTGTAACAGAGTACCATTTTAATATAATAACAAGATTAAAAGGGTACTATGTTACAATTATTTTAAGAATTAGTAGCCCTATATTGTGAACATAGTTACCAAAATAATATTTAAAAATACATGAAATTATATGAGGCATTCATGGAAACTAAGAAATGCAGACTTTATGCACGTATAAACCGATCAAGAAATAGTTCCAACTTTGAGGTTGTTAATTAGAAAACAATCGAAAAGGCCCTGAGCTAATAGTTTTCAAAGAGCCAATTTTAGTATAATGGTTATTTATGTATATGCTGTTTTCATTTGTTCCAAAACTATTACATTGAATTGACGACGGAGAGTTCATTATAACTATCACATAATCCAGTAAAACAACAGTTTTAAAACCATGCTAATCCACACGCCATGCACAGATTGGCGATCAGCTAGGTGACATCACTTTTAAGGGTGCGCCCTACCCAGATTGAATTCATTGTTGTTTAGCGCCGCGCCGGCGCCGCCAACAAGCAGGGCCATGCATATTTACGCTTGAAGACCATTTTGTTCTCCTCGATCGCACTGTTATTTTACAGATTTATACCAAACTATTTGCAGTTTCACACTTTTCAGATTCCAATCTAGGGATCATACGGTTCCTTTTCTCCAAAATAATTTTTCTCCATACGTTAGGAATCTTTAGAAAAACGCTTAATTTGAGAACATTACTAATGGCCTACCACTTATTTTGAATTAAAATCACGATTTTTAAATCGTATGATCTCTAGATGAACATTTATTGAATTAAATAACATCAAATTATTTTTAATTGGTTAACAATTTAGCCTACAATGAGGGAGATGCAAACCCCTTACTTGAGCGTGCGGAAGGGAGGTACGGCGCACCCTTAATCTGTTGTTACCGGTCAATAATGAGAAAGTGATATATACTGTAACTACATCTAACAATCTAAAAACAATCACTAAAACATTTCACTTAAAACATATTTAATTAGCTAGCTGGTGGCCGTCATTTGCGCAGTAACTTTGCAGGCATAAAGCTATATGTTAATAAAAATCAATATACGTTGACTTTTAATGTATAAATCATTGTCCACAAGATAACCATTAGGGCTTCCAATTGACTATGACACAATAAGGCAAAGCCCCAGTGACCTATTGCTATATTGTTTCTATAGGTACAAACAGAATAGTTTAGTTGAATCACTTGAGATACTAACTCGAAACTTGGCACGTGGATTATAATAGGGCTAATGTGGTATTGAATTTGGTGTATCTAGCTTCAACCGTTTCTAAATGGCGGCCATTTAAAGTTTTTAAAGCTTAATATATTGAAAATGGCAAATTTTGGGCAATTGGTCTTTGTATAAACAGAATGAAATGTTTAGACAAAAAATTGTATAATCGTTTTAAAAGCACTAAGTCCACAGATGAGCAATTGCAATTTTTACCGTGGTAATTTCTGGTAATTTATATGGAATTTACTCATAAAAAGTGGAATTGCTCAGCTATGGGTTGAGTGATCTTCAATATATGCGAAGTATTTTTCTCCTTTTGATGAGATCTATCAAACTACATCTATGCCATTCTCTCAAGGGACATTCTGTATATATTACTTTATTACAATAATTAACGTTATATTAATTATTTACGTCAATGAGCTAGGATGTGCTTTCCTTTTTCATTTGTAGAGTAATTAAAACGATTTTGTTTTACTCATGCAATTCCGTGTATGAATAATAATTCATCATTCATAATTCATCATAATAATTCATCATAATAATTTAATAATTCATAATAATAATTCATAATAATTCATCATCATAATTCATATTCCGACATTTCATCATAATTAATATTATAAATCGAGAAAATTTAACAATAATTTTGTAATATCTTAAGTGGAATGTTTAGTCTTAAAGAAACATAAGCATGAAACTGTATTAGACTGAAACTGAGATGAAATAAGATCAAAAATGCATATGAAACAAGCCACCAGAGGGCAAAGCCGTAATAAGCAGATCCAAGCCGATGTCTGGGATGGTCGGGGTCAATAATGTCGTAAACCCTGTAGTATATTGTGTATTGTCAACCCAGGAATAGCATCCCACTCTGTACACCGTCTGAGATTTGAAGTCATGCCATATTTAACGAGGTAGAAGATAATGTTTGAATATTTTGATCAAACTGAAAAATGATCATGGTCTCGAGCACATAACCTTTCCTAAGTGATCCAGTAATAGCAGTTGCATCTAAAGTTATAATTACTTTGGTTATCTGAATGTGTTGCACTATTTAGAATGATAGCTCTCAATTTTAATAGGTACAGTAAACTAAATTTTATTTTAGGAATGTTATAGATTGTAAACACGTTAACGTATGCTTGCGGACCTTTGCAAAGCTCCTTAGTTTTATAATATATCAATTCAAATTTTCTCTAAGTATTTTTAAACACAAGTAAACGGTTGAAATCATTAGTGTTTGTACTCGTACATTCACACATTTGCAATCTTTCTCTGTCAGATTACAATATAAAAAAATATAATTATTTAGGTATGTTGCATATGGTAGATATTTGTTGACCTATTGTACAAGTGTTTGGTTAAAAAAGGTGTAAGTTAACAAAGCTAAATACGTAACATGTCTATTAAATCTTTAGATCTTTAAAAATTCAGTCCTCGTTCATCCTCTTACGGGAATAATGAGCGTACACCTAGTAGCGTGTAATAACAAGCAGAACAAAAAACATGCAAAATCGAAATACATAAAACAAAGTTGGATTAGTATGTTAGTTAGTTAGTTTCACTAAACAGCTGTATAAGGATTATATTTAACATACTTGAAAGGCATAATCATATGCTCATTATGGAAATAAATACACCCGTCGCAGCAAACCTGCATACTCAGCGAATTTCCAATGAATATATAACATAACACATTAAAACACTTAACAGGATTCATAATAAATATATTCACAAACAAGTAATATTTAAAATATTAATTATTCTCCATAAGAATAACATTGGATGAGTACGCAGGTTTGCTGCAACAAGGCACAATAAATAATGGGTTTTTATGCGGATATCAATTGAAATCATCTTAGTGAAGTCACATACCAAGTTTCATCCATATACATTCATAAATAAGCGATATGTAACATTTTAAGTATTTTCCATAAGAATAACAAGGGTCCTCATGAAGTACCTAGGTTTGCTGCTACAGGAACCATAGGCGAAAAATTGTTTTTTGTGTAAACATTAACAAACCACAACCAGATGAAGCCATATACCAAATTTTGTCAGTTTATGTTCATAAATAAGCGAGATATACATTTTTTCTTTTTCTCCATAAGAATAACATTAGACAACGTACTGTGTTTAGCACTTTCAATATCTCGGTAACCAATTGACGTAGAGCAATGATCAAAATACCAAATTGTTTGTTTTTTAAGCTGAATTCAATGGTATAAATTGAAATTTGATTTAAATAAAATTTACATGTGAAAAACCCAAAAACACATTTTTGGGGTACCAAACCCCCCCAAAACCCCCCTTCGGATGGTGTGATTCATCTGGTTTTCGAACTCGTTCAAATAAATGGTACTTTACACATTTGTACCAAATTTCATTAAGATCGGACCTTTTTTACGAGAGTTATCGTGCTTACGGACACACATATATATATATATATATATATATATATATATATATATACATAAATAAAAATAAAAATATACATACATATATAACAATTTGAACGAATGGGGTTTTTGGCATCTGGGGACCTCAAAATGAAAAGTTATCATGGTCTCGGGCTTAAGTCTTACCATGAGACCTACGGTAATAGCTTCTTCCCTATAGGGGAAATTCGCTAAAATCAACTTGAATGGCAACTCTAACTCTTTTTTCTATGCCAAAGTTAGCTCAATATAAAAATAGGCGAGTGATCGTAGGGAACGAGCTCATCTTGAAACTGAACGATCATTTTTGACATAAAACAAATTCAGTGACATTATGACAGGACAACGTCTGTCGGGCCAGGTGGTGTATTACTAGTACATAGTTAAATAAAATCAACGTACAAGCTCACATGCAAGAAACTATATAAATAACCAGTTAATGCAATCTATAATAAACTGAGAAATACATAGATTATTCACATTCAGTTACATCAATGCAGGTCACCTGTTTTCCTCCCCAAATAGCAGTTATTCAACGCAATTTAATTTAATTTCTCTTCGTTTTATTTTTGAGAGACTGTAACTATATTAATACTATAACATTTAACTTCATAGAAAAGAAACAAATTTTGTAACATTTAAAAAAGTAGGTTTTGTTTAAATAAATAAATCTACTCTATACATTCCACAAGATAATTTTGTTTCCAAAAGCAATTTAATGGATACTGTTCATATTTTTTTCAACCAGATACTTCAACTTCGCAGAGGGCTTTCTTTCATATTGGAACTCCTAATTTTTTAAATGTGATTTTATGGCGATCAAGATTCTATGTGTGTTCAACGCTCACACAGTTGGCCGGTAGCTATCACACGAAGTATATACAACATACAACTTAACGTCTACTAAGCGTTAAATACCTAAAGCGGCTCTACCAAGCTCCAAAAACCATCTCAACGACGCCGACGTCCTCCAACGAAGCGCCGATCGTCGACCCTCACATGTATTCATTTGCCTACCGATTTATTGGAACCATCGCCATAATTTAGGTTATTAAAATGTCCCCGCGGCCCGCAGCGCCAAAATACGGGTTTGGTTCCGCGCCGTTCGTGTCCCGCCCTCCTGGATACGCTCGGTATAACTCGACGGTTACTGTCGTCAAGGGGGATTAGGCTTTCAAATTGGAAACTGCGGTGATAGAGTGTGCTTTAGATAAACATGTGGTATTTAGCGGAAAGCTCCTTTTATGTCTTAATAGGTCTTTCGCTCTTTGCACGGGGATCTGGCAGCCTCTTAACGCCGGTCTCTACGTCTATCAACTTCTTCAACATTTTATCTCTGAAATATCTTACGATAATACATTTAAACGTGTTCGCACGCAGCACGCTGACGTGAGGGAAGTGAATTTCCACATAAAAACTATAAAAACTCAAAATCAGTTAAAAACATACATTTATTCCAACTTTTATTCGAATCTGAAAACATTGATTTTTTGGCTGTTCTGATGCTCCTGGTTATATTTACCTGTAATGCTGGGAATACAATTTTACGCATTATAAGGTTAGGAGAAGGTCCAGTCAGGCTTTAAAGTAGGCGTGAGGTTGTTGAGGATGATAAAAGTATACCAATAAATGAATAACAGGCTTTTCTAATGTAAAATCACCATAAGACAACGTACTGTGTTTGGTCGATACACATTTTCTTTAATAACTCTGTAAATATTTATGCTAAAATGACGAGAGAGGGCTTAAAACTTTCGCCTCTCTAATTCCCATCTTTTTACATGCATTTATTTTACATACGGGGCTTTTCTGACCCTTTTTGGGCCCAAAAACCAAAATTTGAAAGATTAATCCTCAAAAAAAGGGTTTAGAATTTTTTGATTGTTTTGCCCAGCGAACTTGTCCAACCGATTACAGAAAGGACGTCCCTACCAATTTTGAAGTAAATCGGACAAAAATGCGACCGCTAGAGTGCAAACACACACACACACACACACACACACACACACACACACACATATATATATATATATATAATTTTGAACGACCCCCCAAAACGTGTTCAGGGGGTCACGTTAGGAACTTCTATGGTGGTCCCGGGCTTAAGTTTCACCGTGCGGGTCATGCTAATATTTCACTTTCCAAAGGAAATTCACTAATAATCTTTGAAACACTATCTGAGCCGTCATTATTTTTATACTGTGGAAGATCTGACCGACCATATGATTTAACCCCACCCCAACCCCTACTATAAAGCTGGGGCTAACCTAGAGTGAGCACTTTGACCTGTCCAACGCGTCAAGCCTACGAACGGAAACAAGTAACAAGTAAGTAAAACTACAGGTTCTAAAGAATGTATAGACTTTCACACACACACACCTTAACCTTAACATTTGAGTGCTAAGGGCTGATATGTCCGCTTTTGAATAAACCATAAGGGTTTATTTTTGTGAGCTGCACGATCAGGTGTTTACAGAGATGAACCGCTTGTTGCTGGGTACCACGTTTGAAATAGGAAGAACTAGGGTTATAAGAAGTTAAAATAAACTGCAGGTAAATTCTTTGTGAAAAATACGACTGAAGCACAACCGATTAAATAATCATAAATAAATAAAATTATGTACTCTTTTAGAATAAATAATTCCTCCTTAAAAAGTATTTATAACAAACCAAAATAAATGTATTACATGATTCATATTTTTTAATAATTAAGCAATTTCCTCTCTGTAGGGTTAATTACAGTTAACATTGTCAACGGATCTAGATCAAATACTTGGTATTTGGCCTTCATATATCTCTTTAACCTTTTATTATTCAAGAAAAATCGTCTGGATTGAACTGCAGATGAAGGTTTCCGACAACGAAAATTACAATCCCGATATAACGAAAAATATAGGTCGATTTTTGTTCTAAAATAGGAGATTATTATAAAGTGGGTAAGGCTTTATCATAAGAAATACCTGTGCAAAGGGCTCGAACTTTTTTAAAAGGGCTTTAGGAAAAGGGGATCTAGGTTTTTCAGAAGAAGTCCTTCAAACAATTACTTCGTACACCAATGTTAAAGTAGAAGATTAACAATATTTTCACAAGGTGGTAAAAGTCTTGTTTTTGTAGATTAACATCAAGTTAATTGGTAAATCGGCTAAGTCCTTAGTTATAAAAATTATAAATAAAATATTTCATTCTTGATTGGGTAAGACCACATTGCCGAAGAAAAAAGGTAATATTAAATCCACGTAATATTTCGAATTATGGTGGACCTTATCCACGCAAAAACACTTCCTGTGCCATTGCAGTGTATGATTTATCCGTCCAGCAACAACAATGACCTCGTACTAACAGTGTTTGTCGACTCGCAGCCTAGGCAGTGGGCGGTACGATGTTGACCCGATCATTCATGGGGTTTATTGAACTTTGCAGGGATATAATCACATTGCGAAGCCCACAGCCACAGTCCCCATACATATGCATCACCCTCCGGTCGCGTTCTCGCTGTGACACGAAGGTCGTACGATAATTGCAAATAAGTAATTATTCTCAATCGAAACCAAATCACCACTTGTTCTATTGCATATTGTATGCTAAATGGGACGGTACAAAAGGCACCGACTATTCGGTTACGAAATATCGATATTTTATGTTCGATATATCGCATTTCATTACTTTCGCCAGCTTAGTAAAGACAGTGACTTAGTAAAGTAAACAACGATTCAGGCACGGCATATAAAACTATTGTGGATGGAGTTATAGGTTCGATATTACAATAAATAAATAGTTTGAACACCGAAAAGGGTTAATAGGCTGTTTATTGTACAAAATATTACATTTAAAAACAGAACAAAGCAGCTATCAGTTTTGAAATATGTTCTCCTAAAGCCATTCCAAACAAGCTTTTTCACTTCCAAATATTAAAACCAGAAAATGTCCATACAAATTTATTTTAACAACCGAGTCATATTGTTAACTGTAATAATTTCAATCAGTTTTCTGTGTTATTAACCAAATCCACACTTAGACAATAATTGACTCATTACCTGCAAATCCATCAGTACGATCTTTCCGTGTACCAAACGCTGGGAATACCATTGCAGCCAATCTCCAGACGGTAAAACCGGCTTCATTAAAACAAACTGCTTGGTAATTTTCAGAGGATGCTGGGTTATTATCAGATGATGCTTGGTAATAGTCAGAGACTGCTTGGTAATTATTAGAAGCTGCTAAGTAATTAGCAGAAGCTGCTGAGGAATTAGCAGAAGCTGCTGAGGAATTAGCAGAAGCTGCTGAGGAATTAGCAGAAGCTGCTGAGGAATTAGCAGAAGCTGCTGAGGAATTAGCAGAAGCTGCTGAGGAATTAGCAGAAGCTGCTGAGGAATTAGCAGAAGCTGCTGAGGAATTAGCAGAAGCTGAAGTTTAAGCGAAGCCTAATTCTATTGAAGTTACAAGTATCCGTTTTCTCATTTAGTAAAGTCTGTAGCCTTATACCATAATGAGATTTGAAAGATAATCCATTTATTTGGCCTGAGAATAACGAAGAGTGTGATATAGACTTTAAAGAAATTTAATCTAAGTATTGTAAAAATGACTTTATCTCAGGATTGCTTACATAAAACTATTTTCATGATTTTCTGAATTAAAATTTGATGCAATGTTCTTGGTGAAGTTCTAAATTTTATTCAATTTTGTTAAATGCTTCAAGCTACTTTAAAAGTTAATCTATTACACATGGATTAGTAAAGAATGCAGATTTCAATAGTGTCTTCCCTTTCAGTTCTGTACTACTTCCATAATATTGTAGGGTTGAGAATTACAACATAATCAGTACTTGGAAATCAGTCAGTGGTTGGAGTATTGTAATTTGGCATATCAGATACAATAATCACGTTTTGATGTTATACTGTTGTAATACTGTACGATTGAACCGCGGATGTTAATTTTCCTGTGATATAATAGTGTAATAGTCAAGAAATTCTTGATATTATCCTAAGGATTTTGAAGCGTCTTAATGTCCTTAAACCACCAAGGAACGTTATTGTTTAACCCGTGAAGTCCCAAATCGGGTACCCACTCACAAAATAGCAGCAGGGAAATTAAAGATCGGTATCGATATTCTGACGGGAGAAATGCAGATTCATTAGAAAGCTAAGTGGTTTCATTACGACGATCACCGCCCGTTAGCGGTCTTCGGAGTGGGGTTTAAGTGTATCCCATTTATAAATTTCTAACCTTCTGGTCCCATGATTGGAATAACTGCATTAAACTAATCATCAAGTGTCAAAAACCTCTAGTATTAGCTGTAAATAAATAACGTATTCCAAAATTAAGGTTCTAATAGCTCTCTGAACAAACAAATCTATTGTAAAAGTATTTTTTATAACAAAACATTTGTTGCATATCTTTACGTATATGAAATCTCACTATTCTAAAATTTAGAATGTCACATATTTTAAACGTTCATATAGTGTACGTAAATTTAATATACAGGGTGTACATAAAGTCCCGCACGGGTTTAATATTTTCTGAACGATAACAGATAAATCAATAAGATTTGGTACATCAACACTACACCTAAAAATCTACTTTTTGAAGGAACTATCAGTTTTCTGTAATATCATGGGGACGTCCCGCAAGGAGTCAGAAAGAAATCTTAAATAGGAGCATAGGTCAATATGCACATCACTTTAAAGGGCTTATCTAGCAGAGTTTAATGCCGCAAACCGCACTAAAAAAGGTTGATCCAGTAAAAAATGGCGGCTGTTCAAAGGTTTTATTAAAAAAAAAGATAAGAACTTTCTAATAGTTACTGTTACCAGTTTTTCCCCGTTATCAATACATTTTGACCAAATTTGTAACCCTTGAGGATAACTAACGTCATAATTCACTTCTGTATTGACAGGCATAATGTAGTATTTAGCTGCAGTATTCATTTAGTTGCAGTTTTGCTTTAATGGGGTTGTGGCTAATAATAAAATTTAACCAAGTAAAACCTTTGAACAGCCGCCAATTTTTACTGGATTAACCACTTTTAGTGCGGTTTGCGGCATTAAACTCTGCTAGATAAGCCCTTTAAAGTGATGTGCATATTGACCTATGCTCCTATTTAAGATTTCTTTCTGACTCCTTGCGGGACGTCCCCATGATATTACAGAAAACTGATAGTTCCTTCAAAAAGTAGATTTTTAGGTGTAGTGTTGATGTACCAAATCTTATTGATTTATCTGTTATCGTTCAGAAAATATTAAACCCGTGCGGGACTTTATGTACACCTTGTATATTGTAAAACGTCATTCAGATGTATTCTATGGCTTTTAAACTTTGCAAGAACATGCACAATTGCAAACCTTTTTAATATTATATTTCGGATTATGCATCATAATACCAATATCATATATTGTTAAAAACTAAACCAAATAGGTTTCCCTTTCTTCGCCGCCAACCGAAGTCACTTCAACAGAATGGGTGTTCATGCACATCGACGAGTTCGTCATGGATTTCTTCTTCTTTTCTTTTCTGTCTCGCACCTCTGAACTAGTTTGTGAACAGTTTTTTTTCTAGAAGCGTAACAAAAATGTTGTTTTTATTCAGTCAAATTGCGTTTTTACTTGCAAAAGGATACAAAAAACATTAGTAGTAATTTAGTTAAACTATTCAAAAACAATATTAACCATACACATCACTCACAGTCGAGTAAAATGTTAGAGAACAACATTATCTAAAA
Organism: Allygus modestus; assembly: GCA_963675035.1. Taxonomy (NCBI): domain Eukaryota; kingdom Metazoa; phylum Arthropoda; class Insecta; order Hemiptera; family Cicadellidae; genus Allygus; species Allygus modestus. Next base: position 16,228,184 of record OY776112.1, read on the forward strand.
GATCAAAAAGATCAATAAATACCCCCGTCGCAGCAAACCTGCATACTCAGCGAATTTCCAACGAATTATAACATAACACATTAAGCCACTTAACAGGGATTCATAAGAAATATATTCACAAACAAGCGATATTTAAAATATGAATTATTCTCCATGAGAATAACATTGGGGATGAGTACGCAGGTTTGCTGCAACAAGGAACACAAAATAATGAGTTTTCATGCAAATATCAATAGAACTCAGCGATGTGAAGTCACATACCAAGTTTCATCCATATACATTCATAAATAAGCGATATATAAATTTTAATTATTTTCCATAAGAATAACATGGGGACCGAGTACCTAGGTTTGCTGCTACAGGACCCATAGGCAAAAAATTGTTTTTTTGTGCAAACAACAATAAACCACAACCAGATGAAGCCATATACCAAATTTCGTCAGTTTATGTTCATAAATAAGCGAGATATACAATTTTTCTTTTCCTCCATAAGAATAACATTAGACAACGTACTGTGTTTAGCACTTTCAATATCTCAGTAACCAATTGACGTAGAGCAATGATCAAGATGCCAAATTGTTTGTTTTTTTATGCTTAATTCAATGGTGAAAATTAAAATTTGTTGTTAATAAAAATTACATGTGGAAACCCAAAAAACCCATTTTTAGGGTACAAAACCCCCCCAAAACCCCCCTTCGGATGGTGCGATATGTCTGGTTTTCGAACTCGTTCAAATAAATGGTACTTTACACGTTTGTACCAAATTTCATTAAGATCGGACCTCTTTTACGAGAGTTATCGTGCTTACGGACACATATATATATATATATAAATATATATATATATATATATATATATATATATATATATATATATATATATATACATATATATATATACATATATATATACATATATACAAATTTGAACAAATGTTGTTTTTTGCATCTGGGGACCTCAAAATGAAAAGTTATCATGGTCTCGGGCTTAAGTCTTACCATGAGACCTACGGTAATAGCTTCTTCCCTATAGGGGAAATTCGCTAAAAAATACAATACTTGATACAATAATAAGATAGAAGTTCCTTATTATACAAAATAAATACTTAAAAATATATATCGTAAGTTATGATTAGATTATGTGCTGACTTTGTCTATTACTGTACCACTTTAACGACAGTACAGTTTGTATTATTCATTTTATTTTATGAACCTAATTACAACAGTTAAATAATAGGTCCCATTTCACTCCATGCTTTGAAGGTGGGTGAGAGTTTTTCTAGATGAATTTGAACAGAATTAAGAATGTCCGCGATTTTGTTTTAAGTCACCACGTTAATTGTAAACGAGATCGCACGCAGCACGCTGACGTGAGGGAAGTGAATTTCCACATAAAAACTTGTAAAACTCAAAATAAGTGTAAAAACATACATTTGTCCAATTTTTATTGAAATCTGAAAACATTGATTTTTTGGCTGTTCTGATACTCCTGGTTTCATTTACTTGCAAAGCTGGGAATACAATCTTGCGCATTTTAAGGTTAGGAGAAGGTCTAGACAGGCTTGAAAGTAGGCGAGAGGTTGCTGGGGATGATAAAAGTACTCTAACAAAGGAATAACAGGCTTTTCTAGTGTAAAACTCCCATAAGACAACGTACTGTGTTTAGTCGATATACATTTTCTTTAATAACTCAGTAAATATTTATGCTAGAATGACGAGAGAGGGCTTAAAACTTTCACCTCTCTGATTCCCATCTTTTTACATGCATTAATTTTACATCTGGGGCTTTTACGAGCCTTTTTGGGCCGAAAAACTCGAAATTTGAAAGATTAATCCCCACAAAAAGGGTTTAGAGTTTTTCGATTGTTTTGCCCAACGAACTTGTCCAACTGATTACAGAAAGGAACGTCCCTACCAAATTTGAAGTAAATCGGACAAAAAATGTGACCGCTAGAGTGCAAACACACATATATATATATAAAATTTTGAACGACCCCCCAAAACGTGTTCAGGGGGTCACGTTAGGAACTTCTATGGTGGTCCCGGCCTTAAGTTTCACTGTGCAGGTCATGCTAATAGTTAACTTTCCAAAGGAAATTCATTAATGTATTCTCGAAAACAGTTCAATTTTAGCTTCACTACTCAAACCTGATTCAGTTACAGAGCAAAACCATTTTCCGACTCCATGATAACAAACCATCAGTGAGTGATAAAACAGACTGATTACATGTCGAGAGGAATATATCCGCGAGTCCACATAAAGAAAAACTAGTTGCAATTTTTACTGCCGGCACGTTTTTTCGCGATTATACAGATAATTCATTAATCGATAAGTTATTTCTCGTTTCTTGGTTAGTTTTATCGTCCACTCTGATTCATCGGCAGCGAGCCTTTGTTAATCAATTACAGTTACAATTACAGTTAGGTTCAATTACGCCAGTACGGTCGATGGACTTAGTCCTTGTAAGGTTTGCCGTTTATCTTCTTGACGAGGTTTTTTTATGAAGTAGTGGTGATACCTTCTTTCGCTGAATTAACAACCTTGGAATTAACAGCACTTAAAGGCTTTCAAGAGTTTGCGTGCAACGATAAATAGTTTTGTTTTTATTTGAGCTTTAAAAACAATATGATCTAAATCGGTTTTAATTTTAAATCTACAAACTATGTTGTACGCACAGGAAATCATCTCTAATTATTTAACGGCAAAAACTTAGGGGGTAACGGAAGAAATTGATCATTAAAAGAAAATTACATTGTTGTATTCTCTATGAAAGTAACTTCAGGGACATATATGTCCGTCTGTCTGTGTATACAGACCTAGACATCACGCCAATGGCCTGAGTTTTATTAAATTTAATATGAATTTTTAATTTGTTTATAACTATCTTCCAATTAATTCAAAACATATACAAGTTTTAAATTTATCAAGAACGGCAGTGACGATTTTGGTTAGGATTTTGTGGTTTCCCTTACAAAATGGCTACACCTGCATTTCTGTAGAAGTTCGGGGTCAGAATATACAGTTGTTAAACATTTTTAAATGTTACTTGAATTGTTAATGACATTTCCTATTCACCATTTAAAAAAGCCACCACTTAAAAAATACATAATTTAATATATTTAATTATTACTTTAAGGCTAATGGTTGCGGAGGTAATAGAAATCTTCAATCAGCAATAAACACAGTACGTTTTCCAAAATAATTGTTTTAGAAAATCAAAAAAAATTACGACTTTAAATCTAAACTGTTGCTTGGTACAATCCTAACAGTGTTATTCTTCTGGTTGCTATACGAATTTGTATCCTGCGGACCAATAGGCCTTTGTCTTTATGCCTTTCTGGACCTACCGGCCACTCAACCGTGTAAAATGATTTGCTATACTATAAACCATTATTTACTACTAGTTAGTTGTGGGTATGTTTAAAATATATAAAAATACCAGTAAAGACAGTCTAATAACTTTCCCAAACGGTTGTGGAAATCAGCTTACCTGTCAGAGCTAATAATTCAAATGAGCTAATCAAGCTGAACATCTGTGCGGAAATTGTGTGACAAATTGTGGCGAATGACGCATCGTGATTGCGACTGAACGATCGGAAATGAGAAGGCGGAAAATGAGCGCGGATCTGATAAATCACTAAAGAAATAATTTACTTTCGGATGAAAAATACAATATAATATTCCTCGTAGCATATTAGGTATTATCTAATATTCCTTGTTACCCACTTAAGTATTATATAATATTCGTCAAAGCAATACGAGAAGTATTACGATACAACAAATTTAGTTTTGTTTGGTGTTATAAACAAATCTTTGCTAAAAAAGGTGTATTTATTACTTAGAAGACTAATTAAACGAGATTAAATAACTTGCTAAGGAGTAGACTATGGCTGCTACTCATCACCCTTATATATTACTTCTGTCAATACTCTTTTGCTAGATTTAACTTCTATTGAAATTTTACTAATTATATAAATATTTGGTAAAAGAACTATCTATGAATATTAATACTCTATTTCGAATTACCTTAGAAATAAATACTATTAAATATGTTCAACTTATTTTAGCAAACAAAAATCGCGTTAGTTATTTTTATAACATAAGATTCCAGAATACGACGGAGCCATGAACCAAGTCATAAAACAATACTAGTGGAGGTAAACAATGTCATAAACTGGAGATATTGTGAAATATTTATGGAGAATCCAAAAATATACTATGGACTCCTCAGTTTCCACATAGAGTTGCAACAGGTAATATCACGTTTAAGGTTTCGACAAAACAATAAAGTAATAAATATGAAAATAAACTAGAACAATATTAAACGGAAACGAGTTCGCACGCAGCACGCTGACGTGAGGGAAGTTAATTTCCACATAAAAACTATAAAACTCAAAATCAGTTAAAAACATACATTTATTCTAACTTTTATTCAAATCTGAAAACATTGATTTTTTGGCTGTTCTGATGCTCCTGGTTCTATTTACCTGCAATGCTGGGAATACAATTGTGCACATTATAAGGTTAGCAGAAGGTTCAGTCAGGCTTTAAAGTAGGCGTGAGGTTGTTGGGGATGATAAAAGTACACCAACAAATGAATAACAGGCTTTTCTAATATAAAATCCCCATAAGACAACGTACTGTGTTTGGTCAATACACATTTTCTTTAATAACCCGGTAAATATTTATGCTAGAATGACGAGAGAGGGCTTAAAACTTTTGGCTCTCTAATTCCCATCTTTTTAAATGCATTCATTTTACATCTGGGGCTTTTCTGACCCTTTTTGGGCCCAAAAACTCAAAATTTGAAAGATTAATCCCCAAAAAAAGGGGTTTAGAGTTTTCCGATTGTTTTGCCCTACGAACTTGTCCAATTGATTACAGAAAGGAACGTCCCTACCAAATTTGAAGTAAATCGGACAAAAAATGCGACTGCTAGAGAGCAAACACACACATATATATAAATATATATATACATATATATATATATATATATATATATATATATATATATATATAATATATACAATTTTGAACGACCCCCCAAAACGTATTCAGGGGGTCACGTTAGGAACTTCTATGGTGGTCCCGGGCTTAAGTTTCACCGTGCGGGTCATGCTAATAGTTCACTTTCCAAAGGAAATTCACTAAAAAGGGTTTACTTGACAAATATCCCCATGTAAAACCGCAAATGTTGTTTTATTTCCATCATGTATAAATATTATTTTAAGTGGCTTTTAATACAAATGTTTAAACTTTTCTCTCTGAAAGTCCATTGTTTTTAACAAACTCTATGGTTACAACCTAACTATATTGTTTCAACGGTTAGAATAAGATGAAAAGATGACAAGAACAGTCAAAACGTATGAGAGTAGTATTTAATTTTTTTTTCAAAACGGTATATATAAACATAAAGAAATAACAAGTTGTAACAATTTTACTGAGTTCGCTCTTTTTCACAAGTTCTACTACAAACTTTATTATGTCACTTGTCAGTGAAAAGTGACCAACAATCAACGTTTAAATTAAAAGCATTGTTCAGAAAAAAACCTTTTAGTTCCTGTTAAAATTGATGTTTTTGTTAAAGGGAGCAGCAAGCATTATGCCCCAGATTGAGTTCACGAAACATCTCTACTTTAGAGAGGAATATTTTTGCATATGTTATTTTGACGTTACTAATTATTAAACAGTAATTATTATCGAGTAAATAAATACTAAACGCTAAATATAAAAATATAATTCAGAGATAAATCCAAGAAAAATTTAAAACACTTTTGATATTAGTCAGTCATATTTTATGTAAATGTATGGTATTAAAAGTGTTTTAAAATATATTTTTAACGACAAAATGTAAAATAATTCAATTTAACAATGATTAAAATGATTTAAAATTACTGGATTAAAATTATTTTAAAATTAGTAAAAATTAGTTAAAGTTGTTTGATTACAGCTTTTTTAATGGCTAAAACTCTAATAATGCTTTTGTAATAATGATATGCCTTTTAAGTTTCGTAAACTGTCCTCAATAATATAACTCTATACTTGAATTAACCTACATAGAATAAACCCAATGAAATAGTCCAACTTATATACTATGCTCTACTGTTTAAATTATAAATTAGTGTCAGCAAATTACTAAGCCAAGAGAAGTTTTATGAACTGCTTTCTTAAAAAATAATTCCGTAGGCCTAATAAATAGTTATGTTCAGAATTGAACGTATAATTTTGAATAGATGATGAAGCAATAAATTATATAAAGTTACAGAAAGAGTGAACACGTTTCCAAGCTAATCAGGTTTGGACTGTCTCAAAACCGGTTGAGAGATCGTTCGTATCTGAAATATGTTGAAATACGATGCTAGAATTTGTAAGTGTGATAAAACATGATAAAACAACCAGAAAAGAAACGGGACAGTAGGAATAAAGTTATTAGCTGGGAGTATTGTTGAAATTAACAAAAAACACAATTTTGAACAGGTTGAAAACAAATGTTAAGTAGATGTTAGAAAAAATAGTTTAGTTAGAAACAACAAACTGTTTATAATATACATTTCACTTCCTGATGAAGCCATCAGCCTCTATGTTTGCTAATGAAGTCATTAGCAGCATTAAACGCCATAATCAGAGGCGTGTAATCTATGATCACACTAGACACTGTGGGAGCCAACAACCTCGCAAGTAGCGAGTCAGTAGGGAAGGTGGAAGTTGCATCTTTGAGGTGCTCACGGAGGTTTTGTACATTTATTCCTTTAAATAACAAGCATACAGTTATCATGATAGATACATATGTATGACTAAATTACTTACGTACCGTCAGTCAACTCAAATTGGAGAAAAAACACATCATCAGATTGTGTAAATTACATTACACGTGCTGACGACGATGCAGTGAAGAGCTCACTGACGGACTGATGGTTCCGATGTAACTTAATCTTACAACATATATTTAGCTCAGGGGCTAAAACCATGGATTTAACATACTTTTTACTTTCTCCCCCTATACATAGTATATGGAGAAAGTATTGTTTTCGTAAAAATTTTCGAATTTGAGTTGTCAGTGGAAATATTCGTTTTGGTGCTCCCTGAACCCAAAAAAGTGGTTTTTACGTGATGTCTGTCTGTGTGTGTGTGTGTGTGTCCGTGTGTGTGTGTGTGTGTGTGTGTCTGTGTGGATGTGTACAGAGCTAGAGCCCTAACCTATGGGCCGATTTTTATGAAATTTGGCGTTTTGGTACTAATCCACGATATCTCCAGGCGTTTTTTTCATTTTTTTGAATTTTTGATTTTTAAGGGTAATTATCCCCCAAAAACCGCCAAAAAACATGAAAAATCCAAATTTCTCAAAAACGGCTCTAACGATTTTGATTAAACTTTCGTGGTTTGTAGAACTTTAGGTTTCCAACAAAATGACACCACCCGCATTTCTGGAAAAATGCGGGTTCAGAAATTACAGGACTTAAAACATCAAAAATTCAGTTTTTTTGGATTTTTCATAAAAAATCATAAATGTTAAAAAAGATTACTATTCACCATTAAAAAGAGCTCAAAAACTAAATAAATTAGTATTTTAAATTACTATTCTACGATTGCTAGTTGCGGAGAAAATTGAAATTTTCATTTAGCGGTAAACACAGTACGTTGTCCAATGTTATTCTTATGGGGAATACAAAAATAACTATTTCTCTCTTATTTACTGATCAATTTCATTTGATATGCAGGTCAAGTTAGCATTGACCAACAGATGATGTTCGAAATGTGTTGCTATCTAACCCAGGGGGGGGGGCAAGGGGGCATTTCCCCTCTCAAAACTACTGTGTGTAGCAACGGACTCTATAGTGCCTCCAAAAAAGCAATTTGGGTGGATATTTCTGAAAACAACTATTTTAGACAATTTTCTGTACATTTATCTATACTTCATATTCTATATTTAGTAAATAACAAATATTTTTGTCATTAAAGTTTGGCTAAAAGGGAGAAAGTATGTGTCAGTTTCCTGATACCGTTTATTTTAAGTCAATATATACAGCTTATTTAAAAAAATGATAGAAGATACATTTTACAAACTTTTTTAATTACAATAATGGTTTATAATACCTATTGTTCCATCCTTTCTGTTCTTGTTCAGACAACCGGCTTCAAAGCCTCTAAATCGTCATAAACAGGCTCCAAAAAAAGTTTTTCACTTGTAGAAGGACGTCAATAGTTCTAAAACACACCTCACATTTACTGAAGGTTGTATTGATGTAAGACCATAGACCATAGAAAAAAAAAAAAATGGTCGATAGGAATTCAAACTTAAATTTCCTGCTTTTAACCTAAGGGTCACTATTATTTCAATATTTATATTAGTTTGTGTATAACTATTGTCCCTATACAAAATACACTAAATTTCAAGTGGCTTTTAATAATGGGAGTTCTACAATTAAGATAAACTACATAAGATGGACTCCAAGCCACATTCATTAAATTTCAAGTGGATTTTAATAATGGGAGTTCTCCAATTAAGATAAACTACATAAGATGGACTACAAGCCAAATTCATTAAATTTCAAGTGGATTTTAATAATGGGAGTCCTCCAATTAAGATAAACTACATAAGATGGACTCCAAGCCTCATTCATTAAATTTCAAGTGGCTTCTAATCATGGGAGTTCTCCAATTAAGATAAACTACATAAGATGGACTACAAGCCAAATTCATTAAATTTCAAGTGGATTTTAATAATGGGAGTCCTCCAATTAAGATAAACTACATAAGATGGACTCCAAGCCACATTCATTAAATTTCAAGTGGCTTTTAATAATGGGAATTCTCCAATTAAGATAAACTACATAAGATGGACTCCAAGCCTCATTCATTAAATTTCAAGTGGCTTTTAATAATGGGAGTTCTCCAATCAAGATAAACTACATAAGATGGACTCCAAACCACATTCATTAAATTTCAAGTGGCTTTTAATCATGGGAGTTCTCCAATTAAGATAAACTACATAAGATGGACTCCAAGCCTCATTCATTAAATTTCAAGTGGCTTTTAGTAATGGGAGTTCTCCAATTAAGATAAACTACATAAGATGGACTCCAAGCCACATCATTAAATTTCAAGTGGCTTTTAATAATGGGAGCCCTCCAATTAAGATAAACTACATAAGATGGACTCCAAGCCTCATTCATTAAATTTCAAGTGGCTTTTAGTAATGGGAGTTCTCCAATTAAGATAAACTACATAAGATGGACTCCAAGCCACATTCATTAAATTTCAAGTGGCTTTTAATAATGGGAATTCTCCAATTAAGATAAACTACATAAGATGGACTCAAAGCCACATTCATTAAATTTCTAGTGTCTTTTAATAATGGGAGTTCTCCAATTAAGATAAACTACATAAGATGGACTCCAAGCCACACCAGATGGATGGATTCCATGGCACCAGTAGGTAACTGAAATTCATTGGTGATCCACGGGATTCGAAGTCTTACGCTGTAACCACTACCCCAGACTGTGCCTATAAAATTAGGTCCCGTTTATTTCGAGGGGTCTTTTTGAAATTTGTAAATTGTTGGATTGCCCCATAAGATTTAAAACTTCCACTTAATCTGGGTTATTTAAAGGCACTTATCAATCCTTTCCCACGTTGAAATCTGGAATATTATAAATGAGTTTCAATAAATAGTAAAGGCAACCTCCAGCCGATTTACAGAGACTGCCATTCTCTGACCAAAGCCCTCTGGTACTTCATAAATAATAATGAATGCATTTCAATATTTAAATAAACCAATTTATTTACGTTTCTGTATACACTTCAATGAGTAACATGTTTATCCAGATTATTTTTTCTCTTCCGTACACGAAAAGTCCAGGTGCTCTAACTCTCCTACTGAGTTGCAGAGATTTCTTTGGATCGAGACGGTGACATTTTAAATTAATAAATCGAATAAAATCTGTCCGGAAATTGTGCGAGTGATTGGCGAGAATGTCGCGTCGTGATGGAAATCAAATGATCGGAAATGACTGAGCGTAAAAGGATTATGGGCTCTGGAAAGTAATCTCAAACGGATTTTTATTTCAGCATGAGGAAGGAAATATTTTACTGGTTTCACCGTAATCGTTTTGATTCGGAAACTTAGTTTGGAAAGATCCTCAGAAAAGACGATCAAGAAAATAATAAGTTGTTAGTGAATGCTTATTATTATTATTTTAAATTTATAGTTATCTGAATAACTGCTGAATATTTCTGTGGCATAAAGGAGAGATATTGACTTTTTCATGTTTTGCCACCTGTTCATTTTTGTTGGTATTTTTTTTTTTACTTTAACGCAGAAAAATACAACGTTTACATAACAAATGACAGTTTCTAAACTGTCATATTTTGCTCTTATTATTAGTTCGTTTTCCAATCAAGTGCAACTGTTGAATCTCCTCTTGTATTCTTTGATTTTAAATACGTGTATATTATATTGCAAATTTTCTTCTGGGGAGTATATTATTCTGTTTTTTGTTGAGTAACACTTTTTTGCTTAGGATTAATTTAAAAATGATTTATACAAATAATTCAAAAACTACATATTTTTGACACCATATACTCCTTAGTTATAGTTAAGTAGCTAGTTAAAACGTTGTAAACCCATTGGGCCACCATAAGAAATCTGTTTCTAAGAAGTAAGATTTTCATCGATATTTGATTTGATGGCTGATAACCAACATAGTTGTATGTTATACATATTAATAATTGAATTTATTAAGATTTTTAAGAAGAAAATAAATTTTACATAGCGAAGGGTGATATATATAATTATTACCATTTGTACGCTGGTTAAGTGTAAGAAAGGGCCAAATGTCCCTAAATTTGCCTGTTAAAATAAAGAGTTTTTAATTTTATCCAAAGGGACGTCAAAATATCCCTAAAATGTCAATTCTGTAAGTGGAAACACTGTTCTACACTCCTAATATATATGGCAAAACAGTTAAACCAAACACCCACACTCGCGCGCACGCCCACGGGCGCCTCCGGTCCTCAGAAACACTCTTTGCCGCGGATGTTTAACATCATCTTGTGTAAATAGAGTTGATGTTATGACAGCGCTAAATTAAATACCGCTCGTTTTATGTGGGTTTGTACGTGATTTTAAGCCACATGAGCAATATTTACTTCGAAAACACTGAACGATGTGTAAGTATATCTTGAAACCTATAATATGTGTAATTTTATAGACTGGTATATACGCTTGATTTTTTGTTCAATCTATGTGTCTGCACCTGATATAACTTATTTACCTGTGTATATGTATAAATATTAATATAAATTAAATAGAGATCAGAGTAAAGAGTCAGCACTGAATTATGAATTTCTGCACGTGGAATACTGAGTCGGAAATATATTTAATACAGTATACTGAGTTACATAGTTTACTAGTCAATATCAAAGAAGTTTTATCCTTTCTTCAACTAAGAAATAATTAATAATGGTTAGGTTTCTAATACTTCTTTATGGTTTTGTAATACTTCTATAGGTATTTATTAGAACCTAGTATTAGCGAATTTCCCCTATAGGGAAGAAGCTAGTACCGTAGGTCTCATGGTAAGACTTAAGCCCGGGACCATGATAACTTTTTGTTTTGAGGTCCCCAGATGCCAAAAACACCATTCATTCAAATATATATATATATGTAAAGTACCATTTATTTGAACGAGTTCGAAAACCAGACAAAAACGCACCATCCGAAGGGGGGTTTTTGGGGGGTTTTGTACCCAAAAAATGTTTTTTTTGGGGGTTTTCGCATGTAATTTTTATTTAAATCAAATTTTAATTTATACCATTGAATTCAACTAAAAAAACAAACAATTTGGTATTTTGATCATTGCTCTACGTCAATTGGTTACCGAGAAATTGAAAGTGCTAAACTCAGTACGATGTCTAATGTTATTCTTATGGAGTAAAAGAAAAATTGTATATCTTGCTTATTTATGAACATAAACTGGCGAAATTTGGTATATGGCTTGATCTGGTTGTGGTTTATTGTTGTTTGCACCAAAAAAAATTGTCGCCTATGGTTCCCGAAGCAGCAAACCTAGGTACTCGGTCCCCATGTTATTCTTATGGAGAATAATAAAAATGTTATATATCGCTTATTTATGAATGTAAATGGATGAAACTTGGTATGTGACTTTACTTAGATGAGTTCTATTGATATTTGTATACAAATCCATTATTTTCTGTTCATTTTTGCAGCAAACCTGCGTACTCATCCCTAATGTTATGGAGAATAATGAATATTTTAAATATCGCTTATTTATGTATATATTTCTTATGAGTTCTGGTAAGAGGTTTAATGTAATATTAAGACATATATATTCATTGGAAATTCGCTGAGTACGCAGGTTTGCTGCGACCGGGGTATTTCTTTTAAATACAGTTATAGAAGAGTTTAAAATTACAAAATTTACAATTTTTAGAAAATGTAAAATCTTTGAAAGAAAACTGTGGGAAACATACTAAATATATAATTAGTTAGTGGAGATTTTGTACGAACTCTACGATTGTAGACAGACCAGACAGGAAGGTTGCGTAGAGTAGAACGCCTCCCGTCAGCAGGCATTTTGAATATAATCCCGGAAGACGATAGATTTGAAGAAGTGAACTAAAATTTAAATAAAATTAATCGAGATACTTTTTAGTGTCCATTGTATTCTAATCGGGAGACGAGTTCATGGATCACACAGGGGGAATTCAACGGGTTGAAGCTTAAAATAGTTTTATTGTAGATAAAAATATATTTGTATCTGACTGTTCCTTTATATATATATCTTCAAATTAATTGATTCATAGATTTGGGCTACTATTAGTATTCTTTTTATGATAAATCAAGGACATGAGTACCCTTTTTTAGATGCAGTAGTTAATGTGATGATGGCTTCATAGTTTGAAATACGTGGCAGTACATAAACAATGAATCTAAAAGGGTACTCATGTTCTTTATTTATTAAAAACGAATACATACTTTGATGATATTTATTGTTTTACGTTTATTAAAGCCTGAAAGTTCGTATTGACAGAGTTTATGTACATTAATATTAAATGCACTTCTTTTTAATATTGTACTTCCAAACTCTGGTTAGCCAGGCTTAAAAATGAACCTCTCTCTCTTTCCCGGCATGCATAAAACCCCGTTAAAGCAGTTATCTTATTGCTTATTTATCATCCCTCAATAATATTCGCTGTGCGAATCGTGTCGGAGGTGGAGTAATCTTCAACCCTGATGGGACGAGGCACGAACCCAATAAGGCTTGATCCCAGCAAAGGCAAGGCGGGCACGTAGTCCCACAGAAGTTCAAATGTTCAATGTTCTTAAAACAAATTTCACATAAAGAATCATGAAAATCCGATAAGTGGTTGTCTCAGAGGCTTAGGATAACAATCACCAGTCTCTTTTCAAACATGGAAGGAAGGTTCTACATCTTAAACAAATATATAAAAAGTACTTCTCTGCCAAATTTTATCAAGATCAGTGTATAAATACCCGAGTTTCCCAAAATACCATTGGGCAACATTTTTTATTTAGGAAAAGTATTTTCATTCCTTTACAAATAACTGACGTAGAGCTAAAATGACAATCGAAAACTTGTATCGTCTTTTAGGTGCCAAATTCCAATGGTCATAATGTAAATGAGTTTATTTTAACAATTTAACGGACACAACCCATTTTTAGCGTACATCTCTCCCCTCTAGAAAAACTCCTTTAAATGAGACGAAGAGCGCTCAAAAATCGATCTCTTTCAAAGGGTAAAAATCGTATTTACGTTATGTTTTTACTAAAAAGTACAATATATTTTACTTTATTTGAATAAACATGATTCTGGAATTAAAAGAACAGTATTACTGAATACATTTTGCTTATCAGCCCGACTATTAAGAAAAACAGTCTTTGAAAATAAGGTTTGCTGAAATAATTAAATACACTTTTCTCTGTTGTCTATTAATTTTAATTCGATTTAAACCGCGCAGCATTCAGCGGTGATGCGGTAAGCTTCCAAGTCATCATTCTTCCTTCACTTCTTCATCCCTTCCTTTCCACCTCCGGTCTAAAAACAAATGTTTAGGTGTAAATTAAAAATTTGTAATATTTTTCCAAAGAAAGGTACAATCTTATGAGGTAAAAACTGTTTTAAAATGAGAGAGGCTCTAAATGGTATTTCGTTCTCTTAATAAAACCTTCCAAAAAAATCTCGTATGTCATGAAAAATAATTATTATTATCAGGCATCGAATTATAATAGTAAATCCAGGTTTTATAAAACTACCACTGACAAATATTCAATAAAAACGTAACACGACCTGACTAAAACTAATCGTCATTCATCGATATTTGATCCAAGAGTTGTGAATGATTAGTGGTTATTTGGTTGCACATATAACTACGTTGCATTCAAACTACTTGCAAACACCATTTATTTGTAAATGCTACTTTGCTTATCCCTCAACAAATTATCTGATCTTTTTTATATTAAACTCTGTTTAAGTTTGGCCAACCAGATCCAGATTTCCCTATGTCCAGCGAAGGAATTTCCTTAGTTAGAAAAAACATCCCCTTTATTTAACCATTCTCAAATATTTTTTAGAAGCTTACCAAATTGTTTAAAGCTTTGGAATGTTATGATTAATATTTAATAATACAAAAATTGCATGCAAATACAACCATATTTGGTAGATAGGCAGTCTTACGTTTCAGCTTTTTCAATAGTCATAGTTTTAATATTGCAAGCACCATTAAAACTAAAGATTGAATATAAAGCGGACATGTCCAAAATGAAAATAAACGAGCAAATAAGTGAAGCAAATATGCTCGCATTTGAGAAGAACAGTGAATATGAGTACTCTATGCATTATTTTGAACAAATTAACTGGATTCTCGAGCGAAGCTCTGTTTCCTTGGTGTTTTAACAATTGTAACTAACTTCTCAAAAATAATATTGTACTGTGATCGCGAGCAAAGCCGCAACTGGCTACTAGTTGAGCGAATAATTAAGTAAGTGCTATTTCTGTAAAGGTGGATATTTCAGTAAAGCTTCTTATGGGAAAATGGTTTTTAGCTTTTCCCTAATTAATTTTACTGTAAACTTCACATTTGCTTTTACCAATCAGTTTAGCTCTACAAAACAATCATTTTGGTGTTCAATTTTGGTGTTTTGGTACTTTTACCATTGATCTATATATTTTATTTTAACGTTAAACAAAGTAATAAATTTGTACTAGATGTTAGAGCAAATCTAGATACTAGATATTTACTAGACAGTCGTTGATCTTTTCGTTTGCAGGTAAACTATATTTATTGTAAGAAGTTAGAGTGTGTTTGTGTATGTGAGTTGGTGTGAGAGTGTCTTTGTGTTTGTGTCTGTGTGGCGATCTCCCGCTGAACCTGGTACTGACGTGGGTTAACCGCCTTCTCGGAAACTTTTGTCCAGCTAGAAAAGCCAATTTCCAAGTTCTAAACGGTCCCTAAACGACTGTCTCTGTGTTAGACATGTCTCCATTCAACTTATATTCAAAAGCAAAAAGTTTCATTGAGCAAGAAAATGTTTATAACTGTAAGACCAAAAATTAATTTTGTTTAAAAGGATTTAATACATTTAGTTTTTTCTTACTATTAATAGTTAAGGAGAGGTTTTTTAGAGTAAATAAACAATTCAATATATTACAATTAGTTTTTGAGAGAAAATCTTGTAAAGAAAATAAGTTTTATTGTATGATTTCGTTCGATTAATCTAAAATACTAAATAATTATTTCGTTCTTTTTCAGTTAGGCTATTAAAAGTGTCATTTATGTTTGGGAGTTAATTAGTGATTCTCTGTTGTAGAAAACCTGCTGACTAATATTCGATATTGCTTAAATCAGAATATTTCTTTACATCTCTTTTGAAATTGTTATGGGTGTATAAAATGAATAAAAAAAGTAACACTGGATAATTGAAGATTTCACAATATTACGCTCAAGGTTGATGTCTAATAACTGTTTAGTACAAATTTATGTTTCGAAAAAAACATAAAGCTTGATGTTTCCGTAATGATTATACGTCATCATTTTGACCTAGAACGAGAAAAAATAGGTTGAAGAATTTACTGTACTATAATAACAATTGAAAAAAAATTATATTTTTCATAAACAAGAACATCTTGAAGTATTATAGAAAAACAGTATAAGTATCTTATCTATCTAAGCATCCTAAAGTTAATCTTACACTCAGGCATTCAATATTTTTCTACTATATTAACTGTGGAACGTATCATTTCCCAATTTCCAAACATTCGCCAATATTTCCCCAAAAGAGATCCGTGGGGTCCAGACCCTAGACTACAACTTCCGGTCCTCCCCCAACAATGCGCGGGGTTGGGGTGTGAGCCACCCCGTCGTCTCTAGGGGGTTATTCACACTACTTTACTGTTCCTTGGCAAGTTGTCAGCCCCTATCTCCACACATATCTCGTCTCGAAACATTGGCTCATCGCACTTCTTGCGTATAAAAAGTGATTTATGTAATTTTAAGCAGCATTTGTTGAATATATGTAGCGCGTGGGTAACTTTTTAGACTTAAAAACTAAATTTTATGGCATTTTTGTATGTTCAATCGTACACCAAGTAAAATTAATTTGTTTTCTAAAAAGTAAAGCTCTTATCCTCATTCAGTTTTCTCAAAAAGATTTTTATGTTCTGAAATTACTTATTTATTACAAATTGTAACGAAACGTATTTTGCATCATTAATGTAATTCGTTCATTTAAATTTTGTTATTAAAAGCTTACAAGGGATAAGCAGATCGTTAATTTCGAGTTTTGTGTTGTTTATTCAATTACGTTAATTTGCTGCCTTAAATTAAAACCGATGATATAATTAGGTGAGCTAGAAAGGTAATATCTAATTAAAGCAACAAATAATAATAGATTACTCTAAAATAATCTATTACAGAAGTGGTACTGTTGTCAAAAAATCGCAAACAATCATAATACCACATACATTAACAGCATAACGAATGATCATACGAGCAAGAAACCAACGCACAACTGAACATTGTTATACAAATACTATTATTATTATTTTATAATGAATAAGTCACCATATAGTTTATAACAATAGTTGTTTAATATGCCAGGGTTCATGTTATTTGAAGCAAGAATAAGTTAAAGTACAAATAAATTTCCGAGTAGTGATATTTTTTACTTTGATTCAGAGCAAAAAGCAAAACAAATCATAAACAATACAGCATTTAAATATATTAAAATACAAATAGTAATTTTGTGTTATATGTGTTAGATCAAAATATTCTCTATAAGGTATACGTATTCACTACGTTTGTTAAAAAAGTTTATTTTGTTGCACGGGTGTTCAGGATCGCAGGCTGATATGAAGCTTAGATCCAGACTTCCGACAAGGCTTAATGGATGAGCAACACGCCAGCCCACGTGGACGGCATACTATCTGCTTCTCGTCTTGTTTGAAGGAATACTCTTTGCTTCTCATATTGTTCACCTTTTAGGTCCTAATGTTATGTCATCTAAGAGTAATACAATTTCAAAGTAAAACGAATTTAAATCTGTGGGAATTTTCAATTAACTATATTATAGTTTACAACTACAAGATAATTTGATTCATATCATTTAAAAAATGAAATAATTTATTCAACTTTTAAAAATATATATGTATATTTTTTAATTTTTTCTAACAAAGGTGAAACAAGCTGAACTGGAAGAAGACAGTAGTTACATTAAAAAACCTACAATATTCTTAAGGGAAATATTGATTTGTTTTATGACCGGGTTTTTAGCGAATTTTCCCTATAGGGAAGAAGCTATTAGCGTAGGTCTCATGGTAAGACTTAAGACCGAGACCATGATAGGGGTTTGTTCTAAGGTCCCCAGATGCCAAAACACCATTAGTTCAAAATTCTATATATGTGTGTGTGTGTGTGTGTGTGTGTGTGTCCGTAAGCACAATAACTCTCGTAAAAGAGGTTAGATCTTGGTTCTGACATTTGGTTCAAATGTGTAAAATGCCATTTATTTAACAAGTTAGAAAACCAGACAAATCGCACATCGAAAGGGTTTTTTGGGGGGTTTTGGTCCCCAAAAATCGTTTTAGGAGTTTTCACATGTAATTTTTATTTAAATAAAATTTTAATTTTTACCATTGAATTCAGCTTAAAAACCAGTTTGGTATTTTGATCAATGCTTTACCTCAATTGGTTACTGAGATATTGAAAGTGCTAAAAACAGCGAGTTGTCTAATGTTATTCTTAAGAAGAAAAGGAAACATTTTATATCTTGCTTAGTTATGAACATAAACTGACGAAACCTGGTGTATGGCTATATCTGGTTGTCGTTTATTGTTGTTTGCACAAAAAAACAATATTTCGCCTATGGTTCCCGTAGCAGCAAACCTAGTTACTCGGTCCCCATGTTATTCTTAAGGAGAATAATTAAAATGTTATATATTGCATATTTTTGGATGTATTTAAATGAAACATGGTATGTGACTTAAATTAGATGAGTTCTATTGATATTTGCATAAAACCCCGTTATTTTTTGTTCCTTATTGCAGCAAACCTGCGTACTCACCCCAATGTTATTCTTATAATATGAGAACAATTAATATTTTAAATATCGCTTATTTGTGACTATATTTCTTATGAATCCTGGTGGCTTAATGTGTTATTAAGACATATATATATATATATATCTATATATATATATATATATATATATATATATATATATATATATATATATATTCATCGGAAATTCGCTGAGTATGCAGGTTTGCTGTGACGGGGGTATTATCTTTACAATACTTTCAATTCTTTTACCCAGGATATCACATTTGAGTATCTGTTTATTAAAATTAGCGTTTTATAATTGAATACATCTATTTCAAAATTCTACCCCATCTGTTTTTCCTGGATACATATACAAAGTTTCACTTTGATCAGATAAACTAGACTATTGTTTTTCAATTACACTATTGACTAACTACACTTTTTTGTCTAAAAAAGCGAGATTATTACTTTATTCATGTTAAAGGCGAAGACTTGCCGCCAAAGAAAGCTCTAATCACGATAAGAAGACGATTCTAGCACCTCCTCGTGAAGGAATGTGTAGGCTCGATAACTCGTGTATAGTAATAGTCTGCCGAGATATTTTGTGTTTAAGTTTCAAGTAATGCAATAAATTACGACAGATTATAATCAACAATCCAAGAAGTCCTTAGGAGTTCCTTAGAAGTCAAATGCCAAAGATAGTTTGTTTCTGAAAGATAAATCAGACGTGGGCTAATTTTGGGAATCCATTCGATTTGAATCCGGCTTTCAACTATGATGAAAACAAGAGTTTTAACTGCACCACTGCTTTGTTATGTTTTCCAGTTATGCACTCAATTTCTAGTCAGTTTAGCAATCACAGATCAAATATTTAAGTGATATATTGAAGAAGTCAGTTACGAACAAAAAACTTTTACCTTTGAAGTAAAACCTTTTACAGTTGATACGCCTCTTTAATGTAAAAATAGGAACAATTTATTGTTCCCAAGACTTGCCACGTTGTTCTCGACCTCTCCTGTGTCCCGTTGTTCTCCCGTGTTCTAGTTACGAGACTACAGTCCCAACCCACGACACGGGACGGCGGTCCCACACGTATCATTGCAGGAATGTGGGAGGTGCCGATATTGTAATTGTAGCTTTCATCTCCCATCTGACACACTTTCTTTGAAAAGCTTCCATTTTCAGGTCATGTCATTATTTTACTCATATGTACAGCTGTAAAGTGAATGTTTAAATATTTCTTTTAGTCTATGTAACCCTTACAATTAAGAGTTAATTTATCAAGGACATCGTTTTGTGCAGTTTTTTAAGGATTAAATTTTAGATTATTTGAATGAACGAGTTTTATTTCCTCCCAAAAAATTATGAATCGTTTATATTGAGAGGTAATGGCGTAAAATATTTATTAAATTTTGGTATATCTTTATCGTTAGTTAGTAGAGATTTGTAATGATTTTTAAGTTTCTTCACTTTTGAAAAATATGTAATTCTACTTTTGGAAAAAAGTAATTTGAATCGTAGTTGTGGAAAGTCTTCTGGTTTTCATGCAGTAAGGCAGACACTTCTTTGTTGGTCAGCCGTTGAACTGTTGATCCTCTTTATTGTGCACGAACGAGAACTTCACTGGTCATCGTAACAATTCAGAAAACTCTGGAATAATCTTTTTCCAGTATTAGTAAAAAACGAGCCGTATTATTAAATATTGTAAAAAATAAAACTTGTCCTAGCTTTATAATTCAGTAAAATAGCAATCTTTGATTTAAAAAAGAGAATAATATTCGAGATTCAAAGGAAAATAGATGGATTAAGCATCCATATAAATTGTGTTGACTTTAGAATCCAATTTCTTTCCTTTTCCAAATTGTAACATTGTAAATTATTGTTACCTAATCACGAAAAAAAGTGTTGAAGGTTTTGTTAATTTTTTCTTATTTCTAATGGCATCATACTCTGAATGAATAATATGAAAACGTTTATAAACATTATCCAGAAAACAAACGGTACCAGTTGTTTCAAAACCAAGGCCTACTTAGAAAGGCAATTGCAGCAAGGCCTGCTTATTTCCAACTTCACAGTTTTCTGGAAATGTCACCGCATGCCAATTAAGTGTCGACACAGAGAAGAAAAAATAAAAAAATTAAAAAATAATTAAAAATTAAAAATAAAAAAAGAAAATTTTTTTTCTTCTCTGTGGTGTCGATAACACATTATTTCGCATGCGATTTTAAGGAAACTAAACGACGTCGTCCGTGACCGGGCAACATTCCTGTGAGAGTAAGCAAACCCATCATTCAATCAATCGGTTTATTTACATTTCCTTCAATAAACGTAATCGTGTCAAGAAAATTACAAACGAGTTCGCACGCAGCACGCTGGCGTGAGGGAAGTGAATTTCCACATACAAACTTTTAAAACTAAAAATGAGTGTAAAAACAAACATTTATTCCAATTTTTATTGAAATCTGAAAACATTGATTTTTTGGCTGTTCTGATGCTCCTGGTTCCATTTACCTGCAAAGCTGGGGATAAAATTTTGCGCATTATAATGTTAGGAGAAGATCCAGACAGGCTTGAAAGTAGGCGTGAGTTGCTGGGGATGATAAAAGTACTCTAACAAAGGAATAACAGGCTTTTCTAGTGTAAAACCCCCATAAGACAACGTACTGTGTTTAGTCGAAACACATTTTCTTTAATAACTCGGTAAATATTTATGCTAGAATGACAAGAGAGGGCTTAAAACTTTCGCCTCACTAATTCCCATCTTTTCACATGCATTAATTTTACATCTGGGGCTTTTCTGACCCTTTTTGGGCCCAAAAACTCAAAATTTGAAAGATTAATCCCCAAAAAAGGGGTTTGGAGCTGTCCGATTGTTTTGCCCAACGAACTTGTCCAACTGATTACAGAAAGGAACGTCCCTACCAAATTTGAAGTAAATCGGACAAAAAATGTGACCGCTAGAGAGCAAACACACACACACACACACACACACATATATATATATATATATATATATATATATATAATTTTGAACGACCCCCCAAAACGTGTTCAAGGGGGTCACGTTAGGAACTTCTATGATGGTCCCGGGCTTAAGTTTCACCGTGCGGGTCATGCTAATAGTTCACTTTCCAAAGGAAATTCACTAAAAAGTCATAATTGTTACAGTGTTGCCAAAAACAAAATTACAATAGTATACTAGAGTATTGCACTTTAGTTGGTTATGGGTAAATGTTCCTCCAATGTGGGACATTTTATTTTGAATATAAAGGTCGATTTGTTCACCAACCAGGGAGTTTGGTCTTCAGTTTTTGTCCACGTCATTTCCTGAAGTCTTCTAGCAAGAGATTGTGCAGTGCTCTCCGATGGTACTCTTTCTTTGTACAGTCACCTCTCTGATGTATAGAGCAGTAACTGTCATGATCTTTAGTGTTAAATGATTTTCTTCAGCTGCCTCGCTGTTACAGACGTAGAACTTATTGAAAGTCGTATCTTAGATGTGACTCAAATAATACATGATATGCAGATTGTACAGTTGTCTTGTCACTCATATTTTCTTGTTTATCACGTACATTCATGGGTCAAGCTAATTGGAAAGGGTATTAACCCAAGAAATTACCTTGATGTACCTACCCCGTATTCCTTGTGTCGAAACAACTTTAGCTGGAGGATCCCATCCTACACTCTAATATGAGTAAAGTTTGCTTGCTTGTATGTTTGCAACTCTGATCTCAAAAACGGTCCCAAAGATTTTCTTCAAATGTTGAAAACAACCATCTGGATTAATAATAAGTTCTAAACAATTCTCATCTGCAGGAAAAATAAAATAATCTAAAATAACTACTGTAATATGAATAAAAGTTAAAAAATGTACATTGGGCTTATGGAGTTTAAAATAAAACAAAATAATCGGAACAGCTGTTTATAATCAATCAATGAACTATTAAATTACTGTAATACTCGTGTAGTTTAAATAAAAAACATGTGGTTTCCCGAGAACAGTCCGCGGTAGCTCAGAGGTAAAGTGCCTGACTACCAAGTCAGTCGTGGCCGGTTCGATCACTGTCCCGGCCGACTCCTCTAAGATCATGAGCGGTCACCTGTGGCTTGCCCATGTGACTAATGCCGTTACGGTACCTCGCTGTCTTTAGTTCACCACACAGGTCAATAGCCTATGGTGACGGGCAGTTGAGGTTAACAAAAAATTGAATGAAGATTACATACAGGTGGTCAGGTCATATCCAAAATGAATCAAAGAGAATTGAGCTATAAATAACAACTGGAGTAATCTTAAACATAAATAAAAAAGGCAAATGAGCTAAGAAACTCTGCTCATAAGTTGGGGGACTTGGTGAAATACTACTCAAAGTCATCTAAAACTGACTGTCTTCTCCCGAGCAAAGCTCGGCCCCCCAGGTACTACTATAAAAACGTTAGGAAACAAAATACCCACCAAAAAGGTGCATTTGCTATTATCCATGTTAGGTCGTTCTTCTAGTTTAAACTCAAACCATAAATCTACGTGGCCGTGATCGCCATGGTCGCCGGTCGTCAGTCGCCAGTCGCCGGTCCGTACCCCATGCCCCAGTCAAGGCCACGGAGGGTCGTGCCGCTGACGGCCGCGTCGTGGCTAGTTAGCGGCGATACCATCATCTCGTTAGCGGCCCGAGGCCCTCCATATAGACATAGAGCACTCTCCTGACAGTGTCAGCTAACAAATCTCCAACTGCATAGGTGGGCATTGGCCATGATTTGGAAGAAACACTACACCCATCATATTTCTATAACATGTTATATTGCTATTGGCCCTGCTACAACTCTTGACGCAGAATGGTTTTGACTAGAACTAGTCCACATGAACTAAAATCCACATGTAATCCACATGTTTGTTTTAAAAATCATATTTGTACTTTAAACGCATTTAACTTCAAAACAATAAAAGCCCACTACAACAATGAAATCAGCTTTGATTGTGGAGGAAAGGAAGCAGGGTTGTCAACTTATGACTTTGAATTGACCAACCAGAATCAAATGATTCTGTTGTACACCTGAATGAGGTTTACTTTTTAAAATACCTGTATGTTTCTCTCTGTAACAATAATCGTGGGTTTTGGGGGGTATTTCAACGTCAGTGGAATTTTTTTAGTACACTTTTAAGAGGAAGTTGTCAAAACACCTCAAACATCTGTGGACACCCCGGGATTTGAACCCGTGACCCCTTGAACCGAACTTCAAGACACTAAACGTTGGCATTTTTGAAGCTAGCGAGATGGCACCTGGAGATGGTTATAATGCTCAAGAGCCATCCAGTAGCCAATTAACCTGAAACTCCGTGGCTTTTGTAAAAAGTGTCTTCTGTAAGGTTGAGTTTCAAACTTTACAGAATAATACGCTTCTAGATCGCTTCTAGATTGGAGCCTCATCTCGTGGGTCAAAATTTGCACTCAAAGTACTACCAGATCTTCAAAAAATCAAGATTAGTGGTTTTGGTTTAACTAAGGTTTATGTGAAGTTTCTGTTTTGGTGTCTTCAAGGATAGAATAATGAAACTGCACAAATTCCTAACATCAATATATTGGTAACGTGCTTATTCTTTATTTCCAATCTTGGGAACATAATTAAAACGGAGATTTAAAAATTTTACTTTGACGATTCTAATTTTCCACAAAAATATAGGTGGGATTCAAACCCTCAATTTAATGCATATATTTCAGTTCTTATATATTTCCCACAAAAATCTAACGGGACCAACACATACCCGTACGAAACCCGAGAAATTACCATAACATTTCAGCCTGAAAGTGTTTTCTAAAAGATAAACAATAGTTGGTTACATTTTAACGTGACAAGACCATTTTGAAACTCCCTTTGTTTTGGAAACACATTTGAAACCGTGCGATAAGTTGAATGTGACTAGTAGAGTTGGCTTGCGTGAATAGTAAAGAGAGAGAGAGAGGGAGAGAGATCGTCGTGACGGGCTATGGTGATAATTACTCAGACAGTAATGAGTGGCGTGTAAGCGGGAGAATGAAACATTAAATCAGTCAGGGGAAGTTGTAGCTGCAAATTATTAGTTTCTCCACAGGGTGCGGACCTATCAGTTACCATTGAGTGGCTATTTATAGTTACAGAGCTACATTAGCGTGGTAATCAGCTTACCATGATGGATCTTGTGAACACGCGTAGTTGGAATGTGATGAATACTTATTCTATCAAATCGTTGAAGCTGTTATTTAAATTAAATATTTATTAGCTACTACGGATATCCATACGAATGTGTAAACCGAATCATTTATAATTTTTGTTATCGTATTTACTGATTCAATTGATTCATTTTGGGAAGGTGATATTTAGCTTTTTAATTACGAAACCCGTTAACAAACAGTTTGGTAAGAGGGGAAAGACATATTAGTTTTTAAATTAAAATCACGAATAACTTGCAGACCTTGTAACTTACAAATATATTGAAAATGTAGGTATTTCTTTGTTCAGTATCTTTGATGAGGTGTGGTTCGTGGCAACTGCCACCAGGATCACCTGAAGATGTGGCAACTGTCACCAGGATCACCTGAAGATGTGGCAACTGTCACAGGATCACCTGAAGATGTGGAAACTGTCACCAGGATCACCTGAAGATGTGGCAACTGTCACCAGGATCACCTGAAGATGTGGCAACTGTCACCAGGATCACCTGAAGATGTGTCAACTGTCACCAGGATCACCTGAAGATGTGGCAACTGTCACCAGGATCACCTGAAGATGTGGAAACTGTCACCAGGATCACCTGAAGATGTGGCAACTGTCACCAGGATCACCTGAAGATGTGGCAACTGTCACCAGGATCACCTGAAGATGTGGTAACTGTCACCAGGATCACCTGAAGATGTGGAAACTGTCACCAGGATCACCTGAAGATGTGGAAACTGTCACCAGGATCACCTGAAGATGTGGCAACTGTCACCAGGATGACCTGAAGATGTGGCAGTTGCCACGAAAAATGTAGCGACCACACCTCACCAAGGATGCTGAACAAGGTAATACCTACATTTCCAATTGATTTATCAGTATCCAGTAGTAGGGAAAATGAATTCAAATACAAATATATAACAGACTAAGAAAAGGATTAATAATGCCGATTCTCGTGAAATAAAGATTCTGATTGAAAATACAACTAACTTTGGAAGACAATTAGTGAATACCAGTGGCTTTCAGGGGCTCAGCTCCTGAAATGTTGTTAAGGTAAAAGATGTTAATACGTAAGTAGTGTGCATTTGAGGCTGCTGGGGCGGAAGTGACGTCATCCGGTCACGTGACCGGATGCGCTGAGTCATTAAAGACGTCATCTGAGCCTCAGCCAGTGACGTAGGCGGTTTTGTGACGTAATGAGGGAAAGTTTAAAGGTCAAGGTCACGGGGAGGTAATTTTAAAAAAGTACTACCTCGCACGCGTAAAATCCGATTGTGATTCGATAGTTTTCATTCGATAAAAATATCGAATGAAAAAATCGAATGAAGCATTCGAATGATACGAGTGCGAGGTAGTACTATTTCATTTATTACTTTAATGTTTACATTTCTTTTTATTTACAATAAGTTATGTTTCCAATAATTTATGTTTACAATAGTTCCCCGTTGTTTGTCGTCATCGATGTTGTTGATCCGGAGTCGCGGCCGTCAGACGCAGTTTTCAAGTGCTGCGCTTGTTTGTCCAATCGATCCATCCCGACTGTGTGTTCCTCGCCTATTTATGTGACCGCAGGGAACACACAGTCGGGACGAGCAGCTCGATGTTCACCGGTCGAGAGCCGGAGGTGTACTGGCTATTCACAAGCTAGCGTTGTAATCGTACTAAATGGTGGGGGTAAAAGTGTGGTGGGGCGGAGCAGATGGCGGACGGCAGATGGCAGGCGGCAGATGGTAGGCGGCAGGTGGCAAGTGAGCGGCAGATGGTTGCTACTCCATTCGCCGCCAAAGTAATGCAAGCCGTCGCCGTAATTCTTGTATTTTATCTTGACGGTTCATTTGATATGTTTTACATCTACATATGCAATAGCTGAAACACCTGCACTTACGACAAGCTTTCCCGTCAACTTGATCGCCTGGTATTTTAAAACATTGCAACTCGCAACAATATGTCTTCAAATTGTTATCGAAAAATAAATTGTTCATCGGTGGCACCGACATGTTAGCTGCAGCGTGTGTTAGACAAGACTGAGACTAACTTCACTGCTCCCTCTCTTTTATACCCCTTCATAAGTTAACCCTGAATGAAAGTTCAAGGTCATCCATTTGAATTTTTAAAAAAAAGCAACACAGCAGTATATAAAATAATATACTGCTATGTTGCTGTTTTTTGTTTTTTTGTTTTTTCTTTTAATGTTATTCTTTTTTTTATTTTTCTTTCTTTATTAAACAAACATTTTACAATACAATAAGCTTAAGTCTAACATTGATGACTAGAAATACAAACAGAGAAAAACAAATAGAGACATTATGTACAATGATGCATGATGTGCAGAGTGAGTTCCGTCGAGTTGTTGCCGCTTACACCGTGTGATACCAAATACAACGTCCCCGGTTGAATATCTCGCAAGTCTTCATTTTGTAGCAGTTGAACAAATCGTTTTGGAAGAAATACTTGAAACTTCGGCTCATCTCCTGGAGTCATAGGTCCTTCGCACAATGATACTAGAATTGCTTCTCCATGTGTGGTTTCCACTTTCTTGATGCTATGAATAATGTAATGTCTTTGTTCTTTTAGTTCTGAACATTTTTTAGTTAGCAGAAGGTTCGATTTTGAGTGAGTGTTGAATTGATCAACCAATGTTTGTAGATATTGTTGTGATGCCATCTTCGTCAGTGGTGGTGTCTTCTGTGATGTTGCCTCTTCGGAGTCTCGAATAATACTCATGCTGAAGCGGTGTTGTCTCCTCGTATTTATAGGCCCCGCTACCCCCACCACATTTCTGTTCTCCGCTACCCCCACCACATTCCTGCGTTTGTTTCAAGTAAGCAGCCAAACGATATGCGTTGTACAATGCACAGTTTGTTTGACCGTGTTTAAGATCTTTTGCAGCGACACAAATATTACCGAGATTAATGTTAAAGTCCTTACTGATAGTTATATCGAAAACATTACCGTGCGTATACTTTTGTATCCAGTTCTTTTTTTCTAATCCTCTTGTGTATATATGTGAATATTGTTTGCAAAAGTTAAACATAATACTGTGCAGATTACTGTAGCTTATAAATCCTTCATACCAATGTATGCGATGAAAGTAGTTTGTTATCCATTTGTTTGTACTTTTTGCTTTGGTGTTAAGTTTGTTAAAAGAAAAAGGAGCTTCAAACGTGAATGGGTAGGCTACAAATGTAAGCAAGTCTAAAATTACTAATTCCTTGATAATAAACCTGTCGTCATTATTTCGAAATGCTTGAAATTCTATTACACAAGGCTTTACACTCACTTCTTCATCCCCTCCGCTCATCATGGCACCTAGCGATCAACTAAACTGTTTTCCACACCACGGTAGGTTAAATACCAGACCGTACAGTTGCAGGCGCGTTGGTGTATATTTAACGTGGGCACCGTCCCCAATAGGCCTACCCCACGTGTGTTCTTCTTTACTAAGTCAAACTTTAGTCTTTTTTAACTTCTTCTTCTTGTGTCTCGTTTTCTTCTTCTTCTTGTTTCTCCGTTTCTTCTTCTTCCTGTGTTGTTTCTTCTGTAGCTTCTGTAGCGATTTCTACAAGTGGTTCAAAATCCTTTAACTTTCTCCACATGCAAACTTCATGAGGTATTCTATTAAAAATAGATGTATCCACAGGTCCGTACACGATGGTGCTATCAGGTTGTTTTTCCAAAGTATCGATCAAATATTCTTTAATAATAGCGCTTGCAAATACCAACTGTCTCATGTACCTTGTAATAGGTTCTGTTGCGTAGTTTAAAACGTAGAATTCTTCACGTGACAGTAGAATCTTATTTTCATGTTGAGTCAAGTCTCTAATTCGCACTTGTAGTTGTCCGCGATGTTTAACAATATCGATTTCATTGTCACAATCCAAAAGTCGAATATGTGTTTTCCTTCCACACAAACTGTTAGTTAAATAACATTCTATTAAATGTACATGTTTCAAAAATGACTCCCAAGCATTTTGCGAAAATAAAACCTTTTTTGTTCCATGGTGTAGTATTACTGTAGGGGAATAATCCAATGATTTCATCAATCCAACTGATACACTTTTACTGATGCATGCTGAGATGGGGTAAAAGATTCGCAGAAAAACTTCAGTTAAAATGTGAGGAGGAATATTTTCTTCAACTTTCTTCTTCCTCTTTGGTACTACCTTTGATGGGTCTGCATTAATTTCCTCCTCTCTATCTCTTTTACCAAACTTTAAAAATGCAGTTATTTCCTTGATGATTTCTGCTTCACTAGTATTATCACGTTCCAATAACGGTGCTACCTCTGCATCACCTTGTACAACAGATGGAGAACTCATTTTGTAGAAGATGTTACCCATGCGCCGATAGACGATCAACTGAAGACCTGCATTGCTGCTCCGCTATTTATAGGTTAGCGACAGTGGCGGTGCCGGTGGTGGTACAACGTTTTACAATACTGTCTTTACAATACCGGTCAACGGTGTGTATGTAACAATTTTATCGTGCAAAATTAAACAATACGCAGATGTATTTGCAGGTACGTTTTCTTGAAATTCCATTTCTATTTTTATATCAACACTAGACGATTTTACAGATTCATTTTGTTTGGAACAATCAATTACAACAATCGGAGCTTTCGATTCAAACTGTACGGGAGATAGTAGAGGTGTATTTGTTTTGCCGTAATATGAATTTTGGAACCTAGCGTACATGTCGTATAAAACACTGTATCTTTTCTTATCAAAAGAAATATTAAAGTTGTCGTAGGGAAAGAATTGTGAATTCAGGAACACTTTACAGTTTGTTAATTTACAATGGTCAAATTCACCAGCATTTTCAGTTATTATACTTTTCTTCTTCGTTTGTAATCCAAATATTACATATCTCGCTTTTTCCAAATGAGTAGAAGTTTTTACAGTCCATGTATGTCGTTGTGTTGTAGGTAAAACGGGGTATTCATGAAACTCCCAGCTTCTGAATGGCATTACAATGTCTCGATCTGATTTTAACTTTCTTAATAATGTAATCCTGTGTTCATCATTTAGTCGCACATGTGGTACTCTCCAAACAATCTTGTCTAATGTTAATTTCCAGTCTAAATTGGCATCAGTTGTTCCAGTAGCTGCTTTAATAATATCTTTATCGTTTGATGATCTTAATAAAACTAGTTCTTGTTTTACATTTATTATTATTCTTCTGTAGTCTTCAGCAAATCCTAGGAGTAATCTTAAAGGTACGTAGAAATCAAAGTTTCCCGAAGAGCCAGGAGCGATTGTACTTTTGTCTGGTGCAACCCATCCTGCAACAGCTAACAGATTCTTCTCATTTGGTGTTAAAGACGCTAATCCTTTCAATGTACTGGAAATTCCAACCTTTTTTGTTGAATCGACTGTAACTCCTGAAATTTCATATCTAATCTCGTCAAACAAAAATGCCATAGGATTATTTATGAACGGAACAGTGGTTCCAGCAGTACCATCATTTTTTGTTACTTTTCCTTCAATATATAAATAACTTTCGCATGGAAGAGTATAAATGTCTTGTTGTTGTATAGGAATGCTAATTTCATCGTTATTGTTTAATTTGGACGAAGCGTAAGGGTTGTGCGTGTGATATTCCTTTTCCCATAAGGTCTCGTCGAATGTTGGACCCTGCGCTATATCCAGTATATCCATTGTTAATGACTTTTAATCCAATTTCTTCTAGAAAACGAATGTTGTCACTTGTTAACCCTTCTACAGCTGATAAGCTACTGACCTCTTTGCTTGTTGGCTCTCTCTTTTTAAATGATAACCCCATTGTCTAAGCGGATGATTTTATATGTATTCTTACAGTAATAGCTTCTCCTCTAAAGTCAATAAGGTTTCCGTCTTGATCCACTATGTTCAGCACGATGTCTGAAATGAAACTGGTGTTTAACGGTAGGTACACAAGGTTTTGAGGCTTTTCTACTATCTTGAAACCCGGTGCAACTGATGGGTAGAATGTGTGTAATATATGACGATTCTCTCCATCTCTGTAGGATCCTTGTATAATGTTACATGTAATGTCTATGCTATTAACTTTGATGATCGTCACAGTTTTATTCCCAGAATGAGTTTTATTAGGTTCTAATACTTTTGTTTCCTTAGAAAACCCCAATAAACTACCAATTGAATGTTCTTGACTAAAATCAATATAATACTTAGACGTAATTTCGGCTTTCATTGTATTGTTATTGCCTTTTATCGTTATATTTTCTTTTCCCATATGTTTTTGTATAACTTCATTTATATTATCAATTTCATAAGCTCCTGTTGGTAAACTGAATTCTTCCAAAGCTGAATACTTTCCTTTATCATCTTTTGTCTTGTAATAATGTATTTTGTTATTAATTCCTTCACTAACGTTTGGAATAGAGTTATATGTTGTTAAATCCAATAATGCGGCTTCCCATAGTCTTCCTTTTTGCAAACGTAGCGCTGGAAACAGAATACTGCGCAAAGTACATGAGTTACCGGTTAATGACACTGTATACGAGGACATCTTAAAGTTGACTAACACTTTTAGCTAAAAAGTCTAAACATAAATGACCGCAAATGGATGTATCATCAGGTTGTTTTCTTGTATGATTGTAAAAAACATTTTCTGCCGCACGAAAGTATTGTTGAAGTTCTTTCGGTGGTGGAAGGTCTCCAAAACTGTCGAAATAATAAATGGTTTTACCAAGTTTCTTGTAACACACCCAATGAGTGCCTAATCCTTCACTATTATCCAAATTTACAATACCAGTCTCATTTTTCCACATTTTAACCGGTAACTCATCTTTCATAAATACTCCTCTAAAAAATGGGATTTTCAAACAAGAAGCATATGTAATCAGTTCTTCATTGGTCAATTCTTTGTTTTTAATTATTAATTGCTCTTTCTTATTTAATACACACGATACGGTCTTAGGTATAATCCTCCTCCCTTTTTTATCATTGACCATATTGTTGGTTTCTTTTTAGCTTTACCACTGGTAGATCGACGTTTTCTTCTGATATTACCTCCTTGTTTTTTAGCGGGTTTTTTCCCACGCCTTCTTCTCTTTCCTCCTCCAAACGTAGTTTTTGCTTTCATTGCTGCTGTTACTGCTAAAGACGCTGCTTTTTCACCAATACTCGCGTCACTAGATTTTACTCTTTGCCAAGCTTTCTCAGCAAGTGCTTTATCCGCTATTGATCTATTTTTAGTATCACCAAATTTGGAATACGCTATATCGTGCTGTTTACAAGCCTGATCGAGCTTATTTATTCCAGGATCTCCTCTAGCAAGACGTTTCTCTAATTTGGTTCCAGGACCACAATATTGATATCCTCCAGGTGAATGTAATTCCACAGGTAATAAATCAATCGCCTTGTTAACTATAGCTCCAACCGGTTTACTCAATAGAGAAAATGCTGTTGATGCTATTCCCCTTCCTCTCTGTAATCTCTCTCGATTATGACTGATGCGTTTAACCCTCGACATGGCTATTTATAGCAAAACTTACAATCAGTAGGTGCACTCTATAAATGTTTTACAATGAATGTAATATCAGTTTTGGTTTCTTGTATTATATACTGTTTAAAATCCATTTATTATATCGAAATGGATTTATTAATTAAATGTAGACATATTAAATAAAAGTAGTAAAAATAGAAATAAGGTGTAATTGAAGATGTTCCAGATGTTTCTCCGCTGGTGATGGTATCGTTGTCTTCGGTAAAATGAATAAACTTTAAATAGTTGTCATGTTCCCTTAGAAACTTGCCACTTAATCGTTGATAATTGAATAACACATCCCAGTCTAGTTTATCTTTAAAATTGTCAATGTAATTCTCAGAGAGATTTTGATATTTACTTATTACTTCCCAACAGTTATTAAAATTCGATGTCATCTCTACGAGGAAGTCTTCTGAAAACTGTTGTCTTTGTAAAATATGGATCCAGTTAACTCTGTGAAAATAAATTCTTAACATAGTCATTGTAAAGAGGTAATGTATGGAAAGTTGTTCCCAATCCATATATCTATCAAACCGTTGAACAAAACCATCTGTCAACACTCCTTGGGGAAATCTCGGCTCTTGAGATATTAAACTCCACGCAGTAATATTGGATTCCATCATCCTCTCTGTATCGTCTCTCGAATATGACTGATGCTTTATTCCTTATCATGGGGGGTATTTTAAATTCTTTTTTCTCTTATGTAATCTTCATTGTTTTCTGTTGGTTCATTAATCACATTCACTTTATCCTCCTTTCCTAATGTCTTGACTTTAGAAGGCTTAGACGGTTTATCTCGTTGATTAGGTTTCTCTGGATTGTGTATATTTTTCCAGTCTAAATAATTGTGACTGTCAACATCTGAAGCTGCATCTCTTCCTGAAGCCCGATGGATATAATGGAATAGAGCTGCACCAAACCTTTCCAAATGTTTTTCATATTCCGTAGTCCATTTCTTGTGTACAATATCAAACATTTTCTTATTTACAGCGTCTCCATCCTGCTCACAATCACCTACATTTGATAATTTTAATTTTTTTACATCATAGCTTTTGTCAGTTTTATTCCTTTTGTAAATCGTTAACAATTTTAGAGTAGCTAAATTTACTGCTTCACCATCATAAATGGGATATTGTATATCGCTTAACCTTTTACCGGAAAACCCCCAATGATCTTCGTGTACAGTTGGGGTTCTTTTTTTCATGTACTGTACCGTAACCGCATCAGACGACATAAGCGGATCACCAACATTTTGAATTACTTTTCCTTCAAAATTATAGTTGCCGTCAGGTGTTAACGGAAACCCAGCTCTTTTTTCACTATATCCAGATTTTACTCCAAACTCGGAATACCGTCCAAACTTGTCCACACTCATGATGTAACTGAATCGCTATCGTTTAGGTTCTTATTATATATATATATATGCGTCTACTGAACAATTATTCCTTGTTTTCGCAGTTCATCAACCAAAGCTACCCATTCGTTTTCTAAACCAGTGTGCCCGGCTTCCATGGCTTCATGTAATAATCTCTTTCGATCAACTAACTTATTTATATCGTTGTAATATATTATATTAGTTTTATACAAAATTTTCAATAATCCCCTTCCAGATGTGGTAGGATCAGTTGTTTTTCTCTTTTTATGCAAAACATTTAATTCAGCAGAAGATAAAGCTCTTCTTTTAATTTGAGCTTTTTTTGATTTTGAGGGGAAAAGACTAGATATAATACTTGTATATTTTATTGACCGATTTCTATGAATAGGTAGGTCTTTGGAATACTTTTTTCAATGTGCATTTGTATACTCTAATATATTTTTAAACAATTGTAAATCCCTTTTAGTATATTTACCAGGATTATTTTTAAAGATAAGTTCAAACAAACCTTTTGTACCTTTATATTTCTTATCTCCAATAACTATATCATCATTTTCGTTTATATCTAACTTGCTATCTCCAATCATTAATCCTTTATCCTCTATTCTAGCTCCATAGGTATGATAACTTCGATTAGCATGTGCGGCGTGTAACATTTTTAACGTATATGTTCTTCCAAGTGTTCCTTTAAACATAATATCCGTGCCTAATTTGCTTAAGTTGGATGGGTTAATATCCTCTTCTTCTGCTCTTGTATCTTCTACACTTGTATCTTCTGTAATTGTATCTTCTGCAATATCCTTTTCCTTTAAATCCTCTATATCTCCGCTTTCTTCATACTCGTCGCTTTCTTCAGATGTATGTAACTGGCCAAAACTTTCATCATTCTGAAATTCTTCTTCATATTTGGAAATAGGTAGCATTTTGTCTCCTTCGAAGCGAATTGAAGGTTTTTCCATATTTTGTGCTAATCGCTTTAAAGGTTCAGTAACAGGTTTGAATGTTGTTTCTAAAAATTGCTCTCTTTCATTTATACCTGATTTTAAAGCTCGGTTTTTTTGTCTAATAGAATCACTAAGTGATTTTATTTCCTTTAATAGCTTTTCCTGGTTAACCATCTTCACACCTTGACGACTTGTACAGTAATACCGCTAATCAGTGTATTAAAACGAATTTATCAAAACCTATTCTATAACGACCATCTTTTATAGCATGATCTTTCATAATAACCAAAAATCCATACTTTTCCGCCCATGCTTTTCCGCAAAGCTCTTTAAACTTTTCAAATGGCATATCCGCATTCACATGATCGTTATATATATGTTTTAGGTTAGTATCATCTTGTTTGAATACAATTAGAATATTTGCATTATCTCTGATAAGTTGTTTTGGGATTTTGCTATAGGTTTGTCCTATATATATGCTGTCGATGTTATTATGTCTTCCCATGGCAAAGTAGTTTCTAATAGTATCCTGATTTTCACAAGATACATCGTCAAATATAAATACAGAATACGGTTTCGCTTCGTTTGGTTGCATAATGCTATCACTAGCGTTAAATTTGTAAAAATTAACATCAGACACATCAGATAGGATTTTATCCAGCAATTTATACTTTGGTTGATGTAGAGACTTTGAAAAAATATATAGGTTATTAAACCTTAATCCCTGCGGATTAGTGATCAAATTAAAGACGACATTGGTCTTTCCACAGTTTGAGGGGCCACTTACTATACATCGAACAGTGTTTGGAAGTAAACTACCGTGTTTACCATTGTTGATTTTAACGTTATCCACAGTTAAATCATCTATGTTATTAATATTGAATCGATCTTTATGGTGAATAATCTCCATCCCGCTCAAAGGTTAACGATGAAATGAGTTGCTTGCATTACACCAAGTCCTTTATAGGTATCCATGAATCCTCGGTTTTGTTAAACCCTAACCACCGCACTTTAACTGCGTCCTTTTTTCTTTGTAACACTTTTTCAACAAGATATACATCACCTACTGTTGACTTTAACATTTCATGTCCATAAAATGCACCTTGCAACAAATCTCCTTTGTTATCTTTTAAGATATACGTTTCAGGTACAGTCGGTTGCACTTTATACACTGTAAAAACTTCATTCGTCCAATTGGGAAGGTATTTCTTGGTAAACACTCCCTTATATTTACTAATCCGTACTTTATCACATACATTAAATTTTCTTGGCTGCATTTTTTCTACTTTAGGCTTTGTATTTTTCTTTATGCGTTTTAATACATCTTTTGCATTTCTTCTATTTATTTTGTTAGGTTTCATACCGATAGTTCTATGAAACCTGTTGTTATAATCATTTATTAATTGTGGTAAAACATCATACCATACGTAAGAACCTCTTTTTGAAAATTGTTTATACAGTGCTCCTTTTAAGGTTCTATTGAATCTTTCTACAATAGCTGCTTTTTTCTCTGAATTTGTAGAATAATGATTTATTTTATATTTATTCATTAACTGTGCAAAGTTTGTATTAAAGTATTCTGTTCCATCATCAGTTTGTAAATGTTTAATTTTGTTTTTATCTCTTTTTATGGCTATTTCCATGGCTTCAGTTACGCTTTTACCAGTCTTGTCCTTTAGAGGCAAAGCGTCTGCAACTTTTGTAAAACAATTAATAATTGTGAGTATATATTTAAATCCTTTGTTTATCCTGCTATGCGGTCGCATTTCAATTAAATCCGCTTGATATAGATCATTTATCCCTTTTATAACAGTATTTCTTCTTGGAAACTTTATTCTTGCAGGTTTATGAAGTTCATCAATAATTTTCTCCTTTAGATCCGTCATGATGTTTCTGCTAACACAGCTACGATAGTATTAAATATTCATTTTTAATACATCACCTTATATAGGTCAAGGTCATTCCAAAACTAATGTATAAAAGGGGGAACACAGCAAAATACTGCTGTGTTCCCCCTTTTATACGGAAAGGAAAAGGAAAAGGGATGTAGGACGATGAAAGGGTTACTCGTCAATAGGGTTGAGGGAGTAGTGGCCGAATGGTAGAGTGTGGATGTTGTCTGCAAGGATGTGGCGTTTGTCATCATTTGAAGAGAGAGCTTTTTTTACCTCCGTCACGCTGTACAGCTGATGGTTGAAACTTCTGATTGTGTTGAATTTTGCTGTTATATCTTGATCTTCAAATAAACATTTCTTATAGTGATTAAAATGCACATTCTTCTTTAAATACAAACTTTTTACTCCTTTAGCTTTCTTAATGACTTGGTTTTCATTTAGTTGTAAAGAATATAATTTTGACATTAGTGCAACAATTTCTTGAAGTATAACACCATTGGCTTCATCTTTAAATTTGCCAAGCACTTTTTTGTTTCTGTCATTGTCGTAGTTTGGATGATCTTTTGGATAGTCGGAAAAGTCAAAATCGTTATTGTAATCAAATGTCCGAAGGTCTTCATACATATCGTTAGTAATTATCCAATATATAAAAGCGTCTGTATCCATGTAGGAGATGCCGATGTTTTCTCGTCCATAAAAGGTGACCATCTTTTTATAATGAAAATCGTACATATGAGTCTTGGAGATATCCAGGATTGACATACCTATATACAAAGGACGATCCATCTTCACACTTGTTTTCTTCATAGATACAGCTACAATATTTTCGTTAATAATTATAGATGTTCCAAAATTTGGCTGTTGTACAAGTTTCTGTAGTTTGTTTGGATCTGTAACAAGTTTAACATTTTTATGTCTTCTTTTGTTTTCCAATGTTTTACCGAATATTGCATTGTTCATCAATTTAAAAAAGTCTTTTTGAAAGGCTGATGTAGCGGCTGCTCTTCTGGTAGTATTCGAGTCTATGTACGGTTTCAACCAGCACGATTGGGAAAATTCCACAGCTCTATTAATTTTAGTAAGACGTAAACCTAATTCGATAGCTTGTTGAACAACACAATAGTGAGCTACGTATCGTTGTTTATTGTTAAGGGTCATCATTAATTTGGGGTGTTTTCCAGTTGGTGAAATTTCTGTTCTTGCGAGGAGTGGAAGGTCATAATGAAGATCGTGTAAATGTTCTGGATATTCAAAGTCGCAATCCAAAATATATCCGGTATCTCCATGTTTTGGAATTTGTGATATATCGCCAATACAGTCGGGATCAACCCATTTAAAGTTGTCAAATGGAAGTGGGTTCGACATGGCCCATCCATACAGATTATTCGCGTCGAAATATCCCAAGTACGTTGAAGGTTTCTCTTGATCATGGTCAGGTAAATATTTGTTGTTGGCTTTAACATGTCTTGTCACGCTTTGAGTTAATCCACCTCTAACACCCGACTCAACCATTAAAACCATATCTATATCTGTTAACAGCTGGAGTTTGCATTTTGTTTCTTTCAGCATTGCTTGCCAAGCTAGTCCTGGAGATGTATACGAATGTAGAGGGTCCAAACCGTATGCTGCAAAACAGATTCTTCGGAATTCTTCCATAACATCGCAGAGAAGAGTCACGTCAAGTTTTACATAAAAGTCTGAGTATTCTCCTAAAGTCTTCATATCCAACTCGTTCCATAGTCGACATGCATGTTGATAATCTTCAAGTGAAATTTCCGAATCATTAAGTTTGTTGTTAAATTGTTCTGGTGGAGGAAGTGATGTTTCATTAAATCTATGCAGTCCATCGATGTAATCGTAGGGGAAGACCCCTTTTCGAAGAACCAGATCCATTTTACTACTGGCTACAATTTTGCTTGTTTCTATCAGATCTTCTCTTTTTAAATTCTCAGTTAATTTCATTAGGCTAGAAGGCATAAATTTAAACGAATCAATAAACCTAAGTTTTATTTTGCCAACCTTTTTAGAGAAGCTTATAAATTTTTCCATTGTTGTTGCCAAAACATCTATTGCCCCATCATCTCTTCCCAATTCGGGAATTATAAAGTGAGAGTCATATCCACTAAGGTTATGTAGAACAACGGGTATAAAAGATGGAAGTTTGTAATTCAAGTTGCAAGCGTTACAGGCTGCTCCTCTGTAGACTCCTGTAAGATGGTCGTGATCACGAACTTTAACGTTATCTGGTGTAAATATGTTATTACACAGATAACATGTTGTTGCCAGATTGTGATGTTGAAGTTGATGTTCTTCCATAGGTAGCATCGGTATTTTAATTTTGTAGAGTTCTTCCACCTTAGAGGCAATGTAATACAAATCGTCTACAAAGTGTTTCGCTGCTTGTTCACCGCGATAAATCTTCGGAGCAGATGATAGTCCAAATTCTTGAAGATGTTCTTCAGACAGCGTGGATTTTGTTAGTATAGAATAACTGTTTGGTGCGTGTTTTTGATATTTGCTTCTTTTTGCGATATCCTCTTCTTCTTGTTCAATTGGAAGTAAAGATGCTTCGAAATCCGCGTACACAACAAATGGAATAGGGTATTGTTGATTTACTTTGTCAAATTGTACGTATGATCTGCTAGGATGTGGCAATTTAATTCTAACCTCATAGTTTCCACTACATAACCTTTGGTGTTCTAATAACCATTCTGAACCTCCTCTTCTTAATGGTTTGTTCACATGGCAAAAGCATCTCTTACATGTTGTGATTTTCCTTTTATGTTTTGTTAACTGTTTACATACGAGCCCTTCAAACTCTTTTACATACACGTAATGAGATATCTCTCCTTTATTGATTAATAACAAGTCAGTATGATTGTTGCGCTCATTCGATGTTATGCGCAAGGGATACACATTATTTGACGAATCCAAACCAAATATGTTGACTGAAGCCGACGGATTTTGCTTTTCAAATTTTGATATATCAGTAATTGCAACAGGGTAAGTCATTCCCTGGAAATTATACTTATGTTGAACTTCTTCATATTTTTGACTCGGTCTTTTTTGATGGTCTTTGTTTACATATTTTACCAACATAGCATATTTAAAACATTCGTTATCTTCATTTTGCACATTAATACAGGATTTTGTATCACTTATTTTTTTCGGAAGAGGAATGTAACTACTTCCTCTCATTCCATAACCGTGTTTATGAACTCTAACATCCAGACTTGTTATACTTAATAAAGTCCATCCAGATCCTCTTCCTTCATGCTCTTGTAGTTTCGTCAAAAGTTCCTCAAAACATTCTGTTACGATTTTTTCAATATCTGACGCAGCCATGATGGTTCGGTTTTTTGTCATGAAACCTCTTGGTGATGTTTCGTTTTGAATGTTAGTGAATATGGCATCTAGCAACAGTCCAAATTTGATAAAATTTAATCTTTTTTGTTCATTCTTTAGTGTTTTGGTTACTAATTCTTTGGCGTTATGTAAAAAGTTTTCAAGTTGTAATTTTACGTTGTCAATTTTAAAATGTGTTACTACCTTACCAGGTAGTGCTTGAGCGTGTAGTTCCACATCTACTGCTGTTGATGTTGAGGGTCGGTGAAGTGTAGACATAGCAGCTGTTGATGTTGAAGGACGGTGAAGTGTAGACATAGCAAGCGTTGAAGTCGATGTTGATGGTGTTGATGATGAAGGATGGTGAAGTGTAGACATAGCAGGCGTAGAAGTCGATGTTGAAGGCGTTGATTGTGCATAATGAATGACACTCGGTCTTGAAACTTCATTTTCTTCTTTTTCTTCATTTTCTTCGTTGTGTTCTTCTTCATTTTGTTCTTCTTGATGTTTTGCTAGTTGTTGGTCGATTGAATCTAATTCTTCTTCATTTGGTTCTTATGTATTTGTATTGGTGTTATGTTTCAATTCTTTATGAATGGTTAAAAGCCATTCATCTCTGAAAGAAGCTTTACAAATATCGCAGCGATTCATAATGTAGGCGTGCTCTTCACAAGGGTCAACGCAATAATGAAAAAACACTGCAAATGCACCTCTATTTATACCCTAGAAAAAGTGGTGGGGGTACGTTTTAGGTTAAGTTTAAGTTTGTAGCTGGAGGCTACAAAATTCTGTATTTGGGTCAAGGACATTGAGCATATTTGCCAAAACGGGGAATAGAGCAGTAAATGATTTCATTTTAAACCATAAACTGATCTATTCCCTGCTTTGTATTTAACAAGGACAATTTTCTCCAACAGGAAAATTTAATATATTTTAAACTCGGATGTGAAATCGGATTGTACACATTGCATCTCGATCAACTAAAAATTTCATAAAACAATAGGGATCTTCAGTTGTAGATTCATCTTTAACATATTCGATGGTCAACATTGCCGAACGAAGATCTTGTGGAATTACGTCGACTTTTATTAGTCGCCTTTCCATTTCAAACCGTTTTGTTATTGATGTAAGTTTTATCACATCATCGATATCGATGAGGGGAAAGCTGTAACAAACGGAGTTTGCTGGTGGGTTCATAATGCCGATATGATAAATATACACTGTTTCATCGACATTAAATAGACGTTCCCCCACCATTAAATGTATAAGTTACCCCCACTTTTTCAAAACAAACAAAAATTGAAAGCTGGTAAATATTTTCTGTCTTGTAAATGGGTCAAGGTTATACAACGATATTACCAAAACGGGGAATAGAGCAGTAAGTAGTTCTTACTTTGACTACAAACTGATCTATTCCCCGCTCTGTATTTAAAGTTTGACAGTTGACAAGAAAAAACAACACTTAATCAGACTCATTTGATGAATCGGAATCAGTTGTATCAGAAGCATCGGAAAGAAATAGTCGTCGACGAATATGATATACCCCTCGTGCGCTATCTAAAAATAACCCATCCAAACTACTACTAGTGGTTGGGCTTTCATCATGTATTTCTTCAGAATAGAGAAGATGCTGATAGATTCTATAGGTTTCAGATTCCACGTCACTTAACGGTTCAATTTGTTCCATATATCCTGCTTCAAGATCATCACTGTCCATATCACTTAATAATTCAAGATCATCCATTGCATCCATATCACTTAATAATTCAACATCTTCCAATTCGTCTTCATTTTCATCCTCACTTTCAATCACAATATGTTTTATAATTCCCACGATTGATTTTGCAGAAGGAAATATATTATCCTTTGGTGACATAGCTGCTATATATCCTAGTGCTAACACAAGTAGCAGAATGAGATAAGCAATGATGAAAAACCTCTTTTATACCCCCCGATTTAAGTGGTGGGGGTAATTAGTGATAGGGAAGGGGTATTATTGTAACAATATATGAACAATTTAATACTAACAGAGTATAAAGTTCTGTAAGTGGGTCAGGGTCACCTTAAAGTCTGTTATCTAGGTCAAGGTCGTTGTATCATTGTAAAAAAAGTGTGGACAATCTATTTAGACTCTGCAGCATATGCTACAAAATGTAAATAGGTTGTCCACACTTTTTTTTAATTTGGAAAAAACTTTAATTTTTAATTTAGAAAAACTGTTTGAACTTTTTTTTTTTTACTGTAATGTTTTCCACACAGTGGTCCCCGAATCAACTCGGATTAAATAGTCTTTTTTGGTTGGGCGTGGAGGATGAAACATGCCTCTAGGTAATTTTAAAATGTAGCGTTGATCTCCACACTTTAAAAGTACTTTTGCAAAGCCCATTGTTTTAACAAAGTAGTATTGTTTATTTTTAATAAGCCTATTAATCCGAATCTTGGATGGTTTCACTGTTAGGTGTGGTGAAGAAAGAGAAACGTTAGCATTGTGTTTTAAATGAGAACCGCACACTTCCTCATTTAAGACACAGGATTTAGCACAACGTTGACCTTTCTTTGCACCTTTTTTAAATACATAACCACATTGTTGTGCAGGAAGCATACACTTCCTCCTCAACGATCTTAGCTCATTAAATCTTTCTGAAGGACGGTTAATACTTGTGCAAATTACTGAAGGACGAAGACTTGTAGAATGTGGAGTGACGATTGGAGAAATGATTTTTGGTCCAGTAGTTAAAGGCTTGGTGGGTGTTGTAGATATCTTTGAGCTCGATGTCGAAGAAGACCCTGAGCTTGATGATGAACAAGATGACCTCGAAATCGATGAAGATGAAGAAGAAGATCTTGACCTTGGTGATGAACAAGATGACCTCGAACTCGATGAAGAAGAAGACCTTGACCTTGGTGATGGGGAAGATGGTGAAGACTTTGATGGAGAAGATGGCGAGAACTTTGATGGAGAAGACTGCGAATACTTTGATGTAGAATCGTGCGGTGAATCAGTCATCTTCTCCGGAATAATTAAAGATAATAATAATGACTGGCGGAGTATATCTGAAGGGTCGAAGGATGATGTAGAAGGAGGCGATGATATAACCTGGCGGAGTATAGACGGGGCAGAAGAAGTTGATGCTGAAGAGGTAGTGGGTAAAACCAGCGGCGTTTTCTTCACGTTAAATTTCATCGGTTTGGTGTGTTTTCTGATATGCGCCATGATCCTGTGTGAGCAAGCACAAGCAGCAGAATGATTTTACCAGTGATGGGGAACTTATTTTATACCCGAGTCAGCCAAACCAGTTGAGCCCCCACCCAAATGGTTCTGACCTTGAGTGGGGGGGGGGGTGTTTTGTTGTAAGAAATAAATACATCTTCCAATATCTTACCAAACAAAGATTTTCTAAGTCCCGAAGTGGGTCAAGGTCATCTGAACATGTTGCCAAAACGGGGAATAGAGCAGTAAGTGATTCCCACTTGGACCACAAACTGCTCTATTCCCCGCTCTGTATTAGGGAAGTGAATTTTGAAGAAAGGTCACAGTTATAGGCAATAAACCTGATAACAGAACCTTTTATTAATTTATCCAAACAAAAGGAAGTTACAAATGGTTTGCAGGGAGTATTTTCAAAAGTTTCTCGAGGGTAAGATGGGTAATGTCAATGGGTTTTCGTGCCATATTGACAAAGGTCGGTTTTCGTGCCATACCTTTTTGTAAGGGGTTAGGAAAAGGATGAGAAACATACTGATCAGTTAAAGTTAATTTTACAAAGACCAACCAAGGTCGGTTTTACAAAGGTCAACAGCATCCTGAAACCCAGTCGGACGTTGGTCAGTAACGGGCGCCAGGCAACTGTGAACCAAAGTTTTGACCAAGGTTAGTTATAGCGTGTAAGAAAAGGACATACCAACCAAGGTCGGTTTTACAAAGGTCTACAACATCCTGAAACCCAGTCGGACGTTGGTAAGTAACGGGCGCCAGGCAACTGTGAACCAAAGTTTTGACCAAGATCAGTTTTAAAGCGTGAAAGAAAAGTACATATTTCATTAGTAAATAAAAACACTTCAAAGACACTTTAAAACCAACACCAAACTAACTACAGTTAAACTAACTACATTTACTAGCAGCAAACTACAAGCGTTATTCTAACATGCTTAATAATAAACAGACATGCCTTAAGCTAAGGTAGCATCTCTAATATACAGTGGTACCAACTCTATACTAGAGATACTATTGCGGACAGCGCGGGCAAACAGCTAGCTAGGCTGTCGGCCTGCGACTGCGAACCCTCTGCGGGCTGCTCCCGCTTTTATAGGAATATATCATGGGGGGGGGGGCAAGGACTTCGACAGTAGTTTGTTCCAACACTGTATCGCATACTCTGAATTGCTCCAAGTCCGGTAACTGGGTCAAGGACACGTTAAAATATTTTGTAAAATAGCAAAGGTGTTACCTTTGCCATTTTACTTTGGAAGCAAGCTGTACTACGTTTAAACAAGGGAGACTATTATCCGTTTTACATAAAACTCCTTGCACGATCTTTTGATAAAATGGAAAAGATTAATGCCGGAGGGCGATTCCCATTCCACCAAAATACAATGCATATCATTTCTATGCAACGGTCTCAGCTCTATCTTTACTTTTAATTTAATGCCTCGGAACTCATAAGTAAGGATGGACAGAAAGGCTTCTGAAATAGCAAGCTCGGAAGGAACAAGCCAAGTGTTTACACCTACAGCTTCCATAGCGATATGATGATTTTTACCACGCTGTTGCAGTATATAAAACATTTCCCCCTCCAGTTTTTATTTTTAATACAACATTTTTGTGTCAACCTTGTCCGCATGAAATAGCTCTAAGTCCACATTTCTTCCAATATTTGATCAAACGACGGTCTTTCTAAGTCCCGTCAGTAGGTCAAGGTCATCTGACATAATGCCAAAGCGGGGAATAGAGCATAACATACTGCTCTATTCCCCGCTCTGTATTAGGGAAGGGGACAAAAGACAACAAACAAGAGACTGATTTTAAACAAGAGACTGATTTTATATTTCACAAACGTTTC
This sequence comes from Allygus modestus, assembly GCA_963675035.1. Taxonomy (NCBI): domain Eukaryota; kingdom Metazoa; phylum Arthropoda; class Insecta; order Hemiptera; family Cicadellidae; genus Allygus; species Allygus modestus. The sequence goes on from OY776112.1 coordinate 16,273,056, forward strand.
TCATGGGTGAGATAGGTGGTGTCAACCGGTTTGCATGGCCGTATTGATCTTATTGACAAGGCCGGTTTTCAGGGCCGAACCTTATTGTCAGGGGTTTAGGAAAAGGATGAGAAACAAGATACATTACTTTGAAAATAAAGACTTTACCAGCAACTATGTAAAAGAAACAAATTAATCAGTTAACGTTACTTTTACAAAAACAGCCGAGGTCGGTTTTGCAAAGGTCAACAGTATCACTGAAACCCGGTGGGACGTAGACCCAAACACCCGGCGTCAGGCTGCTGCGAACCCAAGTTTTGACCAAGGTTGTTGAGGGACCTGTAGGGCCGGGAGTACATATGTTATTAGTAAATAAAACACTTCAAACCAATACCACACACTAACATATATGTTAGACTAACTACATTACCTAGCAGCAAACTACAAGCGTTATCTAACATGCATAAACAAACTAACTAAACATGCAAGGGCGCGGATCTCTTAATTGCGCGTCGGGCCCAACGCACACTTAACAGACCTACGCTGCAGCAGAATGCAACCCACTGGGACGTATATCCAAACAACGGGCGGCAAGCTACTGCGACGAGACTGCGGACTGCTCCCGCTTATAAAGGCAAAGTGACGTCACCGAAGCGGAAGGGGGGAGGTCGAAGGGGGGGGTGACCTTGAACATGACCCAAATCGGGGGGGGTTACGTCAAGGGGGGGGCTCCTCCCCGTGACGTCGGGGGGGGGGCTCCTCCCTGTGACGTCAGGGGGGGGGGGTGTCGTCACGGTGGAAGGGGAACAGGATGTAGACCGGTCTTTAGCTTTCTACCCGTATATGGAAATGTCACGGTTACACTTGACGACCCGCTTTGCTCCGTCTGGTACCTCATTCCAGCTTCAACCATTGACTGGTACACTTCACAGCTCTCGCTCTCTCTCTTCTTACAAAATGACTTCGCCGATAACCAACGAGAAGCTGAAAAGGATTAAGGAATCCTTGAAGAAGACGGCTCCAAAGACAAGCGGATTTAAACAACCTTCTTCCCTCAGAATGAGGCTAAAGAGGGATTTTAAAAACCACCCTCTTTACTACAAACAAGGTTCTTCTGGTTCGACTTCTTCATCAACAACGGAACGACACTCTTCATCAACAACGGAACGACACTCTGCCACACGGGATCATCTGCACGTGTTGCAGAAGATGAAGACCTTGACGGAAGACGAATTGGTATCTCCCATTGAAGTTACCAAAACAAAATTCAGACATTTGAGAAGAAACTTCCCGTACAGAGCGGTGCTGAAGAACGGAAGCACCTACTACTTAACTGCCGGTGAAGTTCTCTTTGAGGTGGAATTGCCACGATCAATTCCGGCACCACCAGAAGTGTCATACAAGCAGACCTTGTCCTTGGTTAAAGAAGAGAGTAGAGTGAAGTGGACTGTAAAGTAAAATCCCTTACCATCCCACCCTCCCTCCACAAACGGTCCTTTTCAGGACCTCCATAAGCATTTCAAGTGGACTTGGCCTGTACATAGGCAGGAGATTTTGTTAGTCTCCAGTTTGAGTACAGTCCACTTTGTGAAAATTTCTAGGTCCCAAGGTCCTTGAACTTGACCTTGACCTTGAACATGACCCATGTTGGGGGGGGGGTACAAAGTTTTTCCAAAGTATGTCATGTGGGTACTCAAATTACGCGAATTGATCAGACGAACAAGGAGGTGCAAACAGAATTTTGATCCACCCAAGGGTATAGCAGCAGAAGCGAAAAAAGTACAAAGTTTGTCCAAAGTATGTCATGTGGGTACTCAAATTACGCGAATTGATCAGACGAACAAGATGGTGCAAACCGAATTCAGATCCGACCAACGGTATAGCAGAAATAGCGAAAAAAAACAATGTTTTCGAGGTTACATATTAATAACTTCTTTATTATTGAGTTAAAGTATAGCGAGTGGGTACTCAAATTACGCGGGTTAATTAGACGAACAAGATGGTGCGAATAGAATTCAGATCCGACTGAGAGTAGGGAAGAAATAGCGCGAAAACAACACTTTCAAGGCCTGACATAAATAAATACTTTGTTTATGGATTAAACTACGACAAGTTATTTATAGTTTACAGTATACCGAGGTAACGTTGTGGTGCGGGTAGGTCGGGTGGGTATCATACACGCTAGCGCTATATCATTATACTTTCAGCTCTTGCAGGATTAACATCTACCTATAGAGTTTGTGTTATTCTAAGGATGTCACAGTTTTACAGAAATATGACGAAGGTGTCCTTCAACAGTCCGCCTGCCACCACCTTCTACTTCTCCGACTGTGAAGATAGAAGGTCTACGCTGTTAGTGGATTGTGAGCGATTTCGCCGTAGAATACTCCAGGCTGAAACATTCTTAGCAAGTTGTCTGCTACGCAAGATGCATCATATGAGTACATGCAATAAATTAGATCACAGTGACTGTTATGATTGCGCAAAAACAGTGTCGAGCAAGAATTGTTAATGTTTTCAGTTACGGAGCTCCGATCCTCACAGAGTCAGAGCTAGACCCTAACTAATGCATGTCCCGTAGTTATTGTGCGATGTGGAAACTTGGTGGGGGAAACTGGTGTGGTGGGGGGGGGGGGTAAAGGCGAGTGCCTATCCTACATGCTTGTATCACTTCAGTATACCTGCGGCTCTTGCATAGTTCACATGGATTCGCAAATACAAGGCACTACTGTTTCTTCCACATGTTCTTCTTTTAATATTGAGCAAGCTGACAATACAAATGATGAAATACAAGTACATGAAGTTTCTAGCACAATATCTTCTGATGCAGAAGCAATAATGTCATCCCTAATAGGGTTTGACTAATGATGGTGGATGTAGTAGCAACCATCTGCCTCGCACCAGCTGCCACCTGCCGCCTGCCATCTGCCGTCCGCCATCTGCTCCGCCCCACCACAATTTTACCCCCACCATTTTGTTTGATACCAAAACGCTAGCTAGCGAATAGTCAGTACACCTCCGGCTCTTGACCAGTGTACATCGAGCTCTCTGTTGAAATGTCCATCAAAATTAGGTGTATTCATTATGACTCTATTCATCTGGCGACTTTCCAAGACCTCGAGGTTTTTAATGAAGAGTTAAGACTTCTAATTGCGTCCGGCTACGATTTATCTTTGGAACTTTACGCATCAAAAAACAACATGGACTCTGCGCAGGAATCGAAGTATCTACCGTCTTTCATCAGAAAGCGAAGTGATGGCCGCAACTCGTCCGGATCAATAACATCGATGACGACGAACAACGGGGAACTATTATAAACATAAATTATTGGAAACATAACTTATTGTAAATAAAAAGAAATGTAAACATTAAAGTAATAAATGAAATAGTACTACCTCGCACTCCTATCATTCGATTGCTTCATTCGATTTTTCATTCGATATTTTTATCGAATGAAAACTATCGAATCACAATCGGATTTTACGCGTGCGAGGTAGTACTTTTTTAAAATTACCTCCCCGTGACCTTGACCTTTAAACTTTCCCTCATTACGTCACAAAACCGCCTACGTCACTGGCTGAGGCTCAGATGACGTCTTTAATGACTCAGCGCATCCGGTCACGTGACCAGATGACGTCACTTCCGCCCCAGCAGCCTCAAATGCACACTACTTACGTAAACAAAGCATGTGGAAAATTATGTGGAATTTTTACCAAAGCAGACGTTTCTCCCCTATCATAGTACCTTTTTTCTATCATAGGTGGTATAATATTTGCAAGACCGACTTATCTGAAAATTTTTGGGATATAAACATTAAATTAAAAATCACATAGCAAAACCCCTGTTTTATTTTTTATGGTTAAACCCACTGGCTTTACAAATTCCTATATTAGCCATTAGGCAACAAAATTGAGATGGTCATTCAAACTACAGTCAATCATAGGCTTGCATCCGTTCCGATAATTATATCTTACTGACATTAAGTCAACCGATTGACCTAGCATTTCATACGATGATAAGTCATACTGCAGAACCTGTACTCATTGCATCTCAGAACCAACATTTTGAAAATAAATATACCTAATTCTTTCTTGATCACTAGGCATTCTCATCTTCTATAATAAAACTATATTAAATACAATTATGGATTTTAAAATTGTTTTATTTAATATAGTTTTATAGAAGCTGAGAACTACAAATGGTCGAGAAAGTATACACTTACCATCTTCAACAAATGAATCACTCAGAAGAAAAATAATCTGCTTAAGGTTAATTACTTTATAACTTATTATAACACAAAACTATGATCACTACTATGATGCGAAGCCGCGGCAGGAAACAGCAAGTATGTAATAATGACGAGGTAAACATAAAGTATAAAACTAATTACAGTTAGTTCAATGCAAAAGGAGCTAGGAAAGAACAACCATACTGTAATCATCCAGTTTGGAAGGAGGTGTTCGGAGCAAGTTAGCAAAAATGGAAATAAACGCAGGAAACTAGCGGTCCTAATCGGCGTTGGTGAGAACTTGTCGACGTTATGATAATAATCGCTGATAGGCCACTTAACTGTACATTTTAGGTTTATTTCTAGCCTAAGATATGGTTTAATAAACAGCCATATGTTGATTAGTAAAATAAATTTAAGACATGTTTGGAGTAAGTCAAATTTAGGTGGTATACAACTGAAAGTTTTGCGTTTTGAATTTCCTACCTCAATATTAGTTTTAGAGCAAACTAATACAATTAATTGAACCATAAATAGTCTTAGCTATAAAGTAAACATATGTCGTGTGGTTTAAAAACATTGTTGAATTTAACATTGTGCTATAAAAGGTATTTTGAAACAAAATAAAACAAAGTTTTATTTAACATTTTTTTTTAACAATAAAAAATTTTAAGATAACAATCTTAACTTATTATGTAACTCAAACGGTTCGAAGAGTAAATGCGCCACCTGCACCTTCTTCAAATCTTTGGTTTCTTTAGAGGTTTTCCTGTAAATAGCTTTTGAGGTCTATTGGTAGGAGATGAACAGAGTTTGTTCCCAAATTTAGATGCAAATTAGTAAATCACAAGTTTCAACAAAATTGCTGTACTATGTTATTAAACGAGATCGCACGCAGCACGCTGACGTGAGGGAAGTGAACTTCCGCATTAAAACCTTAAAAAGATAAAATAAAGGGTTTAAATCAACACGGGTTACATTTTTTTGAAAATTAAAAAATGTTATTTTTTAGCTGTTCTGATGTTTCTGGTTATATTTAAATTCACTAATAGGATGACAATGTTGTACATTATCAAGTTAGAAGGAGGTATATCGAGATAACAAATTGGTATAAGGGTATTGGGGGTCATAAAACAGTATTAAGATATGAAAAACAGCCTTTTCCAGTGTAAAATCCCCATAAGACAAGTACTGTATTTTGACAATAAACATTTTCTTTAATAAATCGGTAAGTATTTATGCTAGAATGATGAGGTAGGGTTTTTACGTACAATAATTTATTGTGCAATAAGTGTACATTCGGGGCTTTTCTGACCCTTTTTTGGGCCCAAAAACTAAAATTTAAAACTTAAAATCCCCAAAATAGGGGGTTAGAGTTTTCCGATTCTTTTGCCCAACGAACTTGTCCAACTGATTATAAAAAGGAATGTCTCTTCCCAATTTTAAGTAAATCGGACAAAAATTGCAACCGCTAGAATGCGAACCACATATATTTAAAGTTTTTAGCGACCCCCTAAAACGTGTTCAGGGGGTCACGTTAGGAACTTCTGTGGTGATCCCGGGCTTAAGTTTCACCGTGCGGGTCATGCTAATAGTTCACTTTTTCAAAGGAAATTCACGAACAAGGCTTTAGTACATCACTATTTCGATTGGGTGGGGAGTTGAGCGTGAAAGTGGCGTGGAAGCACTGGCTTAAGGACAGTTTTATGGTTAAACGGGTTATTCCATGTTTTTTTCTAATGATTCCGTATTTGCTTTGTTTTTACGCGTTTTTGTGGTTAACATTCGCGAAATGTAAAGAACACACTACAAAACCATTTGAATTTCGGTCGTAGGATTAACGATCAAAGGTTATAGGCTTTACAATTTGTACAAACTACCTAGGACGAGCCTTTTGGTATTTTTTCCTTATACTCCAGGCAAACTAAGACAATAATACCGCAAACCTGGTCATAGTTACAACAGAATAATATTGAAGAGTTTTTAATTTAAAATATGTATAAGTTAAACAAGGGGTTACACAGAGTAACAACCATACAAATGACCTATGGTTGATACTTATAATATAATTTGTCAGAATAACTTTTCAGCCGCTCAAAATAACACAGTCCATAGTTAGTGTACAACATGCTTCACCTCCGCCACACATCACACACTGTCAGCAGCTGTTGTCAGTTTAACCAACTGGAACTCCACAGGTTGGTGACGTCAAACACAGCTGACGCCGGCAATGAGACGATGTTTTGTCGTCGAAACCTCACCAATAACTGCCTCACACCCCAACAGGAACTGTGTAATTATATCCGGAGTATGTGTTGCCGTAACGCTGTGTCTATACAGATTGCATCACAGTGGTGTGTGTTAACTGACCCTAATGAGAAGAGCAGGGTAATCGGGATAGCAAGTTGAATCATTTTAAAAACGTGGAATAAACCTAAAGTAATAATTCCGGGTTTGATTGACTTATATTAGTTTAAGGGGTATTAGTAGTCTAGTTACCTATATATAGACTATTTATTAGCCAGGATATATGCTACAAAAGTAAATACTAATAGCAAAGAGAGGGATTGTCGTTGATTCTAAATCAAACTATTCCTCTAAAAGCATTATCGCCATTCGTACTTCTATATTTTTGATTATCCTTTGCAGTTGTTGATTAAAAAACAACATATCTTTTGAGGCTGACATTGCGTACAGCAAATGAAGTTGTCATTACATATGGTAAGTCTTTTGGCTGTCCATTATGACAAGCTTCCCTTTCACCTTTGGTCCCTCCATTTGCAGCGGCTGGGGACGGAAACTCCGGGTTTGGTCCCCAACCTGAGAATGTGGTCCCTGGCTGTTGTACATGGATACCCTGTGAGTTGAGTTGGCCAGTTGGAGGGCAGAGTGGGGTTCGCCTGTTTCAGCCTGATCACAGCTGTCACAGGAGCACGGGAGATGGCCCTCTGAGAGGTCAATTTGGCTGCCTGACCCATCTCACCCTTCCCTTTCTTGTTATATCATTTCCTTCCGGTAACCTGCGCAAAATTTCCGCTTGTGGAAGACGTGCCTAGCAGCTAATGCTGGCAATAATAATCCAGCAATAATAATAATAACATCATATCTTTCCAACTAAATGGTGATTTTAATCTGCTAAAGTAAAACTAAAATAAACGTGAGCTGTTTCAAACAATTGTAAATGTATATCAGTACCAAAGGTTTGACTTGAAAAAGCCTGCTCAATGTAGGTAATCACTGCTAACGTGACTATGTATTTCTCGGTCGTTTTTAGGTAGCTGTTCCGTATTCGTAAAGCGGAACTGTTGTGGGAGTCAAATTTCGGATTCGCCTTCAATAATGCTTTCAAGGTTTCATCCTAAAAAGCTATGTCTGTAATCTGTTTGTGCATATCAAGCACTTCATCCTAGAAAGCTCTATCCGTAACCTGATTGTGCATGCATGTATTATTCAGACATATCCCCTCTATTTGCAGCTTATTTGATTTAATTTCATTAACCCTTGCCCTATGCGAATTTGATCAGGTAGAAGTCAGGGAAATTAAAATGCATGGTAGTGTGGCAGTTGAATCATGAACCCACCTTCACTGCCTCACCGTTCCATCGTAGTTGGTTTGATCTGTAATCAGGTATATTTAGGGAAGGTAATGTGTGACACTTCCGGGGCCTGGGGTACCTGACTTTTCTCAACTACAGTGTAGTGGCAGTAGAATATTGGACCCACCTTCACTGCCTCACCGTTCCATCGTAGTTGGTTTTATCTGTAATCAGGTATATTTAGGGAAGGTAATGTGTGACACTGCTGGGGCCTGACCTGACTGTACTCAACCACAGTGTAGTGGCAGTAGAATATTGGACCCACCTTCACTGCCTCACCGTTCCATCGTAGTTGGTTTTATCTGTAATCAGGTATATTTAGGGAAGGTAATGTGTGACACTGCTGGGGCCTGACCTGACTGTACTCAACCACAGTGTAGTGGCAGTAGAATATTGGACCCACCTTCACTGCCTCACCGTTCCATCGTAGTTGGTTTAATCTGTAATCAGGTATATTTAGGGAAGGTAATGTCGCTACTGGCACACTGGGTCTGACCTGACTGTACTCAACCACAGTGTAGCGGCAGTCGAATATTGGACCCACCTTCACTGCCCTCACCGTTCCATCGCAGTCGGCTTTATCTGTAATCAGTGTACTTTGTATTCCATTCCCATCGTAAGCGTTTGTGTCACCCAGAAGAATATTGATGGTCCTTGATCATTCTCTCACGGGGAGAACTCTGTCTGATGCTATCACCATTCCCACACCAACTCACTGACTCATGCTTGTAACAATAGTTCAGCCGTTCTATTCCTAGTGAGGATTCGTTCTAGTGGGATTTTGAAATATAAATAGTTGACTTCTTGAAGTAAGCATTCCGGGTACAGTTCCGCAGGCATCCCTACGATATATTATCGAACTAAAATATCGATCGATTATGAATATCGATTGGAATTCGGTATTTATTATCAATCAAATTAATCGTTATTTTCAATATTTTTCAACAATATTCACCCCGTATTAAATCATCTGTTTTGGACTATAATTTGTTGACTTTATTTGTTTATGTTATTTCCTTTCCTTGGTAAGTGAACTAAAATGAACTCTACAAGTGATAATTTTCGTAGTTTAATTATGGGTTGTAAATAAGTTTAATCTATTTTGTTGGGTACATTTTGTTTTGTTTCGTTAGCATGTGTTGTTTTTTTAAATTAGTTTAACGTTTTATCCCTTGTTAATTTGTTAAATATATTTGGTTATTTAAGTTAAATCTTTTCTCATTTAATTAGTACCTTATACAATCGATTAAAAATATCGTATTTCAACTGAATTCCATTCAATATTTATAACCAATTGATATTTTAATTCGATAATATATCGATATTTATAATCGATCGATATTTTCAATGGATAATATATCGTAGGGATATCTGCGGAACTGTACCCAGAATTTCTATAATAAACGGAGGAACCCCTTTGAAATTTAATTTAGACCGACTCTTTACACGAATAATTATATCGATCAAAACTAATGTTATTTATAAAGCTGGAAAACAATTTTCAAACCTGAAGACATCGAGCGGCAACTAATTAATGCAATTTGTTCCCACTAATTAACAAAACCTCCGTTATAAAATTGCAAGTCCGTAACTTCTAAACCAGTTTCGCCCCAAATCGCGGGCTAATGTGCCCGGTAGTCGAGGGGGCGAAGGCCCGGGATGGCTTATTACATGTAATGAGCTAAATTGTGCGATCCGAGCGCCTCGTGGTGATGTCGGCCAGACACTTTTGTGGCCGAGGTAGCTCGCACAGTCGACGAGCTAATCACATTTAGAGCAAAGAAGTGTCCAGTGCAAATAATAGCGACCCTAAAGAATAATTATGAACCCAAATCAGGGTTAGTAGAAAGTATTGCATATTTTGACAGTAAAAACATACAAGCTGTTATATAAATTTGCTGGAAGAAAAACCGGTGGTATTGAAAATATGTTGCATCTTGTATGTATTTACTACCAGCTTGTAAATTACCTGATTCACCCAACAAAACATCAAAATAATACCCTCGTAGCAGCAAACCTGCGTACTCAGCGAATTTCCAATGCATATATATATATGTATCTTAATACCACATAAAACCAAATACCAAGTTTCATAAATATACATTCATAAATAAACGATTTATGACCTTTTTAATTATTCTCCTTAAGAATAACATGACGGCTGAGTATGCAGGTTTGCTGCAGGAAGGAACACAAAAATGGGGTTTTTTACAAATATCAATATAACTCAAGTAGGTGAAGCCACATACCAAATTTTATTAATTTATGTTCATAATTAAGGGAGATAACACGTTACTTATTCTCCATAAGAATAACATGGGAGCTGAGTACGCAGGTTTGCTGCTACGGGAACTATAGGCAAAAAAGGTTTTTTAGTGCAAATATCAATAAACCACAACGATATGAACGATATATACCATGTTTCATCAGGATAAGTTTATAAATTAGCAAGATATACAATTTTTCTTATTCTCCGTAAGAATAACATTGGACAACGTACTGTGTTTAGCACTTTCAATATCTCGGTAACCAATTGACATAGAGCAATGATCAAAACACCAAATTGTTTCTTTTTTTAAGCTGAATGTAATAATGAAAACTAAAATTGGATTTACTAAAATATTGTATGTAAAAAACTTAAAAAACCCATTTTGGGGTTCAAAACCCCCCCAAAATACCCCTTTGGATAGAGCGATCTGGCTGGTTTTCGAACTTAAAGTCATAAATGATTTTTGACATGTTTGGACCAAATTTCATCTAAATCGGATCATTTTTACGAGAGTTATCGCACCCACGGACACACACACACACACATATATACAGTTTTGAACGAATGGTGTTTTTGGCATCTGGGGACCTCAAAACGAAAAGTTATCATGGTCCTGGGCCTAGGTCTTACCATGCCGACTACGGTAATAGCTTCTTCCCTATAGGGGAAATTCGCTAAAAACAGTCAACATATTACATGGTACAATAAACGAGGTTAATATATCTAGAGATATCGTCTAATGAAGAAGGTGAAGTGTACATGGTTGACCATTTTCCTCAGGTAACCAATAAATTCCTCTCTTCACAAGGTTACTTTTAAGTAAGTTATTCTGTGTTGGTCAGCTGTCATATAACTGGTGAAGAGAGGATTTGATTGGTTCCCATGGAAGCAGAGTTAACAGTGGGTCAAATGGCGGTCGACCATGTATGCCACACTTTTTCACGAGTCATGATCTCTAGAAATATTAACCTCGTTGACTACAACAATTATGAAACCAAACTATCAGAAGAAATATAATATTATTACATCACATATTGTATATTCAAATTACAATAAACTTATATTTGTTTGCTCTATACTTTATAATATGGATCCTAGCTTATCAAAATATATGGATTATCCAGGTTTCTAGTACGCTCAAATTAGTAAGTTTCAAAAGGAAAACAATAAGTAATAAAGATTAACGTAAAATATAAAATTTGAAAACAAATCCTGAATTGAGGCGTAAACTATTTTTTTTATTGCAAAAAGAGAAGAAACAAAGTAACAAGACAGGTGAAAGGGCCGAGTGGAAGAATAGGAGGAAGCTGTTTAACAATAGAATTATTGCATCTTGGACAGCACAATAGGTGATTAACACTTCTCTCTGAAGACAGACCTACGGTTCTTCTGGTGAAGATCTGGGGATGTTGTATTGGGCAATTCACTTGTCTTTGACGTATTGCGTGTATAAACGAACAATTTGGTCTTTAACATTTGTAGATGAAGTTGTTGGACATTTCCTTTCTTCAAATCAGTTCAGTCCTCTTTTACTTATTCAGTGATGCACTTTTGATTAGCTTAAAAGGAACTTGCTGAGCTAAAATAGAAAATGTGGCCCTTATAACTTGTTGGCTTGGAAACTTTAGTCGATTTCTCCTAGGACTTTTAGCAGCTTTGAGGATAAAATTACTTCATTACTACATTTTGTTTTGTTACATTTATTTTGTTTATTTTTGTTTTGTTTATTTTATTGTGATAGTATTTGTTTTGTTATTTTTGTTTCGTAATTATTTTTAACTAATATTCTATCTGTATCAAGGCTTTTAGTAGAGTAAAACTAATATTTCAATTCATGTGACTTATAATTCTTAACAACAAAACTTCAATATTACGAAATCTTTCTATGTCAAAACAATTTATTGAGACGTATAAGGAATGAATATAAGGTATTAATATTCGGTTGACATAATCTGGTTCATAATTTGTTTCATAATGACCAGGTTTAATAATATTTTGGTGCAAATGATACTAAGATTTTTATCTTATTATATTATTTATTTTAAATTAAACTATCGAAAATATTAATCTCAACCACGGAATACATAGTACTAATACAACTTGATTGAATACGCAATATATTTAGATACATTTATAAAACATTACAGTTTCGACCAATAGATTTAAGGGTAAAAATAGCTTTAGAATAAGTGATAAAGTAATTTGTTTCCAATTCAAACATTATTACTGGAAACAATTCTCTGTTGTCTATCTTAACGCAAAGTAATAAAACTGATTACTAATGATGTACAATCTAAAACATAACAAACCTTTGGTAATAGAATGAATTCCCATAGCTGTACTTCTTATACCGGGTTCAATCACTTGCGTCGGCTCCTTTGCAACTTGAAACAGTTCAGGAGCAACTCGTGGCAGCAATTATAATTGCTGCAAATAATGGAGCCGTAAATATAGAATGGACAGGACAATATAGCGCGCGCGCGCGCGCGCGTGTGTGTGTGTGTGTGTGTGTGTGTGTTCAAGTTCAAGTTCAAGTTCAAGTTCAAGCAATTTTATTCATGAAAAATTATTGTTTATTACAAAATCCCATGTGTCACATAGGACACGCGCGGGACAGAAAAATATACATTTTCTTTAATTCATTAATTTGTTACTGACAGCTGTACAGTTCTATTACACTTCTGTCACATTCTCAGGAACAGTTCATGCATGATGATGACAAATTTCAGAATTTTTAAAATCACAGACAACGGCCACCACTTTTATTAATCATGCTCCGGTAACAAAATTCACCAGTATAAATATGTTACGTATATTCAATAACTTAAAACAAAAATACTAAACTCTAAATTCATAACAAGAAATAGACTATATTAGATACAATATTATCAGGCTTCCATAACAATTCATGCAAACTTATAATGCTAGCAAGTGAAAGATGAAATGACTAGATTCATTAAGTAATCAAATATTCAGGCAGAAAACTAAATTAACAACAAAAAAATAAACAAAAAAATTAAAAAATATGTGTGTGTGTGTGTGTGTGTGTGTGTGTGTGTGTGTGTGTGTGTGTGTGTGTGTGTGTGTGTGTGTGTGTGTGTGTGTGTGTGTGTGTGAGAGAGTGAGTGAGTGTGTGTGTAAAAAGTCTAGGAAGGGCATTCTATTTGGATGTAACTATTACGATTGCAATATACCGAACAATCTTTTCCTGCTTATTACTTGTTGCTAATCGTCTCTGTAAGTACAAGATAGCTTATATCTTCAACAGCTCTGACCTTGACAGTTAGCTTACATCTTCAACAGCTCTGACCTTGACAGTTAGCTTACATCTTCAACAGCTCTGACCTTGACAGTTAGCTTACATCTTCAACAGCTCTGACCTTGACAGTTAGCTTATATCTTCAACAGCTCTGACCTTGACAGTTAGCTTATATCTTCAACAGCTCTGACCTTGACAGTTAGCTTACATCTTCAACAGCTCTGACCTTGACAGTTAGCTTACATCTTCAACAGCTCTGACCTTGACAGTTAGCTTACATCTTCAACAGCTCTGACCTTGACAGTTACACTTATTAACAATCTCTGGTGTATTAAGGATTAGTTTTAAAGTTTCCCATAGAATACCATAAAAGCATTATCACAAAGAGGAGAGGGTTATTAAATCTTTAGTTCAAGGATTTTAAGTTGTTATCTCAAAACCTGTTTTTAATTTGTAAAGTCTATTCTTTCAGTCAATTAAGATAGTCTAATATAACTCACAGTTCAAATGTTTGATAAGTTATTTTATAATTATTACGTTTTCTTACCAGGAAGTGTACTTTTGTATCGTTATAAAAAAGGTTGACAAAATAATACAGGGTGTTCACAAATTATCTTTTCAACTTTTTGTCTTAGGTACTTGAACGTGCTTGGATCGTCAAATAATAGTAATATATTTTAGTAGGGGTTGATGTTTTGTCAAACACATGTTCTGAAGTTTGTTGAACAAATTTTCAAAGTATTTAATTATTTACTTCATTCTACATAGTATTTAAATTTTCTTTGAAATAATTGTGGGAATAAGGCGAGTTGTGATTTAGTTTCATTACTAAAATAAACTAAACCTACTAATTCTGGAACCTTATACATCAGGCCCAAAATCCGACATTGGAACAAACCGTTCAAAGAAACAGGAAGTGTACTTCACCGACACACCCCTTACAATCACCTTTCAGGAGAAAACGCCTTTAAAAAAATTTATTTACGAAATTAAGTAAAATGTTATAATACGAGGACAATTTAAACAAACAAACTTTAGAACAATAGATTCCACAAAAAATCAAACCCCACTGAAATATCACATTTACTTCACTTTCCAGGCACGTTTAAATTTGTAAATGCGGGTGGACTCCTGTTATAATTGTTCATTTTTTTTTTATTAGGAATTAGAACCTTTAAATATGGATAAATTTCCAAGAAGGAAAGGAATATTCGTTGCGAAGAAGTAACGAAGAAGGGAGATGGGAATAATAAATACCCCCGTCGCAGCAAACCTGCATACTCAGCAAATTTACAATGGAGATATAAATGTCTTAATAATACCTAAAGCCACTTACCAAGTTTCATAAAAATATATTCACAAATACGCGATATATACAATTTTAATTTTCTCTATAAGAATAACATTGGGGCTGAGTACGCAGGTTTGCTGCAACAAGGATCACAAAAAATGGGTTGTTGTGCTAATATCAATATAACTCAACTAGGTGAAGTCGTATACCAGTTTTTAATAATTTATGTTCATAATTAAGGGAGACAGAGCATTTAATTATTCTCCATAAGAATAACATGGGGCTGAGTACGCAGGTTTGCTGCTATGGGAGTCTTTGAAACAAAATTGTTTTTTGAGCAAATATCAATAGACCATAATGAGATGAAGCCGTATACAAAGTTTCGTCAGTATACTTTCATAAATAAGCGAGATATAATTTTTTTCTTTTCCTCCATAAGAATGACATTAGACAACGTACTGTGTTTAGCACTTTCAATATCTCGGTAACCAATTGACGTAGAGGAATGATCAAAACACCAAATTGTGTGATTTTTTAAGCTGAATCCAATGGTGGAATCTAAAATTTGACTGTTTCAAAAATTATAAGTAAAACATTTAAAAAACCCATTTTTGGGATACAAAACCCCCCAAAATACCCCTTCGGATGGAGCGATCTGGCTTGTATTAAATTAATATATATACAGTTTCGAACGAATGGTGTTTTTGGGGTCTGGGGACCTCAAAACGAAAAGTTATCATGATCCCGGGCCTAGGTCTTACCATGCCGACTACGGTAATAGCTTCTTCCCTATAGGGGAAATTCGCTAAAAAAAGAAGAAGAGCAAATAGAGTAGTAGAAAACAGACGATGGAGGCGGGGCTTGCGCTCGCGACATAACAACCGATGTTTGTAATTATTCAGACAGTAATGACTTGCGTGTAGCTGGTGAAGTGAAACATTAAATCAGTCAGGAAACCCGGCCTTAAATGATGCTTTCCTCTGGCCTATCGATGGCTCGGAAACACCTGTTATAAATACGCAGGAATGAGAGAGCCGCACCCGTAGCGGAGTTACTGACTGCCCGAGGATGAAGGAGTAGAAATATAATCCTTCCAGATGTACCAGTAGAATGAATGAAGTTGTAGAGGCTTCTGTTATACATGTCTACAATTACAAAGTGTAAGATGGGGAACTATAAGTTGCTTTTGTTTCCGTTTTATCTTGATGTATTTTAAATATGCAAGAGTTTTGATATGAAATATTGACAAGTTCTGAAAATTGTTTATAAGAGACATAGAAGAAAGCAAACAAAATTTTTGAAATGAGACTTTACCGTAATGCCTGCTGTTTTTGGAACAAAATATATTTTTGAAGTGGATTGAATTTTTTGAGAGTATTTTCAGTTTATCTCGTGAAAAAGATAAAAATGATTCTTTTTAATTAAACCTCCGTAAATTAGATAAATATGGGATAGGTGTCACCTCTTGGAACATGATTAATTGATAACAGAGACCAATAACCTTACCATGCCGCTCACAATATCAAGAGACCATAACGATATGAGGCAATATACCAAGTTTCGTCAGGATAAGTTGATAAATAAACGAGATATACAATGTTAAGAAACTTTGTATTACTCAGTTTGTGGAACTTAGGTGATATACCTAGGTGTATCTGTGTTTAAACTTGTTAATTTACTATGTTATGTAGCACAACTCAAAACTATAACATGCATCTGTGCTTTACTTAAATATGCTAAATATAAGGTATTCTTAATATTTTCATTTTAGGGAAAGTAACTTAATGTTTAACACATACCTTTATGTGTGTATGTGAGTTTTAGTGTGCATAGTTCATTCGATAACTACGTTCATTGTGGTTTTTTTGTGTTAAGATGTTATAATGTTGAAAACTGAAAGGATTTATTTTAAAGTGCTCTTAAGATATTATTTGCAAAGTAAATAGTTATAATAAAAACATATTTTTTATAATTTTACTAGTTTAGCAGTTTTTTAATTCAAAACCATTTAACATAGGCTAAATAAATATTAAGATGAATGTAAAACTAGTAATCTCAATAAGGAAAAGTTCCAACGCCAAAAAATCCACCTTTTAGGTTATGAAAACGATATCCTTTTAAGTTTTGAAAAACCTTTTCTACAGATTACTGTCTGATTCTTAAGCAGCCATGTGTTCTAGGGGGTTGTTGTGGGTGGGATCACTGATGGGTGTGTGTTAGAGAGAATGAGTAAAATTATTGGCTTTTTCCTGTCAAAAACTTAGTTTTAAGCTTTATTATTATTGATTATGCAGTAGATATATCTCCATCTCCATTTGTTTGCAGGTTATAGCGTCCCAATGGCCATTGCAACACTATATATTTAATATAATATTTATGATATGTAAAAAGAAATAATGTATATAATATAAAATAAGTTTTCTGAATAATTGCTGACAAATTGCAAATAAGAATTGCTGGTGCTACTTGGTTTTGCAAGTCTGGGCAAGGTCGCGATTTTCTTGTTCGGGGTTGTCGGAAAGAGTTGGAGACAATGATTTAAATTGTTGCTTGGCCTGAAGGAACTGGAGCCGGGTCACGTGACGGCCGGCGTACCCGGGTTCGAGAACATTCTAAGCTAAGCTTATATATTCACGGTCGCTGGGGGGCTGCGGCATTATACGTATACCTTTGGTGTCGTGAGTTTGTCGTGAGTCTACCCAGCGAAACGTGAATTTCTTCTGATTTGAAGGTACAAAGTTGTTTTAAAATTTAGAGTCTTAATTTAAACAATTGCTCCATTTCTCATTTTGTTGTTTTTCAAAAAGGGGAACAGTCTGTAAAACAATTATTTTTTTCAGGGTTCGAAGCGTTTGTTTTCTTCTTTTTGATACTTGGGTTGAAGATAAGCTAAGAAACCAGACTGTTAAAATACAGAAAGAAGAATTATAATTAAAGTTCAGTAATATCAAAAATCGAACAGTTAACTTTTATTTTGAAACATTGAAGTGATAAGCAAAACCAAGTTTAATTTTATTTTGAATTTATGAATTATTTTATTTGAGAAGAAAGACTTTTAATTTGTTTATTTAAATAAATACAAGAAGAGTTTATTTAGTTCTTTTATTTTTTATGACCACTTCTTAACCTCAAGAAATATTATAGCCTGCAAGTTAGCGCTATAAGGTTAAGTGTAAAAAAGGGCCATGTGGCCCTAACTTTGCTTGTTAAAATAAAGAATTTTTCATTTAATTTCATTTTCATTTTCAGCAATAATACTAATTTCTGGGGGGAATGTTACCTGTATTTATATGAAAAATAAATTACTTATAAATTAAATAAAACTTAGGGTAGTAATATTAGATGGTATATTAGAGGAAGTTTGGACTTTAATCGTATAAGTAATTAAACTAATTAAGCTAAAATTATGAACGGCTCAGTTTCATAATCTGTGTAGCAAACTCCATTATACAATAGCGACATCTGCATTACTTATTACGTTTCAAATGTGTGATGTATTAAAAAACTGAAGTTTGTTTGTATGTGAATTTATCAACAAATATCGTAATTGTTTTATGTAATTTTTAGGACTAACTCTAAAAAGATATTGTTAATATAGGAATGTGTTATAATTGCTTGTAGGTTTGTTTATTACAAAGCCTGTACCAGAAACACAAAACTTAAGGTAATGACTTCCAACAACTTCTGTTATTCTTAAGTGCCCTATAACACATTTTACGACACACGTGTCGAGTTATCACTGCGCTCATGTTTAACGTATGGATTTATGGCAGATCTAGATGTACCAACCATATACAATAATTGTGTATTTAGGGGTAAATTTTATTTCATTTTGTAGTTCGTAAACATATCTAAAATATGGGAAAACATAACTCTCAAGTTGTATGTGGGCTGAAAATAATCTTTCTAAAAAATATCCTACTTCTTTTATAGCTATACTAAATATTTGGGTCGCGTCATTGCAAAAAATTTCGCTGTCTAGTCTACAAACAAATGGAAGAATCCAAAACCTTTACCAATAGTTCTACAGCTAAAACATATAAGGTATTAGGAGGATTAAGTTGCGAGTAAAGAAATATAGTGTACCAGATACGGTGCAAGAAGTGTTCCAAGGACTATATAGGCTCAACAACCAACACCTTAAGAGACCGAATGAAAGGTCATCAGTATGCCCACAGACACGACGACATGATAAAGCCCTTGGTAGTTCATGGAAAAGAACACGGTGGTGACACTTTTGAAAACACATTCAAAGTTAAGCCGAAGGTAGTTAAAGAATAAGTTTTCCGTGCCACCACTCAGGAGCCTTGAACAAGCCTGCCAGACGATAACCAAAACAAATGGATAAAATCTTAGATAAAGAGAATCTAAAAATATTAAAATCGAAATATGTTTTATAAATATAAATTAAATAAAGAATAAGTCCATGTAAAACACCTACATCATACCACAAACAAGTCTATATGAAAAGTGATATAATGAAACAGATGTTTTTCTTTATCATGTTTTGTTATCTTTAAGATTTTGTTTATCTAATTTGTTTTTACAATGTAGTAGTTCTGAAGATGGTAAACCGAAATATAAACTTAATTCTTTGATAATTTTGGGTTTCATATAAAAATATGCTAAATATAAGGTATTCGTAATATTTTCATCTTAGGGAAAGTAACTTAATGTTTAATTTATACTTTAAATACTTTTATTTATGTTTTATGATCTAACTGAGTAAAAGCGTACTAAATTAACTCTTGGAAAAACTTTCATTTACATAAGTAATGAAACCTTAACCTTAACTCACTACTACTTAAAACTTACTCACTAGTACTTCAAACTTAACTTACTAAAAATGAAATGAAAAACAATTAAATACATTGTTGTAATGTTTAAAACCCGGTTTAAGCGACTTGACGACTATATTCATGGAATGTCTTTTCAACCATTTGCTGTGTTAACAGTATAATCTTATGTAGGTTTATGTTAATGACGACATCAAAGGAAGTGATTAAACTTGCAGAGATGCTTTGTAATTTAATATGTTATGTAACACAACTCAAAACTATAATATGCATCTGTGCTTTACTTCAATTGACACACTTCACAGACATTGTGTGAAAATACACACCAGCTAGCTCTACAAATTATACAATTTTGTAATCCTAAACTGTTTATTTTACCCTTCACTAAGCTAAATTGACCGCATGAAAATTGACTTAACCATTCTAATTTTAACTAGCATTACAGTTTAGTTTTAGTTGGTAATTTCTTAATCTTGTTAAACACTTTAACCATAGTCGAGGAATATAAGCCACTTATATTTCTGGACTATGGTTAAACTGTTTAACAATATTAAGATTAGATTAAGAGGCTTCATGTCGATTTATTTCTTAAGTTTGCTTCCATAAAAAAATTAATGATGAAATATAATAAACCGTGTTTAATTCACGGTACACTCGTAAAATTAATGCTGTAACAAGCTTAAACATTTTATATACCTCGAGAAATTCTAGATCTAAATTAAATATTTTTTACATCAGTCTTTTGATCCCTACTAATTATTTCCACAATAGTTTACTGATTCAAAATTTTCTGCTCTTATGTTTGACAGCAAGATAAATCTCTGTTTTACTCTTATGCTTTCAATTTGACAGCAAGATACAGAGATGTCAAATTGAAAACATAAGAGTAAAACAATTTTGAATCAGTAAACTATTGTGGAAATAATTAGTAGGTATCAAAAGAGTGATGTAAAAAATATTTAATGTAGATCTAGAATTTCACGAGGTATATGAAATTGTCTAGCACGTTACAACATTAATTTTACGAGGGTACAGTGGATTAAATACGGTTGTGTTGTGTGACAACTTACCTAAAGAAAATACCACCGTTGCAGCAAACCTGCGTACTCAGCGAATTCCCAATGCATAATATTTGTCTTAATACCACATAAAGCCGCATACCAAGTTTCATAAAAATATGTTCACATATAAGCGATTTTAATTATTCTCCATAAGAATAACATTGGTAATGAGTACGTAGGTTTGGTGAAACAAGGAACACAAACAATTGGTTTTTATAAATATAATTTAACTTGGCGAAGCCACATACCAATTTTCATCAATATTCAATAATAAATAAGCACTATATAACATTTTAGTTATTCTCCATAAGAATAATATGGGACTGAGTAAGCAGGTTTGCTGCAACAAGGGGAAAAAGGGTTTTTTATGCAATTATCAATATAACTCAAACAAGTGAAGCTACATACCAAGTTTTATTAATTTATGTTCATAATTAAGGGAGTCATTACATTTTACTTATTCTCCGTAAGAATAACATGGGGGCTGAGTACGCAGGTTTGCTGCTACGGGAATAATCAACAAAAAATCAATTTCTTGTGCAAATATCAATATACCAGAACTACGTGAAGCCACATACCAAGTTTCATTAACATACAATCATAAATAATCGAGATATCAAATTTTATTTATTCTCCATAAGAATAACATTGGACAACGTACTGTGTTTAGCACTTTTAATATCTCAGCAACGGTTCGGCGTAGAATCACAATTTAAAAACCAAAATTATTGTTTGTGGAACTGAACAGATTGGTGAAAGCAAATGTGAAGTTTACATTAAAATAACCTTAGGAAAAGCCAAAAACCTTTTTCCCTTAAGATAAACATGTAAGATTTTATGAGTAGGTTTTTTGGATTTTCTCCGCAACCACTTAAAGTAGGTTAATAATTCAAAATACTATATTATTTGCTTTTTTAAGCTCTACAACATGGTCTAAACCAAAATCAAGCTTTTAAAAAATTTTAGGGTGAAAAATGCAAAAAACAGATTTTTGGAAAATTTAAAACCCCCATAAATCCCCTTTCCCATGGTCCGATTTTTCTGGTTTTCGAACTTAAAGTCATGAATGTCATTTTACACATTTGAGCCAAATTTCATCGAAATCTGACGTTTTTTACTCAAGTTATCGCATTCACGGACACACACACACACACACACACACACACACACACACACACACACACACACACACACACACACACACACACACACACACACACACATATATATAAATTTGAACGAACAGTGTTTTTGTCATCTAGGGACCTCAAAACAAAAAATTGTCATGGTCCCGGGCTTAAGTCTTACCATGAGACCTACGGTTATAGCTTCTTCCCTATAGGGGAAATTCGCTAAAAGAAGTTTGTTGTTTTATGTGTTTTAACACCCGGGCAGTTATCTCCCCTGTATCAGTTTCGGATGGGATGGATATTTTCACAGGAAGCCACGAGAGTGCGGGACTATTTCATCCTGCGTAACCTCGTAATTGAAACCTCAGCTGCGGTGTGGTTTACTGCGGTCCTGGGCGGAGACATAGATGACGGGCCTTGGAGGATCGAGTTTAGGACGAAGAAACAGCTCCTAAGGAGCGAACAAGTTGGTAGTTATAATATACACATTCCTCCATCCATACTGGACAAATTTTACAATTGAGTAACGCGTATATTTTCTAAGAATAAATATTTGATTACCTCATGTATTTTATTAACAACTCGTTATTCAATCGCAAACTTTGTTCAGTATGAAGGAATGTGTTCATCTCAACAAAATCTTTTGTTCCCTTAGGAGCTATTTCTACGTCTAAAACCCAATCCTCCAAGGTTCGTCATCAAGGTTAATCATCCCTGGTTTATAACAAAAACAACTATGCACTAATTGGTACTGAGACGGTCAGGCAGGACGAAGTACCCGCACAAAATAGGTTCCTTTCACCACGCCTACGATCTAAAAACACATCGTAAAACAGCTGTGTTATTATTATACGCTGAAGTAATAACACAACTGGTTAATTTTTTCTTTGGACTAAACTGACTCGATGCTTATAACCTCAATTACGTGAATTCAGGTAAAATGAATAGTAGTGATTTTTTTATGTTGTGTGGCATCACAAATTTCACTTTTAGGACAAACTTTCTATGCATTTCGAGTGTAAAGTGTCTTTATCACTTTCAGAAAATTAAAACAGTTCGCTACGCGTGTCGCGGCAACAGTTTTTTCACAAGCAATATAGACCTCTTACGTTCTTAATATACAAAATTAATTATTAAAATATATAATATATCATTATTTCGCTTCAAGATTATTTTAGGTCCCGTTTTCAAGTTAAATAGGTCATAAAAAATTCAATTTTTAAAATTTGGCTTAAAGAAAGGAAATTTTCAATTGAAGACATTTGAGAAACCTTTAATTTGTATCTACTAAATAGCAGTATTTATTAGTGGTAAAAGCAAAATATAATAAGTTTTGACAACAAAGTAGCCTCGGCATAGGTATCAAAAAAGAATGTGAAATAACTACTTTTAGTTAGAAGTCTATTCAAAGACTTCTGAGTGCTTGCCATAACATGTAACTACGCACTTTGGAACTGATTGCTGGTAATGAGCTGGACTGGTCCTCATTCCACCGGAATCATGGCTCCTGGTTTATACCGCAATGTTAAGAGACATTGACTAATCAAATGCCATTATTTAGCTGTTTTGGCATAATTAATTATTTAAATAATATCCTGAAGAATACTTTAACTTTATGACATAAAAACTTGATCAACTGGGAGCGGTGTACGTCTATAACACTACAAAAAATAAATTGTATAAAAATAAAATATAAAAAAATATTGTAATATTAAAATATTAAAATATTGTAATAAATTTAAATTGTAAAAAACACATTGTATTTTATAAATTTTTATAAATTTAATTTTGATTTCCGGAATGTGCTCAAAAGTGTGAGTTTGGACCACTTTAGTATTATAAAATGTTTATGAACATTTACAAACACTAATAACATTGCTTTAAAGTAATTTCAAATTCAAATTTAGCGTATAAAATCAATCCAGTGTTTGAAATAAATACATTTTAAAATTAAAAAGGGGGTGATCACGAAACCTTTCGCGTTTCTACCTGCTTCCCCCCTAATGCTAATGCTAACTCTCAAAGACGTCCCTCCCTAACAGATTATCCGAAATCGGTGAGTTATGGTTCGTTTTAAGAGAAAAAACAACAAAAATTCCCGTAGATTTCAGGGATCAAAATTATGCTATCACAAATAATAACCGTTTGAATGAATTCGAGGGATAAATCTCATAAAATATATAAAAATCTCACATCTTTGTGAGGTTTATACACTATTTATATAATTACTGATGAATTAGTGATTGGGTGAATATGAAGCCATGCTACAAACATGAAATCGACAATACAACCCCATAAATACGTTTATCTAAAGGTAATTGTCTCAGTGGTACCAATACTACAATTCATAAAAATGTGTGAGTTAGAATAAAAACAGTCCAGAATCAAAGAATTGGTCGATTTAAACAAATAATTCACAAGTAACAATAGGAGGCTTGTGTTGCTGCAATAACAATGGGAATGGTCGGCTTTCTATAGGACTGGGACCCAGAGATAACTAGCAATTGTGACTGGGAGAGAATTGGGGTTGGGGGGGGGTCTTTAGTGTTTGTAATATGCATCGGGGTGACACTCAACTGGGTAGAGCCTAACGATTTATGATTACAGTATAAACATTATTAGAAAACTAAATTAAAATAGAAAGTAAAACTATCATAAGAGAGAGAAATTTCAATTTTAAAACTTGAAACCCCTTATTTTTGAAATTTTTTCAATGGGAACAAAATTCTATGTTAATAGGTGTTGTTATAAAATATTATGATAAATATCCTGTTCCAATTAAATTTGTATTGATGTTTCGGTTTTATTTATTTTTGTTAAGTTTATTTCGAATATATATTACGTATACTTCCTCTGATAAGTGTGTATACTTTCACCACCCTTTCCTATCCTTAAAAACTGCAACAATACTTAACATTAACTCTTTAACACAATGTTAGAAAACAATGACATTTTATCCACATACATTAGTTTAAAAATGGCGTTTTGTTTTTTATAAACTTTAAAAAGGATCACATGTCCCAGAGATCCCGTTGTTGAAAAGTTTTTCTCTGAGGGATAACCTGAGAAGAAAACCCCATAGGAATTAGTTTATCTTGGGAAAGAGGTTAAGCTGAACTATGGAAAAAGTGGCGGAAAATTTTAAAAATAGTTCTGAGAAAGTACAGTTCACATACTTCCAGCATACTTTCATAAATAAATAACTTTCTTGTTGGAAGAAAGTACTTCCATATTTGAATCGGCCAATTATGTGGGGCTAATATTTTAGCCAGGCTATTAGGCTATCAAAGTGTGATTTGTATGGAAAGTACTCGATGACCAAACCAGTCCGAAGTCGAAAGTGGGCAAGGTGAGTTTCCCGCCAGTTTGGTCACTTCGCGCGCTAATGACAGACATTGCTGGTAGCAGTGTAGTAGCGAAGGAGAAATCTAATCAAGGTCTTTCAACAAATAACTGTTTCTCATGGCAATATATTAGTGATAGGCGTATTACATACACAAAATAGATCAAGAATGATTTTTTGATTGATGATGAGTAAAAAGTGATCTACGATTTTGAGGGATGTAGTCAAGGTAAGTTTCCATTGAACATCTACATGTGAAAACCTTCAAATTTAAGGTCTACCACTCCATGAAGACAATGAGTTTTACGTACAAAAAATTGTCCTTTATAATTGTCCCTAATATATTCCCTATACTAAAAAGGCAATTATTTAGCTGCGATCACGTCTACAGAATCTATGTTCAATCCTAATAATGTACTTCATGGTAAAACGGGCTTTTATCAATACCACAATTCACAATGGTGTATAAAATAAGTTAAATAGTAACAATTTACTTTTTCCCCCTAAGTATGATGCAGATTTTTTTAGAACAGAATATGCGACATTGCGTATTCTAGTTTAACTGTCGATTCTTCAGTTTGAATCCTAATTGCTCTACAACAAAAATGTGAATCTTAGTATAATTTAATTTATTAAGTACTCGTACCTGCAAATATCATTAAAATAAACATATCTGAATATTTTAACATATTGGGGGGAAGAAATATTCCATTCAAAATCAAAGGGTACAAAAAAATACATAATACTTATTTTGGAATTATTTTGTTTTCATGTACATGAATTAATTACCAACGAGTTGCCTGGACAGCACATACACACCCTATGTTGAAACACACTTTGCACATCACACTCAGTTGAAAACTAGTTATTCAGCTTTAATATATTGAAGGTAGAAAACAATACCAGCGGTGTAGCGTTTGTAACGAGGAAATATTAATACTGAATACATCTAGACAATTATATACTGTAGTAAAATGTTTTTGAAAAATAAACATAATACAAAAACAAGGTAATCACCGTTACAAGGTAACCTGTAGGATTCGTATTTTCACAAAATTTTCTTTGCCTCGTCCACAGATATGCCACCGGGTCCTAGGATGACGACCATCAAGAGTCCCCCTACCACGGTCCAGGACTGGAAGAAGTCATACCTCATATACGACATCATCTCCTGTGGAACGTTCCACCAGTCGTGCCTGATGACGTTGAAGATCGCTAGGAACATTGCCAGAGCGAAGGCGTTGAACCTGGTCCTGTAGCCCAGCGTGACCAGTACCATCAGTGTGCTGGCGACGACCTCCAGGACGACGAGAGGCGGAGACACGGCGTCGAGGGAGCGCGAGAGACTCTGGAGGTGAGAGAGGAACATGAGAACCAGAAGACATCTTCCACTCAGCTGCAGAACGCTTCTTCGTCTGTCATCTTCCGGAGGCCCTCCAGGGAGTTGAGAATCTTCAAGGCTCTCGACCAGAAGCATGATTATGCTCCCCAATACGGAACACGCTCTTAAGGTTAGTGTCGCGTTGAATGTAAAGGCCACCGTCAATGTTACCATTTGGATCACAACCACGTATGTCAGGAAGCCACAAGCGTACAGCACATTTTTCTGAATTATAACCATGTAAGAAGCTATAAAAATACCGATTATGTTGATTAAGATTTCAATACCTGCCAAAAAATACCCAATTTTCAAAGTATCACCGACAAAAGTGACGCTGAAGGAAAAGTTTAAACACTTAAAAAGACCGTCGTGTATAAAACCCGCTAAAAGACAGACTCTCGCTACGATGCGGAGAATCGAGGATGTTTTGGTGAAAAACTTGTCCGAAATGTTGTTTGTAGGGGAAAAATAGTCATTGGCAACATATAGAATCGTCATTTATAGAATTAAGATAAACAGATTAAAAAGAAGTACCGATGAAGATGTCGGACCTGTTTTACTGGGTTCTTAATAAATGCCACGAACACGATTACAACAGTTGAACTCCTGACTAGAAATGTTAGAGACTCAATGTACTAGCAATGACGACCAACAAGAGCCAAAACAACAGCCAAAATAGTTTGTCTGTTGAAGCATATGCCATCCATATTTAAAGTTTTTATATTAGCAAACCATATGGTTTAACTAACAAACATGGTAACACCTGTTGGGGCTTTGTTCAGCACTGCTCACAGTTTTCGTCTTGACTATCTTGGACAAAACTACTGCTCTCCATTCTCCATGGTCTTAATTGTTCTAAATCTAAATCTGTACATAAATTTCTAACTAACGAATTCCGACAAAACTAAAAATGAAATTAAATAAACGGTATCAGGAAACTGACATATACTTTCTCCCTTTTAGCCCAACTTTAACGAATAAATTACTTTTTATTTACTAAATATAGAATACAAAGCACGGTCGAATGTACAGAAAATCTTGTAAACAAGTTGTTTTAAAAAACATCCACCCAATACCTGCTTTGGAGGCACCGCAGAATCCATTGCTACACTCGTGGTTTTAAGAGGGGAAATGCCCCCTATTCCCCCCCAGGGTTATTAAGGGGCAACATATTTCAAATTTCAATCATATCAAGTTTGAATGAAATTGATCAGTAAATAAGAGAGAAATAGTAATTTTTGTATACCCTATAAGAATAACATTGGACAACGTACTGCGTTTACCGCTAAATGAAAATTTCAATTTTCTCCGAAACCAGCAATCGTAGAATAGTAATTCAAAATACTAAATTATTTAGTTTTTTGAGCTCTTTTTAATGGTCAATAGTATTTTTTAATATTTATGTATTTTTATGAAAAATCCAAAAAACTTAATTTTGAATGTTTTAAGTCCTCTAATTTCTGAACCCAAATTTTTACAGGAATGCGGGTGGTGTCATTTTGTTGGTAAACAAAAGTTCTACAAACGACTAAAGTTTAATCAAAATCGTTAGAGCCGTTTTTGAGAAATTTGGATTTTTCATGTTTTTTGGCGGTTTTTGGGGGATAATTACCCTTAAAAATGAAAAATTCAAAAAATGAAAAAACGCCTGAAGATATCGTGGATTAGTACCTACATACCAAATTTCATAAAAATCGGCTTATTGGTTAAGGCTCTAGCTCTGTACACATCCACACAGACACACACACACACACACACACACACACACACACACACACACACACACACACACACACACACACACACACACACACACACACACACACACACACACACACACACACACACACACACACACACACACACACACACACACACACACACACACACACACACACACACACACATACACATACACATACACACACACACACACACACACACACACACACACACACACACACACACACACACACACACACACACACACACACACACACACACACACACACACACACACACACACACACACACACACACACACACACACACACAGACAGACTTCACGTAAAAACCACTTTTTTCGGTTCAGGGAGCACCAAAACGAATATTTCCACTAACAACTCAAATTCGAAAATTTTTACGAAAACAATACTTTCTCCATATACTATGTATAAGGGGAGAAAGTAAAACATACCTTAAGGTATGTCTAATGAATCGACTAAGATTTTTTCAGTACTCCGTTTTAATGATGTAATATAAATGTATCTTTGTTGTTTATCGATTCGAAAACGTGAAACGTAGAGTGATCAGTTATAAGTAGTTAAAGAACTCCATAAAAAGCTTACCTATTACACAGGGTGTAATACACCGACAAACTTTGGTATATTGTTCCTGAAGTAAAAACAAGCAAAAAATGTCATAAATAGTTATTTGTGCAACTAGTGAGCAAAGTGAGCAATTGCCTCACTCGAGAGAAATCCTTACTCACGAGCCGTAGGCGAGTGAGGAATGGTTTCTCGAGTGAGGCGATTGCACTTTGCACTCGAGTTGCACATTATATTTTTCCTACAGTTACCATAAAACAAATAAATTGGTAAAGAAACGTAACATATTTTTCCTTTTTTCATATTTATGTTTTGATTTCTCTGGAAGAAGATTTAGAGACACATTCCTCGCCACATTTTTTAATTCTTCTGGAGTACAAGATTCTTCTGGTGAACTATTATTACTAAAATCGTCATTAATGTCCATTTTGTGACAGCAAAACCACCTTTAATGTTTACAAATGGCAAATCAATGAAATGGTGGCTTCTGCCGTGACCGGAAGTGTTGTGACAAATACAACAGTACAACAGCTGACCAGCTGATTTACAGCCAGTGCTGCCAACGTATTTCGCGCGCATACGACCTTGTCTGCATGTTACGCGCTCACTATTTCGTGCCTTCACGTTGCAAATCTGGAGTGAGACAAAGTAATTAGAGTGAGACAATGTTAACATTGTCTCACTGATGAGCGAATTGGCCACTTTGCTTTCTCAAATCAGTGAGAGAACATGTACATTGTTAGGTAACTGTAGGAAAAATATATAGCCTATCTAGCGTCGTTTTCTGTCTGTCAGTCTGTATGTGGTATTTACAAAAAAATTCATAATTTGCAAGCCGCTTGAATATGTTTCTCAAACTTACAACGAATATTGATTAGTATAAGGTCTATTGCCCTATGAAGTTTAGATTTTCTAACCTTAACTGTTATAAAACCAAAACTTCAGAGGACAATAGACTTTACACTTATCAATATTCGTTGTAAGTTTGAACAACATGTCTTAAGCGGTTAGTAAATTATGATTTTTTTTGTAAAAACCACATACAGACTGATAGACGGAAAACGAAGCTAGATAGGCTAAATACTCTTATGACATTTTTTTAATTTTAACCTCATGACCAATATCCCAAAGTTTGTCGGTGTATTTCAGATACACTCTGAATATGAATTTGGTTTTTCAGAAATACCAAAAGTTTATTAAAGAAATATGTAATACACTTCTACAATATCTACTAAGCTTGTATGCCATTGATGAGTTTGCTAAAATTACATATTCACTTCAAATTGTAATAAAGCGCCTTGTAACAAGATACCAGAAAACTACCCCCAAGAAAATGTACCCCCAATAAAAACACTTACGTAAAATTATCAATGCAATATGGACGTAGACCATAACTGATGACCCCGTTTAGTAGTATATTACTTAAACTTGTGCCTGAGGATCAGAGTTTGTTTCGTAGAAGTACTTTTGTGAGGGTAGTTTTGTGGGGGTAACTTTGAGGTGGTTGTTTCCCCCATATTAATTTAAGCTTTATGGGAATTTTACTTAATTTAATACTTCCTAATACAATTACTAAACCGTAAAATACATAATAATGTTGTCTTTAAAAAAAGTATTTTCCTTAAAGTGCGGCCGAGAAACTAGCCCCAAACAAAATATCAAATTAAAATTGGTGTATTTTCTAGGGGTGGTTTTCCGCTACTCCGAAACAAATATTTCAAACAAAGACATGAACAGGTTGTAAGCATCTGCAAGTTAGTGTATCGTTGTAACACTGACAATCACTCAAGTACCACTGATAAGATCAGTGACGTCAGCATAGGTGCGGTAATTTCCTACACGGTTATAATGATACTAGCAAGCTCCTACTAACAAACAGTGCGCAGACTGCTTTACTATCACTAGCTGAAAAAAATTATGTATGAAAACAAAATTAAAAGTCAAATACTAATTATTTACAATTTTATTTCCAAATACTTTCTTCATATCCAAAGAGGCAACATTTTGCAATTCACAACAATTTGTATCTATGGTTTTGGGCATCTCGCCAACAAATATGCCGTGGGTGTTGAAATAAAATACCCCCGTAGCAGCAAACCTGCATACTCAGCGAATTTTCAATGTTTATTAATTTATCTTAATACCACATAAAGCCACATACCAAGTTTCATCAATATACATTCATAAATAAACGATTTATGACATTTTAATTATTCTCCTTAAGAATAACATGGCGGCTGAGTATGCAGGTTTGCTGAAATAAGGAACACTAAAAATGGGCTTTTATACAAATATCAATATAACTCAACTAGGTAAAGCCACATACCAAGATCTATTAATTTATGTTCATAATTAAAGGAGATAACACGTTAATTATTCTCCATAAGAATAAAATGGGGCTGAGTATGCAGGTTTGCTGCTACGGGAACTATCGGCCGGAAAATGGGGTTTTGTGCAAATATCAATAGACCACAATGAAATGAAGCAATATACCAAGTTTCGTCAGGATAAGTTGATAAATAAGCCAGATATACAATTTTTCTTATCCTCCATAAGAATAACATTGGACAACGTACTGTGTTTAGTACTTTCACTATCTCAGTAACCAATTGACGTAGAGCAATGATTAAAACATCAAATTGTGCGTCTTTTTAAGCTGATTCGAATGGGAAAAAATAAAATTTGACTTTTTCAAAAATTGTATATAAAAAAACTCAAAAAACCCATTTTTGGGGTACAAAAACCCCCCAAAATACCCCTTTGGATAGGTCGATCCGTCTGGTTTTCGAACTTAAAGTCATAAATACTGCTTTACACGTTTGTACCAAATTTCATCAAAATCGGACCTTTTTTACGAGAGTTATCGCACCCACGGACATATATATATATATATATATATATACAGTTTCGAACGAATTGTGTTTTTGGCATCTGGGGACCTCAAAACAAAAAGTTATCATGGTCTGGGGCTTAAGTCTTACCATGAGACCTACGGTATAGCTTCTTCCCTATAGGGGAAATTCGCTAAAAAGGTTGATTATAATGTGATCAAGGGGCTTATACACATATTACGTAACGCACTTAAGGGGGGGAGGGGGTATGGTATAGCGTTATGTGGGGGAGAGAGGGGGTTTGGATATACGTTACGTAACTCGTACATACTAACCCTAAGAACTGGTGAACTCCCGAACCTATTGATACTGTTATATATCTTTCAAATTAAAAAATAATCAAATTGTATATGAATCAATATTACAATTAGTTATATAAAAATACTTCCATCATACTATTTTAATAACAGTTAAAATACAAACTAATACATAAAGTGTTTTGAGTAAGTGTGTTGCTTTACACCTATGTTTTGTGTTGTTTTAGAGTGTAAAATCATGACTTGATGCAGTACTGTATTGCGCAAGGCCACCCACATCTTTAGTTTGTTAAGTTGTTTCGTATTTGAATTTGTTATAAATTAAATCTGTTACGTTTTAGCTGAGATAGTTTATTTTGTTGATTAAATTATTAGTACCAGTCTAGTTTGTTTGTATTCATTTTGCTTTAAATAAGTTATTAACAAATGTTGTTAAAAGAAAGTAATTTAAAGTTTAATGATTCATTGAAATCCGTATTCCAAATTTCTAATGAAATGATGTTTAAAAGTTTTAAGCCAACTATGATTGAGCTACGTAACACATTGGGGGGAAGGGGGTATGGTCAAGCGTTATGTTGTCCGTTTGGGGGAGGGGTGGTCTGAATGACGAAAAAATGCGTCACGCAATATGTGTTTGGCCCCCAAGTAGATGTATCTACTGATACAATGCACTACACTTCTACAACAGTTTTGGAATGACAGATTGTTTGACATATTTAATGGCTGCATATAATACTGTTATAATAATGTAAAGTCGTATAAAAAGCATGATAAACAGCCGTTACTTGGGCAAATCTTACAGTTTGGCCCAATTCTGTTCAACCCTAACATGACCAATATAAAAAAATAACTTTTTTGGTATAAAACCATTGTTAAATAAATGATTTGTCAACGGTCATACTACCAGGAATAATTATTTTCTTAAAATCGGTAAACAACAATACAGTTATTTGAAACTAAATTCGACACATGTGCTTAGTATACGAGGCACGAGTGTATAGTTTAATGAAAGCTGCACGGAGTAAAATTGTTTCTCTGCTCTCAGGGAATGTATCTTGTGTGATAGAATGTGAGTTTACGTAGAAAACAAAAGCAAACAAGTCGGTTTCCCTTTGCCCGTTCACGTGGACCTCGGGCCTCTGCGTGAAAAGAATCAAGCAAAGCAAAGGGTAAGCAGCTAGAGAACAAGATAGATATAACTGATAAAATGTACTCGGCAAGTCTGGGATTTGAACCCACGTCAGGGTCACCATTGTATTTCTCAAAGAAATTGTCATTACGATTATGTGACTATGATGACTATGACCACTGCCATGGTTTCCAAGACTGTCACATTGAATACTTTGACAGCGATTCGCCCAACAACAGTAGTAGTGGGCATTTGGGGCTTCTGGGCCAAGTGATTGACAGCTTCCGGTCACGTGACCGGAAGTGCTGAGTCATTAAATACGTCATCTGAGGCTGAGCCAGTGACGTAGGCGGTTTTGTGACGTAATGAGGGAAATTTTAAAGTTCAAGGTCACGGGGAGGGTGTTTTAAAAAAGTACTACCTCGCACGCGTAAAATTCGATTGTGATTCGATAGTTTAATCGATAAGAAATATTGATTAAACTATCGAATGAAGCAATCGAATGATACGAGTGCGAGGTAGTACTTTTTTAAAACACCCTCCCCGTGACCTTGACCTTTAAACTTTCCCTCATTACGTCACAAAACCGCCTACGTCACTGGCTCAGCCTCAGATGACGTATTTAATGACTCAGCGCTTCCGGTCACGTGACCGAAAGCTGTCAATCACTTGGCCCAGAAGCCCCAAATGCCCACTACTAACAGTCGATCAGGCTAGTTGATCATGGTTTTATATATACCCAATCCGTACCGGTATCACTTTCAGTTCCAGTCGGTGTAGTGGTTTGACCAGGAAGCCACGAGAGTGTGGGACAACCGTGGTGTGCGTATCGTGACAACACCTCAACCGGTGGTGTGGGTTACTCTGGTCCAGACCGGAGACGTGGTGTGAAACTTGGAGGATCGTGGTGTAGTTGTAGAAACCAATATTCAGACTGAACAGGAATGAAACTACTGGGACATGTTGGACGTTTGACTGCTGGATTAGGATAACTCGGCAGAGCAGCCAGGCACGTCTTCAACGTGGGAATATTGAGCAGATCCCCGGAAGGAGAGGAACTAGCAGGGATGGAAAATGTGAGACGGGATGGAATTGCCAATAAAGGTGAGACGTCTGTCAAAAAGGTGGTCTGCTCTGCCCTTCCAGGCTATCCGGGGTATGTTTATCGGCTAGGGGACTTAATCTTAAGGAAAACGTTTCCGTCCCCTGCTGTCTACAACCATAGAGGGGCCAAGATGAAAAGGAAACCTTGTGACAATGGTTAGCCAAAGGATTTAACAACATTTTCTGTACCCAAATTCAATCTCACAACTGGTATAAACCAGCCTGAATGTTATACTGGGAGTATTGGGCAGAGACCTAAATGGTTGGAAATCACTAAAATACTGATAGCAAAAAAATCCAAAATGTTCACAAAATAGGGAACTCCCCCTTATAATCTCATTATAAATGTAGTTTGGTTAGAAATGTAGTTTTAGCAAAAATATAAATACCACCAAACTCATGTATTAAGGGAAACCATGCAATAAAATGTAGATTTTCTGCAAGTAATGCTCAGTCATATTATAATGCAGCTAGGTCAGATTATTTTACGAAGACATAATATATATTTATATTTACCTTGCGAAATATCACGCACTGACACATGCATGTATCACTGAATCTAAATAATACATTGCCCTCGAAGCAGAATTTTTTCATGGTGGGTTTACTTATGTTGTATATGTGCAATAATGCTGGGTTTTACCAAATTCCACCGGTACTTCGTCCCGTGGGCCATCAAAACTTCAATGTAAATTGTATGGACATACAATATATTAATTCAATAATCATTCGATATTGTGCATGTTCAAAGCATTGAGTGAAGATTGCTAATACATAACAGAACAATATAGAGCGGACACATTATATATATATATATATATATATATATATATATATTTATTTATTTATTTATTTATTTACCAAATATCATCCAGTCACTGTTTGATTTAGTTCCCACTGTATCTAAAAAAAAGGCAATGCCTGTGAAGCTGAAATTTTGCTTGGTGGTTCCTCTTATACTGCAGACGAGCAATAAGGCTGAGTTTAAAAAAATCTAATAGGGAATTTTATGGTGATCTGAAGGGAGTTACTGTGATTTTTAAGCACTAGTTTGGTAGGAGTATAGATAATATTATGATATTGTTATACCATTTTAAAATGTTTATACAATCAATTTAGTATAAGAATTTCAAAATATAGAATTTACAAAGTAAAGCTGTTCCTTTGTGTCCAATATTGAGCCGTAGGAGCGTTATAAATTCGCAGGTGCGCTAAAGCAAAAGCAATTAAAACTCTAGAAACGTTTATAACGGAGCTGTCAACGCGTAAAAAGATATGAAACAAACCCCTTGATCGTAGACTTTGTAATTTCAGTCCAAGGTCCACTGTTTGTCAGCGATTCAATATCAAATTTCCCTTTCAAAAGTTAAACTATTACTATATTTTAGCATGAAAGTTATAAATTTTCACCAAATAAGCTATTCTGTAATTTTAATTTTGAGCACCAATGGCTGCGGCTCTTATTTTAAACGAATTGCGCCTCCATGTTGTCATAATCAATGTTCAACATAACACCTCATAATTTTCGTCATAATATTTAATTTGTATTACACTAAGTAACACACTAAGTAACGCAATAAGTAACACACTATGTAACACACTAAGTAACACACTAAGTAACACACTATGTAACACACTATGTAACACACTAAGTAACACACTAAGTAACACACTATGTAACACACTAAGTAACGCACTAAGTAACACACTAAGTAACACACTAAGTAACACACTATGTAACACACTAAGTAACACACTAAGTAACACACTATGTGACACACTAAGTAACACACTAAGTAACACACTATGTAACACATTATGTAACACACTAAGTAATACACTATGTAACACATTATGTAACACACTAAGTAATACACTATGTAACACATTATGTAACACACTATGTAACACACTAAGTAACACACTAAGTAACACACTAAGTAACACACTATGTAACACACTATGTAACACACTAAGTAACACACTATGTAACACACTAAGTAACACATTAAGTAACACACTATGTAACACACTAAGTAACACACTAAGTAAAACACTAAGTAACACACTAAGTAACACACTATGTAACACACTATGTAACACACTAAGTAACACACTATGTAACACACTAAGTAACACACTATGTAACACACTAAGTAACACACTAAGTAACACACTATGTAACACACTAAGTAACACACTAAGTAACACACTAAGTAACACACTATGTAACACACTATGTAACACACTAAGTAACACACTAAGTAACACACTAAGTAACACACTATGTAACACACTAAGTAACACACTAAGTAACACACTAAGTAACACACTAAGTAACACACTAAGTAACACACTAAGTAACACACTATGTAACACATTATGTAACACACTATGTAACACACTAAGTAACACACTAAGTAACACACTATGTAACACACTAAGTAACACACTAAGTAACACACTAAGTAACACACTAAGTAACACATTATGTAACACACTAAGTAACACACTATGTAACACATTATGTAACACATTATGTAACACACTATGTAACACACTATGTAACACACTATGTAACACACTATGTAACACACTATGTAACACACTAAGTAACACACTATGTAACACACTAAGTAACACATTAAGTAACACACTATGTAACACACTATGTGACACACTAAGTAACACACTGAGTAACACACTAAGTAACACACTAAGTAACACACCCACTAAGTATTTTACACCAATTACTAAGCAGATTTCAATCACGAAATCATAAAACCACACTCGACAGGATATATTCATTAAATCTAACCTTAATGTATTAAATACATCTCATTACATACACCTACATTTACGTCACCATGATCAGATTTATAAAGGGGAAACTTTAGTTGATGAATGTTAATATAATTCAATCAATTCTTTAAAGTTTGTGTTGTAAATTATTGTTGTGTTTCCAGGCATCCTGTATTGCATACAAATAAGTTTACAAAGTTTACGATTTTGCCTGTTACATAAAATGTTTTTCAAAAAGCGGAAGAACATAAACATATGTCCTTAAAGATTATTATTAATTTAAATCATTAATTAACAAATAGGTTAAAGTTATTTGTGTTGAAACCATTACATAGATATTCTTATTTAAAACCTTATTTTCAGTTTTATAAGTTGTTTGTATTAGCTTTTATAACACTCAGTGGTGCCAGGAAGCTATAACGTGACGGCCGGATCTTTTATTTTGATTAATATACAGGGTGGGAGAGTACGTATAGGTGATTAAGGCCCCCGACGGGGGTGAAGGGCTCATCCCAACACTGTCCATTGCCCCCCCCCCACCACCGCCACACACGTGCCTGAACGGCGACAATGATCGTAAAATACGATGAAATTGATTATTGAATTACAATTGTATTGATTTACAACATGTTTAGGTTTGAAGTTATTTTACTTCGGGTAAGCGGATTCTAAAAAAATTACGAAAGCGTTTTTATATATTGTTTTAATGGGTGCGTCAAACTCTGTTTGATACAATTCAACCTTAACGATTCAAAAACAATAACAATTTTTATTATACCTGTTTTCATGGTTAAAAAAATGAAATTAATCTTACTACATAGTTGATGAAACTAACAATGTAATTTTGTGTAGTTTTGACAGGAATCTGTCCAACCGTTTTTAGGAAAGGAATTGTTTTAATTTACATAGTATCTGAAGTTATTACTTAACATGTTTACGCGGACAGAAAGTATCTTTATTGATGACCTAATCTTTAAATATTTGATAGAGGCAGTAACAGTCAAATAAATCAATGGTAAATTAGGATTTTACAAGAGAATAAAAACTGTGATGTGAATACGCTCACCTTAACTGCGATACACGCCCCTCGGTAAAGTGCAGTGTTTAACCTTTGTTCCTACGAGGAACTCCCCCCATACATTAGGGGAGGACTCTGTAATAACTGTGTAAAGGTCTGGGGGAAAGCCAGAGACTATTTGACTTTTGTTTGAGCTAATTTATGATTGTTGTATACACCCGTTGACTTTTTGTTTTTCAATGAACAGTCCCAAAACCTCTAGTACTTTTAGTGAATTTCCCCTATAGGGAAGAAGCTATTACCGTAGGTGGCATGGTAAGACCTAGGCCCGGGACCATGATAACTTTTCGTTTTGAGGCCCCCAGATGCCAAAAACACCATTCGTTCAAATTCATATATATAAATTTGTGTGTCCGTAGGCACAACTTTCGTAAAAATGGTCTGATCTTGATGAAATTTGGTATAAACGAGTAATGCAGCATCTAGTTTCATGAGGTTGAAAACCAGACAGATAGCACCATTATAAGGGGGGTTTTATACCCCAAAATGGGTTTTTTGAACTTTTTACATATAATTGTGTTTAAAACTAGACTTGAGTTTACACTATTGGATTCAGCTTAAAAAATTTGGTATTTTGATCATCGCTCTACGTCAATTGGTTACCGAGATATTGGAAGTTCTAAACACAGCACGTTGTACAATGTTAATATTATGGAGAATAAGTAAAATTTTATATCTTGCTTATTAATGAACACATACATATTAATGAAACTTGGTATGTGGCTTCATATGGTTGGGGTTTACTTGATATTTGCATACTAAACCCATTTTTTGTGTTCCCCTGGCAGAAAACCTGCGTACTCAGCAGCTACAATGTTATTCTTAAGGAGAATAAGAAACATGTGATATATTGCTTGTTTATGATCGTAAATTGGTAAAACTTGGTATGTTGCTTCATCTAGTTGTGATCCATTGGTTTTAACATAAAAACCAGATTTTTGAGGTCCTTGATGCAGCAAACCTGCATACTCAGTTCTAATGTTTTTCTTATAGCGAATAAATAAAATGTCATATCTCGCTTATTTATGAACATGCTTTGATGAAAGTTGGTAAGTGGCTTTATGACTTAGTGAAGTACCATTTGAAATTCGCTGAGTATGCAGGTTCGCTGTAACGGGGGTATTTTACTCTTACTGCGTTCAGGAGTTAACAGCTTTTGCGTGTTAAACGTATTTTATACGTTCACATCATGTACAATTTAGTGTTGCTGGTTATGGAGAAACTCAACAGAACCAGTTTTACGCGTTACTATCGATTAGCTTGGTTCACGATGGTGTTACGTTGACCAAAGCTATTATAATTAAAGTAGACTCAATCATTTATTGTCAAGTTATATTGAATCATAATCTAGATATCTGTTTTATGAAGGTTCGTTACTTAATTCTGTTATAGATTTAATATGTGTAC
The DNA here is from genome assembly GCA_963675035.1 of Allygus modestus. NCBI lineage: Eukaryota > Metazoa > Arthropoda > Insecta > Hemiptera > Cicadellidae > Allygus > Allygus modestus. The sequence continues at coordinate 16,312,384 of OY776112.1, forward strand.
TTATTTATTTTGTTAAACATCTTTTGTTCTCATTTTATAATTTAAATGGACCTGATCATTTATTTCCTAAGCCTTGAATTGTCTTGAATTATGGTATATTTAAGTAATTTACATAAAGCACGTCAGAAATTCCCCCAACTTGCTCAGAAGTTTTAAATTGCCCCAACTTCCCCTCATACGGTCAGCTAGGTGTTATTTTTATTATTATTTTTATTTTTTATTTTATTTTGAAGAGTAGTTATTTTAAAAAATCCCTAGAAACCATAAAAATACCTAATCTATGTAAAATGACTAACATTTGAAAAACATTTGGTGCTTCATGTCTCTAACAAAATGACTAGCGAAATTTCATTAATATTGGGGATCAGAAACTTAAATTATTCTGACCTTAAATTATTCAGAAATGTTTATTTTTCAAAAAACTCTAAATAAAACACCCTGACTATCAATGAACTTCAAAGAAAAATTGTATCTTTAGTTGTTGCTCGATGTTTCTTGCTTATTGAGAGTACAAAACACAGTACGTTGTCCAATGTTATTCTTACAGATAATAAGAAAACATTTTTTATCTTGTTGACTTATGAACAATGTGTAGGTAAATCTTAGTAGATAGCTTCACCTGGTTATGACCTACCAATATATGCGTAGAAAAAGTTTAGAAAATCTGCACAGACAGTATAATACGCATAGTCTGTATCTTGTTCAATTGATTTTTAGTCGTTTTATTACACCACCTCATTGCATCGCTGATAATTAAAAATACTTTCCATTGAGTATTTAATAAAATACTCAATAATAGTATTGATAATATTGGTAGTTAATTTTAAGATCAATTAAAAGCCTAATATTTAAATGTGAGCAACGACAGAACGTGTATGCAATTTTCGAAGGCATGGAAAATAACAGAAAGATCGTAATCCTCTCCAGACCCATTAGAGCACCAGTTGATCGGCAATAAAGCTGTCTTGTTCCGTGGGAATTTATCGATAAACCGGTCTGATAGTGTTAACCAATGTGTAAAACCAAACCAAAACCAGTATGAACAAAACTCAAGATGAAGTTATCCTCGAAATATAAAATAAATAAAAGCTAGCAACGAGACAGCTGGTCGTATGGTCGTAAGTGTGTATTCTAATACAAACGAGACAGGGTCATAACTTAGGTGCGACCAGTCCCGCCTAGCATCCGTGGTAAAAACATCACTCTACCGTCAAGAGTAGCAGTTGCGAAAACATCGTCCTGCAACCGAACCTTTTTATTTTGAAACAGCTCCAATTACGCCTGAAAGCAGTCACCTAATTGCCGTTGTAGAAACATCATATGCAGCCAAACAAACGTGGAACCTTTGGCGGTAAAATCACGCAGTTAATAGTTCAGTTTATTAGCAGTTTTAAAAACATTCTGAACAGTGACTAGCGATAGCACAAAGATGTAAGATGCTCAATTAATATTCCCTGTTAGCTTATCTTTTACGGAAATAGTTTTTGTATTAATTTGTAATCACAACATGTGTTCAAGATTTCAACTTCGCATTAACAAAATAAACAAAATTAAAATGGTTACTCAGAGATAAACAGATTATTTCAGTACTACCAACAATGATTTATCTGTTACCTTAAATGTCCAATTACATGTACAATTATTTAATAATAACAGGTTCATGGTTGGGTAGTTAAAAGTGCATGGTTGGTAGTTGAAATCACTAAACAAATAAAACTAGGAAATTGTGTTCTTCAGCATTCGCTGTAGAAAGGCTTCAACTTGTTTATAAAATGTGCTGTGAGCCAAAAACCTCTTTTAAAAATAAAAATAACAACGTGCAACCAAGTGGCCAAATGAAAACAATGGGTTTTTATGTGTCTAAAGGTGACAGTTGAATATGTTTGTCTAGTTTCAATTGATTCCAAATAAATTTTACCAATAATAAAACTACGTATTAAAACGATTTGTATTAAAGAGGACGAACAGTATAAAGTAGTAAAAGTGTCACTCCAATAATGACCTTGAAAAAGGATACAATATATCCCAATAATATAAATAAACCAAAGCAACGGTTAGTAACAAACGTGCTGAAGCATAAACTTTATAACAAAACATTTTACTAAGAGCTATATCATTAAAGGGAACCCAATAAAATTCATGACAAATAAAAATACCACTTTTATAGGGAAGAAAATTCCGGTCTGTAAAGTCAAATTTCCATACAATAGTTAGTTAATAACTAAGCTTTCGGACATTTAATAAATATAATGCTCGAATAAATAAATAACTTGGTAAGTCAGTTTGTTACTAATTTATCTTTCGTGGCTCGGTGTCAAATAACGGAAAAACCTTAGGAAAACGTCTCTTTAAACCAAGAGAAGACTATGAGAGAGAGGTAGTTATGACTGAGAGAAGAGGAAATATCAAGTCTAAAACGATATTTATATGGTTCTAATTCCCAAACAACAACTAAGGAAAGAGTGGAGGCAACTATAAATATACAGTTTATAACTAATCTGACGGAATAGAATAATTTTGGTGCTACAAACAAACGAAAAATGAATCGTAAAATATCCAATCTTCCCTAACAAAAACACATAACAAACAACGTCAAGGATAGTTTTCTTACAAAATGTCTATATCTAATGAGAGAACACTCTACGCAACTGAAGTCTATTATAGATTGAGGATACAATATGAGGCCATTGTATCAGCTGTCACCTGGAGGCACCCCGCTGTGAATCCCCCCCACCACCACTCTCCTGGCCCGGCTTGAGGCAGATTGATTCCTTTTGTCTAAAGAAAGCAATTATAACGCGACTAAAAATAGGAAAGTAAACCTATCAAACTAATCTCTTTGCAGTTACTAATTAATCAAATAATTAGATCTAAAAGTTAAATTTGATTTCAAGCTTGGTGAATTAAGTTTTAGGAAGTTATTGTGGGTGATTATAGCAATGTCGAGATGATCAGTTGTCTCTGATGGCCATTTTCCGCACAACGCGGAAAATGGCCATCAGTCGAAAAAGTATATAGATGTTAGTTTTCATAATATTTTATTTTGTTATGTTCTTTTGCTATAATACACCACTCTGTTTTAGCGAATTTCCCCTACAGGGAAGAAGCTATTACCGTAGGTGGCATGGTAAGTCTTAAGCCCGAGACCATGATAACTTTTCGTTTTGAGGTCCCCAGATGCCAAAAACACTATTCGTTCAAATTTATATATATATATATATATATATATATATATATATATATATATATATGTCCGTTACCGCGATAACTTTTGAAAGAAGGGCCCGATTTTGATGAAATTTGGCACAAATGTGGAGAGTAACATTTATGACTTTAAGTTCGAAAACCAGATCGATCGGTCTATGGGAAAGGGGTTTTATGGGGGTTTAAAATTTTCCAAAAATCAGTTTTTTTAACTTTTTACCCTAAAATTTTAAAAACACTAGATTTTGGTTATATCCATTTTATAGAGCTTAAAAAAACAAATAATTTAGTATCTTGAATCATTAACCTAGTGGTTGCGGAGAAAATCCAAAAAAACGTGTCCCATGTTAATGTTATGGGAAAAAGTTTTTTAGATTTTTCTCAGATAATTTTACTAAAAACTTCACATTTCTGTTTATTAATGTGTTTAGCTCAACGAAACAAACATTTTGGTGTTTTAATCGTTGTTCTACGTCCAACCGTTGCAGAGATATTCAAAGTGCTAAACACAGTACGTTGTCCAATGTTATCCTTGTGGAGAATAAATAAAATTCTATATCTCGATTATTTTTGAATGTATATTGTTTAAACTTGGTATGTGGCTTCAACTAGTTGTGGTACTAGTTGTGGTGGTTGTTATATTAGCACAAAAAACAAGTTTTTTGTTGATAGTCCCCGAAGCAGCAAACCTGCATACTCGGCCCCATGTTATTCATATGGAGAATAAGTAAAGTTGTATATCTCCCTTAACTATGAACCTAAATTAATAAAACTTGGTATATAGCTTCACCTGGTTCAGTTATATTGATAATTGCAAAAAAACAAAACATATTACTTATCTTCCTCGTTGCAGCAAACCTGCGTCCTCAACCCTAATGTTATTCTTATGGAGAATAAATGAAATGCTATGTATCACTTATTTATGGATGTATTTTTGTGAAACTTGGTAAGTAGCTCTATGTAGTAGTGAGTCACATATATATGCATTGGAAATTCGCTGAGTACGCAGGTTTGCTGCGACGGGGGTATTTTTTCTTATCCTGATACCATTTACCATATATTTTATATTATATTAAGAGAAAATAGTTAGTTCCTAAATATTTCTGGTATCATTGCTATTTCCCTCTGGATTTACGTTCAAGTAACAAACATGATACATTTTTACTCTCTACAATAAAAATAAATAGCTATAGTTTACTTAATATTCGACTAGTGAATGGGATTTGCTCCCTTTTAACGCAATTCAAGCTATATTATTAATTAGTCGTGTAATATCTCATTAATAATCAACAGTAATCAATTCAATAATCTATTAAATTGTCAATTCAATCAATGATAGTCAATTGTATAAAGCGACGGTATATTACCTTAATTAGTAAACAAATGTGTCCATCCACATTCAACAATAATATTAATTATAACGCATAATGTCATATTGGGGAAAATATGTGTAGAATTGGGTTTTTAGCATATAAGATTTTTATTTTAAATATTTAATACGTTTATGTGGTAACATTTTTTGAATATAGCAAAACTAATATTTTTGTATATTTTAATAACTACATATTCAGAATGTTTTTCCTCAGCATTAAACAATTATGTCATTAACTGATTAAAAATAAGAAGCCCTATCCACCTTACTTCAAACCAATGTAGTAAGTCATTTAATATTCCTTACTTACTGCTCGATGTTCTTCGTTTAGAAATGTTAATCTAAACACCACACATCACATAGCAGTTAGTCTTCGGTGATAACTTTCATGTAGTAAACGAACTTCCTTGAGTTGGGCTGTCGAAACCTTTCAAGCTCATGATTTGGAATGATAAATCCACTTTCTTTAACCTTGCCCATACTGCCGTCGAAGTCAGTAGTGGCCTTGCAACAATGCGTGAAGTAAGTAACGCCACTGTGCTTGAAAGACACGATGAAGCTATAGCTACACTTGGGCTTGGACGTCGCCACGTGGTGAAAAGCAAACGAGAAGCGTTTAGTTACACCATCTCGGTAGCAATACTTCCAGAACAACTGGTTTTGGAAGATAATCGGAGTTACCATCACGAACTTGCACTCGGTGTTGTTAATGGTATAAACACGTTTTGTGTCAGTGTTGGTAGAAAAGAATTCAAACAGATCACTCCCTTTAGTACAAGTCTTTACATGACTGGCGAGGTATTTCACACAACCTTCCCATTCGCAACCTTTCTTCAAGCACTTTGACAATCTAAATTCGCAAAAGCGTTCATGTTCTTTGTTGGAAATAATCATCTTGCAGCCTCTCCCGATGTTGGCGCACGGCTTTGGGAAACATTCCAGGAAGCGTCCCAGGAGGATGTTCTTGCGAACTACGAGCTCCAGCTGACAGGAGGGGCACTTGGTCAACCTGCGGGCACAAGCGCTGCAGACTCCATGCCCATTGATGCACTGCTTGAGGGTCGCATCCATCGTGCCGAAACATATTGGGCACTCCGTGAGCTCTTCGTACAGCAATGAAAGTCGTCTACAAGTTTCTTCTAGTTCCTCCTAAAACATAGACAAATAGTTAGTACCTGCTTCTTTTAAAATTCCCTCATTTAGTGTATAAAATGAAGTTAAACATATAAAATATTTATATTTTCACGTGCTGAAATATACTGTGCCGACAGTCATAGATTTCATTTATATTTGAAGCAACGCATATTGGGTTTAAAGCTATAAATGTTTTATGTTGAAAAAGTTATTAGATATTTAATGCAAAAACAATGTTTCACAGATAAGTGAAATATTCCGACCGTCCACTGTTGTTCCGTCGAATAATAAACTCAGTTAAATACAAAAACTTGTATGAATAAAATAGAACCAAAGTGCATTTACTGATTAAAAACAAATAAATAAACAAATATAAATTTATAAAACAAAACAAAAAATGGCGCGGAAAAAATCTTACTTATTATTGGTTTGTGCGTGAGAATCGATCTCTTAGTTATATTTAGTGTACAGTACTATAAAAAATCGTATAAATGTTAAAACAAATCAAATTTAATAATTGCTATAACACATAAAACAACATAAAGCAACACATAAAACAACCCATAAAAGTAGGGGAGATAATACAATATCGGATGTTAGTTACATAGCAAATAACAAAGAATTAAGATCCGTTATGCATTTATTTATAAAAAATTGGCATAACAATTCATATGAATAAAGAACCACCGATTTTAAAGAACTAAAACTATACCCTGTCAGTTTACGTAATTGGGTTAAAATAATAAATTTGTTTGTAGTCTGATATGTTTGTAACTTAAATATATTGTTGTTTTAGGCTAGTGTGTGTTTAAATACTAACTACAATCTCCAAATTCAATTTCAAAACTAATCTAGTGCAAACCTCCATCTTCTTTGATTACGGTCCGAATTATTTGATTCTCAAATATAATGTAGCCTTTGACAAGCACATGTATAAATACAATCTATTATCCCCAATATCATTCTTTGTACAATTTATAAACCTTAGCCCTTGTATATTAAACTTTTCTGTTTACGATAAGATTTATCTATAATTTGTATGTGTTATTGTATGATATTGTTAACATCTGATGTTGTTGTCATTGCCTGTTATTATTATTATTGCCTGGGTTTATCTTATCATTGATTATTTTTTTACAATCAGAACTATTTTAAACCCCTTTCAACTTAAACCATCTCAGTTTTTTTACGTTTAGGGCAGGTATAGGCTTATTTTGAAGATTCTTGGATAAGCTTTTATTGTCCAAGACATTATTACTTTAAATTTATAAAATACGAACAATTAAAGGATCTCCTAATTTGGTTAATTGTAAGACTTGTTAAAACCCCAGACTTACATTAAATATTTACATATTTTAACTTATGCCATATATTAGTACCAAATTAAATAATTTGCATAATCTTGAAATATTAACTTTGATGTTTCTTCGTTTGTTTCTGTTGCCCAAATCCATATATAAATGCTTATTTTTATCTCCCAATGCTTCATTGTCGTAATAAATAGCAACAGCTATCAGCGTCTTTATTTATAGTTATGCAGTATCTGTTTGGTTTTGTCCAAGTCCAATGTCCAAATGTAATCCTAGTTTAACGAGGGACAAAACTTATTATTTATTAGTTATTGCCCTTGATAAGCGTATATTACTACTAAAAATGTGAATAATACGATTTATAAACTTTTAAAATTATTATTTTATATAACTATTTACATTTACATTCATCATATTGTATATTTAAATTACATTTGATTTATTTTATACATTATAGCCCTTATAACCCTTGATTATTGGTACTAAAAATTCCATATTAATTAAAAGTTGTATTTAGATAACTTGTATCTTCGGTAATATATTAAAATATAACAGACCAATATTAGGATCTTTTGCTCCAAATATCTTAGGTCCCAACTTCTAATTGATAACAGACTTATTTAGTTTGACCATATATATAATATATTAAAGGAGCAGAAAAAAACTTTGTGGCTATATACTAGATATAAATACCCCCGTCGCAGCAAACCTGCATACTCAGCGAATTTCCAATGAATTATAACATAACACACTAAGCCACTTAACAGGATTCATAAGAAATATATTCACAAACAAGCGATATTTAAAATATTAATTATTCTCCATAAGAATAACATTGGGGATGAGTACGCAGGTTTGCCGCAACAAGGAACACAAAATAATGGGGTTTTATGCAAAATATCAATAGAACTCAGCTAAGTGAAGTCACATACCAAGTTTCATCCATATACATTCATAAATAAGCGATATATAACACTTTAATTATTTTCAATAAGAGTAACATGGGGACCGAATACCTAGGTTTGCTGCTATGGGAACCATAGGTGAAAAATTGTTTTTTTGTGCAAGCAACAATAAACCACAACCAGATGAAGCTATATACCAAATTTCGTCAGTTTATGTTCATAAATAAGCGAGATATACAATTTTTCTTTTTCTCCATAAGAATAACATTAGACAACGTACTGTGTTTAGCACTTTCAATATCTCAGTAACCAATTGACGTAGAGCAATGATCAAGATACCAAATTTTTTGTTTTTTATGCTGAATTCAATGGTTAAAATTAAAATTTGATTTTAATAAAAATTACATGTGGAAACCCCAAAAAACCCATTTTTGGGGTACAAAACCCCCCCAAAACCCCCCTTCGGATGGTGCGATTCGTCTGGTTTTCGAACTCGTTCAAATAAATGGTACTTTACACGTTTGTACCAAATTTCATTAAGATCGGACCTTTTTTACGAGAGTTATCGTGCTTACGGACATATATATATATATATATATACATATATACAAATTTGAACGAATGGTGTTTTTGGCATCTGGGGACCTCAAAACAAAAAATTATCATGGTCTCGTACTTAAGTCTTACCATGAGACCTACGGTACTAGCATCTTCCCTATAGGGGAAATTCGCTAAAAAGAGCCATATCGATTGTTTAAAAAGATTGGAATTTATGGCCGACATTCCGACAGCCTTATATCGGCCCATTATATAGTTCCAATTATATACTTCCTCGCCCTTAACTAGACAATAGAAATAAACAATCTGTGGAGTTTGGGTAATGGTGTTGTAAGGTCACTTATATTTGGTTTAAACATCCAACGTTATATTTACAGATTAGTTGAATAGTTGTTTGGTTTTGGTGAATAATTAAATGCACTTTAAATTTAAAATTGGATATAATAAAGTAAATTGGTACGGTAATCAAAGATAGGTGGAACAAATATATATTTAGTTTTTAATATATATCTTTCTAAAGTAAAAAAAAAAAACTAAAATATAGTTTAGTTAGTAAATTAAAATAGGATAAGAGCGGTTTTCGAGCCAAAAACTAAAACTGGTTCATTTTCTATTTTACCATCACTTATAAAAACTATAACATTATTTTATATCACTGTATAGTAACACTTACCATTTTTGCCTACACCTTTCAATACTTTTTGAGGAAAGAAAAAGTAAAACTTGTACACAATATATGTTTAGTGCAAACAAAATCAATCTAATTTACAAACTATGACTATTTACAAAACGCCACTGAGACAAAGTGAGTGTGCTGTCAGCACCTTAAGTTATTATCAGTGAGATAACTAGTTATCTGATACTTGAACGAAATACGTTTATTTAATACTCGTTGAACAACATTAAATTTGAGATAGTAGACATACGCAGTAACTGCGTATAATGTCACAACTATTAAAATCATTAGTGAACACAAAAACATAATATTGAAACTGTTAAACATTGCGTATGCTTTGTAAACAACGCTGAGAATTATGTATTTTTATTCCGCTATAAATTAGAAGACAATTACGTTACATTGAGTAATTAGTGATACTAAAAACTGGATGAATCCAAAATCAGAAATGAATTTAGTTTAATCCGACAAAATACCACTTTTGAACACCAATGTAAGGTCTTGTTTGTTTCATAAAGAGTGGGTAATTTTAAATACATTTCCGCTTCATAAAAACACAAAAATATCAAAAGCGCTTGCAAAAATATATTTTTATTTGATCTTGAAGCAACCCTGTATTGTCATGATTCAGAGAATAATGTTTTTACTCAAATGTGATCAATTAATTTACAAATAAGCATGGATCAAAATTGTTTGTAAAAGATTCAGAGTCTGAAACGAACTGACTAGTTTAATAAACAAAAAACTTACCATTTCCAAACGTTAAGGTAACTACTACGTAATAAAGCAATTATAAATGGAAAAATCACTGACAGTTCATCTACATGTTTGTTTTAAAATACGTATATACATTCCGGTATCTCATAGCCTACTGACTCATGGTCTGACTAGGAGGTTCGAGTGCCCCCTTATCAGCCTCTATGACGTTTATCGCAACAAGACCATCAAATGTTATTGGTTATCTAAGTGTTTGTTTCAGCTCTGGTTTCCCAATTGTCTTCATTTCAAGTTTACCACTGGATTCTGCACGTATAACTGAGTTCCAAGTGTGTTTATGTATACACACATTATCTGTAGAGGAATTTTAAGATGCACGTTAACTCTCAATATTACTTTGAAAATGTAAACATTATATATATATATATATATATATATATTCATAGCATTACTAATAAATTAGAAATTAAACCGTGTAATATAATTAAAAAATCATTGAAGTAGTAGTTTTTTTGTAGTAATGTTGTTAGTTTTTTGTGGGTTTTTTGTTGTTTTTTGTTATGTTATTGCTACAGTTCTTCATAAAACATTAAAATTAAAAATAAACTCGTACTATATGATGCGTACATTTTTATAAAGCATTATTACTCAAATATATTCTCATTAAATAAGTACTACTGTAGTGGCTTACAGGGGCTATAGCTCCTAACATATGGTTTTTGTGTAAGTGGATAATCACAGCATTTCATTAGTTAATTTTGCTTATTAATAAAAACACCGACGTGATATTTTCATAAGAAAATTACTGGATTTTTGAAGTCCAGTGGGGCGTCGCCCACGTAGTTTTTAGCATTTTTGATATTTTTCCCACCGCCCTTGGCCCTGAAGATTTAAAATGATCCGTCATAACCTAACTTACCTTCTTCCTAGCTCGAGATATTTTGTGGGGACTGAATCGCTTACGGAATTAAATATAATAGATTGAAGATGTACAAATTTTAAACTCGATTAAAATACTTTTCTGCCAGTTTCCTATCCAACAAATACCTTTATGGGTTTTTTGAACGGAGAAAAAACTACTGTATACGTTTGTAATAAAACCGATATAAAGGCACACATTGCCATTTTTATGAGTCCATGTTTTTATTAAAATTAACGTTTACTAACGATTTATCTGATGAGAATAATGGTTTTCTCAGGTTTAAAATTGATCCAAAACCGTGCACTATTCCTTTCCTGACACCCATCGTAAAACTTGTGTTTAAGTGTAAAAGGGCGACCAGCTTTCAACATCACATAATAAAATAACAATTGGGGTTTTCCAATGCAAAAGTATAAAATGTAAAATTACTCATGAAAAAATGTGTGTAGAGGTTTAATTTGAAAAGTGGCAACATTCAAAGAATACCAAACCATCATTAATTAAGAAAATGAAGGAACCATTCAGATTTGTATAATCAGTGTTTATATTCCGTCACATAAATTTAATTTATAAAAAAAGTTAAAACCTAGTTCTGGATTAAATTAAAGGACAATGAACGGATTTTTAAGTAATTGACTGATAAAAAAATCTCCTAAACATCATAATAGGAACTAAATATACAAAAGGAGGTCTACATTTCAATCTTTAAAGACCTTAAGTCTAAAGCCCTAACATATATGGACATGGATTTATTTGAAAACAAGGTATACTAGGCATTGTTTACCGAGAAAATTTCTACCCATTAGCTAATGATTTTCAGATTTGAGACTGCATTCCGTGAAGAACTTTACCCAATGATGTATACTTTATCCAAGGATGATACTAATGAAAATTTAAAGCTATTCTAAATAAGATAAGGTAAACTACTTATTTCCATTAGGTTAATATTGAAAATTTAAAGGAAAATAGTGGGAAGCCCTGAGAGATTGTCTGATTTAAAATATTTTCTGGTTTCCCACATTAAAACGAACAAAGTGATGCAGGTGTATAATATACAACAGGTTTTTGTGCAATAACAGCATACAATACATAAGAATTGCATTAGTGTGAACAACACAATGTTCAATTACTTACAGTATATTGTACTGAGTGATATGCTTTTATTATTTATTCCCAGTAACACAAGAGAACGTATAACCGTCACAAAGGTGTCATCATTATATGATCACACTCTATTGATCAAAGTTTATCTGATAATGCAGACCCTATTACAAGGAATCCTTATTCCTTTGATATTGCCATCATTACTTTACGTTTTCTTTTTGTAGTTGGGTGTAAATACACCAGAGGATTTATACAACCATTTGGAAGGAAACGGTCCTAACCCTAGTTTTGTTACTATTCAAGGTTACTAACTCTATGCTTAGAAAGCACAATGAATTAATTAATAGCCTAATGACAAAAGGCTGCTGGGTCCACTAACGAATCTTACATAAATTTCAGATTTTTCGCTCAGGATCGATCTGGCAACGAGGCGAGCCCTCTAACCACTGCACTACCCAGCCAGTTGAATCAGTATTGTTACGAAAACATAAAATTTACTGAGTATTATACACCTAAAAAATAGTTGTAACCGTAGTGGGATATTAAAATTGGAATACCAGAACCTTTTTACGGTTATGTGCCCTTTGGAAGGTTTATTAGGAATCGTTTGTTATACTTCGTATTGTTATTTTTTTTAATGAGCCTTCCAACAAAATTTAAATTTAAATTACCAATAACACCCTTACTTCTTTCTCAACATGTTATATGAGAGTTTTAAGAATCACTTTTTCTAAATGTAGGAGAAAAACAGACGTTTTCATCAGCTTAAGTAGCCAGGGTTAGTAAAACACCATCAATGATTAGAGAAAAACAAGTTTCACGACGTTTTGGGATTTGAAATTTGATTCCGTCTTCAGGTGGGAATACCTTAACTATAACACAAAATTAGTAACACATTCCAGGCAAAGCTGGAAAAGCACGCAACCAGAGAACTGTAAACGCAGTCAAAAGAGAAACTAAATAGACGCGAAAGCCAAACAGTTTATTGGGACAGAGAAACGCAAAACCACACTGCATAATTCCTTCTTCCAGCTTTGCCTAGATTTTGCCCCTGATTTTGTTATATTCTATAAAGGCTATTCTTGTCACTTGAAGACGGGATCAGCTGTTAAACGAAACGTTGCTTACCTTGTTTTTCTCCAATCAGTAAAGGAAAATGCCTGCAATAATAAACGAGTTTGCACGCAGCACGCTGACGTGAGGGAAGTGAATTTCCACATCAACACTTTTAAAACTCAAAATCAGTGTAAAAACATACATTTGTCCAATTTTTATTGAAATCTGAAAACATTGATTTTTTTGGCTGTTCTGATACTCCTGGTTTCATTTACTTGCAAAGCTGGGAATACAATTTTGCGCATTATAAGGTTAGGAGAAGGTCCAGACATGGTTGAAAGTAGGCGTGAGTTGCTAGGGATGATAAAAGTACTCTAACAAAGGAATAACATGCGTTTCTAGTGTAAAACCCCCATAAGACAACGTACTGTGTTTAGCCGATACATATTTTCTCTAATAACTCGGTAAATATTTATGCTAGAATGACGACAGAGGGCTTAAAACTTTCGCCTCTCTAATTCCCATCTTTTTACATGCATTAATTTTACATCTGGGGCTTTTCTGACCCTTTTTGGGCCCAAAAACTCGAAATTTGAAAGATTAATCCCCAAAAAATGGGTTTAGAGTTTTCCGATTGTTTTGCCCAACGAACTTGTCCAACAGATTATAGAAAGGAACGTCCCTACCAAATTTGAAGTAAATCGGACAAAAAATGCGACCGCTAGAGTGCATACACATATATATAAATGTCTATATATATACATATATATATATATATATATATATATATATATATATATATATATATATATATATATATATATAAAATTTTGAACGACCCCCCAAAACGTGTTCAGGGGGTCACGTTAGGAACTTCTATGGTGGTCCCGGGCTTAAGTTTCACCGTGCGGGTCATGCTAATAGTTCACTTTTCAAAGGAAATTCACTAATAATTAGCAATAATTAGATAACTAGGCGAATTGGAACAGGAGACAAGCGGAACTACAAGTTTGCCGCATCAAGTAACTCTTCTCAGTTGTTCCTGATTGAAATATCGCCCGAGTATAAGTTTATAAACTTGTCCTAGAATACTCGTATACTTTTATCTAACTTTCTCTTAGATTTATGCCGTTCAAAAACAGATCACGATCAGTGAGTGATGTTCCTCTTCCCAAACCTTAGTATTAACGATCAGTGTTTTAGGAAAACTTCGAATTAATTAGGTGTCGACGTTTTCTTTTACATGTTAAAAAGTTTGACTTAATTTTGATTTACCGATACATTTTAAAACTGAGAAACATTACTGATGACTATTAAGACAAAAAAAACAAGTAAACCTATCCATCTCTTAGTAAAAATACAGCAGTGTTATTAAGTGCATATGTTTGAAACTTGTGTGTTCATTAAGAATAAAACTTCTTAGATATATGTTTCCGTTAAAATTTAATAAGAGTACGAAACTATGACGAGGTATCTATTTATTTTCTTTCTAATAAGCTACTATATTTAATGGCTTTCGTCCAACATTTTGAAAGATCTAGTTCCTAATTGCTGAATTCACTATTTTTAATGTTGTACTTACAGCCTGAAGCAGTCCAATGTTGTCGGAAAAAATTGCTTTTAAATTTGTTTAAATAATAAACAATACTCAAGAAGAGTCGAGAACCCCTCACAATATTATCGGCATTTCAAAGCGCCGGCGGTCCGTATGATCCCTGTTATATACTGTCAAGTGCGCAGCGCCGATACGCATGCGCGCCCAGGAGTACTTGGCGGAAGCCTTTGTTCTTGATACGTAAACTGAAAACAATTACCTGCAATCAAGTGTTTACAAAATGAATGGTCCATAACGTCTATCAAACTTTTATTGCTAACTATAGAATCGGTCAAGGTGACAAGCGTATAATAGTTCACCGTAGTGCCAGAGTGTACTGAATATTTTGTTCAGTTTGTGCACATATTTTGTTCACATTGCATTCACGTTTATATATGTTTGAAATATTTATTAGAATTACTAACAAAGAATTAAGAGTTGCTTGCATGTGTGGTATTGAGAACTAAATTCATGCATGGTTTCTCACTAAATTAACCATTTACAAGTACTGTACTTACGAGATAAGTTTTTTAAATTGGTGAAATGTAAAAATATAAACCGAGTTTTCAGCTTAACAATTACAAATATGTTGTCAGTTTAGTTATGGTTTTTATTTTTTCAGCTAAAAAAAACCGTTAAGATAAGCCATCATTAAAAAATTACAATTTATTTTCTTTCTTTCTGAATATGTATTGTTTTTTTAAACAAATGCTGTAATTTAATGAAGTGGTTAGTGGCCGCAGATCGAGTCACACACCCTCCCGTTTAAAGATTAGCAAATCTGTCAATGAATTAGAAAATTTAAATGTTTATTACATTTATTGTACATTTGTTCGTATTTTTAACGTGAAGAATATAACTTCTCCAGTTTACGATATACGAAATATAACCATAAATTCGTATATATCAAGTGTTTGTTGACGGTAGGCTTAGCACTTCATCTACTCAACAATTTAGGTTAAAATCATTTTGAAGATTACCTTTACCACTAAATGCGAAAAATAAACAAACAGTTCAAAACCATAAAAACATATTTTAATGAATGATTCTCACTTATTTGTTAACTTACTGGTGTCAACAACGTACAACGTACAACTCAATACAGATGTTTTAATGTACAAGCTGCACATGAGCAGTTATAGTTTGTTTGCATCCCTAAGTAAATAGTTTTGTAAATAGTAAATACGCTAACAGGGTAAAACTACTGCTGACAATCAAACCCAAAAAAAAAACTAAACAAGTAAATATGTCCATCACATAGTAAATTTGTGTATTCATACAACTAAGTAACTGTTTAATTCTTAACAACTAAGTTTCATTGTTCAAGAATTCAAAAAAGATTAAACTAGTATAACCAAATAATGATAACAATGAAAACGTGATTACAATAATTCCTACGGAATATACGTTTTATGAACGTAAAAGAAACCAAATTAGTTAAACAATTAAACAGCTTAAATTGAAGTAAGTGAAATCAAACAAATTATTCTTGTAGGTTATACGACTTAGGCAAATTATTGGCTAAATAATTCGAATTACTAAAAGTTAACAGTTGCATTAAAAACGAAATTGGTTTAAGTTTAATTTTTATTTTTAGGTGTACCGTATATGCCTAAACCAGTCGAATCTTTACATTGTTTGATAGGGAGCGTCCAATCCCTGGTCTTTATGATTTCTAAGGCCAACCTGTTCTTAGAAAGTATAATTAATTTATAACCCAATGACGAATGACAGCCTGGGGTCGAACCTTCAAATTTATTAATGAATTTCCTATGGAAAGTGAACTATTAGTATGACCCGCACGGCGAAACTTAAGCCCGGGACCACCATAGAAGTTCCTAACGTGACCCCCTGAACACGTTTTGGGGGGTCATTCAAAATTATATAAGTGTGTTTGCACTCTAGTGGTTACATGTCTTGTCCGATTTATTTCAAATATGGTTGGGACGTTCCTTTCTATTAGTAAGGACAAGTTCGTTGGTCAAAAGAATCGGAAAACTCTAAACCCCTTTTTTGGGGATTAATCTTTCAAATTTCGGGTTTTTTGGGCCCAAAAAGGGTCAGAAAAGCACCGGATGTAAAATGCATGTAAAACAATGTTAATTTGTGAGGCGAAACTTTTAAGCCCTCTGTCGTCATTCTAGCACAAATATTTACCGAGTTATCAAAGAAAATGCGTATCGACTAAACACAGTACGTTGGCTTATGGGGTTTTACATTAGAAAAGCATGTTATTCATTTTATGGTGTACTTTGATCATCCCCATCAACCTCACGCCTACTTTCAAGCCTGACTGCACCTTCTCTTAACCTTATAATGCGCAAAATTGTATTCCCAGCATTGCAGTTAAATAAAACCAGGGGCATCAGAACAGCCAAAAAAATCAATGTTTTCAGATTTCAATACAAATTGGAATAAATGGATGTTTTTACACTGATTATGAGTTTTAAAAGTTTGTTATGAGGAAATTTACTTCCCTCAAGTCAGCGCGCTGCGTGCGAACTCGTTCATATTTATTCTAATATTTTGCTCGATTTCGATCTGGAAAACCTCGAATAACGAGACGAGCACTCTACCGACCCAATTTTCATTTATTTAATAAACATATTTTTGATTGGAGGGATAGCAAAATCTGAGACGTAAAATACTCTCCGTATTTATTTAATATAGAGATAAGTTTTAATGAGTTGTACTGACATGGTTTATGTGCACCTTTTGAGTTATTTCGTGTTTTTTATTTATTTTTTAGATCAACAGCAGATACATATCGTTAGAGGAATATTTAGATTACAAACACTTTTAAGTGAAAGCGGTCCAAACCTAAAGTGATGTGGACATACCGGGAATCGAACCCGTGACCCCGTGAACCGAAGTCCAAGAAGCTAACTAGGTTAGCGAGACGCCCCCAAAGTATTGTAACTCAAAAAAATAACATAACAGTAAACAAATATAAAATTAGTCTGACTTTTATTATTTACCTAGACCTCCTTGAATTTGTTGCATTTATTATGAAAGTACAAACACATGACATGTGAGAATCATAATATACATTTACCACTTCAAAATGTTTCAACTAAAATTAAAGAGCAGTCTTAAAAAGTATAAAAAATCAAAATCAAAATAAAATAAATCAAACTAAATACGGGCAAGGGAAGCTAATGAACGTAAATATAACTCAGTGTCTGTGGTGCCAAAGAAGCTAGAAACTTTTTATGGTAAGAACACAAAGAGAAGAAGCAAGTCGTGATATCTGTAATAACAATAAATAGTGAACACTCTTCTGGAAAATGAGGTGTCTAAAAGTCTGGCGAAACAAAACTTGTCTTTTGGGAATCATTTTGAGGAATATCTCTTTTGAAACTTTTTCCTAAACAATAAAGTTTTCACGCAGGTGATAGTATTTGTTCTATCGTTCTTTTATATACGTATTACTGATTAGTTTTGTCATGAATAAAATAAAACATAATATCCGATTTGTCCTCATAATATATAATAATTCATAATTTGGGACTTAGATATAACAAACATTAATAAATCAATGATTCAATAAAAAGAAAAAAGAATTACCTAACAACTGAAAAAGTGAAATAAATTAAAAACTAAATTATTACTAAATAATATCACACAATAAAGCGTTTTTTTATGAAGATCAGTAGTTTTAAATAGCTATAAACTTCCTAACATTAATTTATGTTTCAGTTGACGGAGTAGAACGTTGAAATTTATTCTTTGCCGAAAAGTTAAATATTGTAAATGCAGTAGAACGTCAGCAGATTGTTGTAAAAACAAATTTCCATACATAAATCCGATGTTTCAACCGCAAAAAAATCAATTCCATGGCCTTCTTTTGTCAACGAAAAACTTGCTCATGCTTTTCGTTTCATCAACCCATATGACAATGCCAAAGGTCATACTATTAAGGAAATATCCGCAGCATACCGACAGCAGAACTTCTCTTTTCACAATAAAAGCAAGTCGACGGAGGATCCACATGCAGCTACTTAGTTTCCTGCATTCCTTTTCTTTTTCAGGGCGAAGATGGGATTCAGGGGTAGACTTTCATAAGCGGAACGATATAAAAAACCGAATGAAATTGTTCGATATGATATAACGATTATTTAGGTTATTCGGTTATGGTTTTGGTTGTTTCAGTTTTGGTGTCTTAAAATTTGTCATAATCGTAAACGTTGATTCCACTGTTACCTAAGAAACATGTATTGCCAGAAACAACATTACATCATGTCGTGTTATCGTCATGTTTTATTTATTTTTTATTTTCAGTTTTGGTTTAAATGAAAAACAAACTAAGCAAAACAAACATGACGTAATAACTAGTACATAACGAGAAAATATGTTACAATCGATAAAAATATCGACCTAATCGATATAAGTACCGTATCGAACAATTTCATTCAGTTTTTTTATATCGTTCCGCTTATGAAAGTCTACCCGGATTCAGTAACATGCTTCAAAACATTTGTTTGCTGACTAGACTTAATATTGGCATCACCAATGGACATACTTGAGTTAGTAAATATTCAATCGGGAATTTTCAAAATTAAATCTATTAAATATATTCATATGACTGTTTAATTGAACCGCTGCAGCAGCTGATGCGTGGGATTGAAGAATCTACTTCAAGAGAACTTCTGCATGTTTTAGAAACATTATGTGACGTATTGTCTACAACCAAGTATAGGTCAACACCATGGACCTATACTCGTTGGTTGTTTTTCCTGTCTACTAGAAATATCATTGTAAGTAACAAAAGAGCATTGTTCTAAAGAACGATCCTTGTGGCACTCCGAAGGTGACAACTACCTCGTTAGACTGGCGTTAAAAATACAACTACTTATTGACGTACGTTTAGATTGTGATTTTCTAATAAAGACCAGTTTAAATTAAACAAATAAAAACAAATGGCAAGTTTATATTTAATTTACATTTTAACATAAGTAAAGGAAAACTAAAAGTATGTAGAACGTATTTTACAATCTTTAACGGATTAATGTTCCGTAGTCGATGTCAGGGGTGAAACCCTGCAGTAAGTTTACCACACGTCGTTCATCATCATAACGGGTTTCCATGATTTATTTACATTTCCTCATCCCTCCTGTATACATCATATTGTCGAGCGCAACAGTAAATACCTCACAATTCGCCCCTTGATCTATGAAAACTGCTGGTTTCTGCCTTAAAGCTTCTTTGAATAATAACACCCCCGTCGCAGAAAACCTTCATACTCAGCGAATTTATAATGGAGATATAAATTTCTTAATACTACATAAAGCCGCTTACTAAGTTTCATAAAAATATATTCACAAAAAAGCGATATATGCAATTTTTATTGTTCTCCATAAGAATAACATGGGTTCACAAAAAATAAATAACACAATTAGTGGGGTTACAAAACAAAAAAAGTCGTATACCAGTTTTATTAATTTATGTTCATAATTAAGGGAGATATAACATTTAATTGTTCACCATAAGAATAACATGGGGGCTGAGTACGCAGGTTCGATGCTACGGGAGCCTTTGGCAACAAAAGTTTTTGAGCAAATATCAATAGACCACAACCAGATGAAGGCTTATACCAAATTTTGTCAGTATACGTTCATAAATAAGCGAGATATACAAATTTTCTTTTCCTCCATAAGAATAACATTAGACCACGTACTGTGTTTAGCACTTTCAATATCTCGGTAACCAATTGACGTAGAGGAATGACCTAAATACCAAATTATGTGTTTTTTAAGCTGAATTTAATGGTAAAAACTAAAATTTGACTATTTAAAAAATTATATGTAAAAAATTCAAAAACTGATTTTTGGGGTACAAAACCCCTCCAAAATACCCCTTTGGATGGAGCGATCTGTCTGGTTTTCGTACTTATAGTCATAAATGTTGCTTTACATGTTTATACCAAATTTAATCAAAATCGGATCATTTTTACGAGAGTTATCGTGATCATGGACACACACACACACACACACACACACACACACACACACACACACACACACACACACACACACACACACACACAAACACACACACATATATATATACACACAGTTTCGAACGAATGGTGTTTTTGGGATCTGGGAACCTCAAAATTAAAAGTTGTCACGGTCCCGGGCCTAGGTCTTACTATGCCGCCTACGGTAATAGCTTCTTCCCTACAGGGTAAATTCCCTAAAACGAAATATGGTTTACATTCTCTCAGTCTTGCACATTGTGTGATAGTCACATAACCTTCAAAGGTTTTCGCTTTCAATAGTGATTTTGAAATAACTTCATTTCAAAATTCATTCAGTGATACACACTTCACAGAGAAGCTTCCAACTACTCAGTGAATGCGGTCGCTGAATACCGAACTACATATTTATTTGTGAATTTCCTATGGAAAGTGAACTATTAGCATGACCCGCACGGTGAAACTTAAGCCCGGGACCACCATAGAAGTTCCTAACTGACCCCCTGAACACGATTTGGGGGGGGTCGTTCAAAATTGTATATATATATATATATATGTGTGTGTGTGTGTGTGTGTGTGTGTGTGTGTGTGTGTGTGTGTGTGTGTGTGTGTGTGTGTGTGTGTGTGTGTGTGTGTGTGTGTGTGTGTGTGTGTGTGTGTGTGTGTTTGTGTGTGTGTGTTTGCACTCTAGCGGTCGCATTTTTGTCCGATTTACTTGAAATTTGGTAGGGACGTTCCTTTCTGTAATCAATTGGACAAGTTCGTTGGGAAAAACGATCGGAAAACTCTAAACATCTTTTTTGGGGATTAATCTTTCAAATTTCGAGTTTCTGGGCCCAAAAAGGGTCAGAAAAGCCCTTTATGTAAAATTTAATGCATGCAAAAAGATGGGAATTAGTGAGGCGAAAGATTTAAGCCCACTCTCGTCATTCTAGCATAAATATTTACCGAGTTATTAAAGAAAATGTATATCGTCTAAACACAGTACGTTGTCTTATGGGAATTTTACATTAGAAAAACATGTTGTTCATTTGTTGGTGTATTTGTTTCATCCCCAGCAACCTCACGCCTGCTTTTAAGCCTGGACCTTCTCCTAACCTTATAATACGCAAAATTGTATCCTAACATTGCAGGTAAATTAAACCAGGAGCATCAGAACAGCTAAAACATCAGTGTTTTCGGATTTCAATAAAATTAGTATAAATGTATGTTTTTACACTGGGTTTGAGTTTTAAAATTTTTTATGTGGAAATTCACTTCCCTCACGTCAGCGTGCTGCGTGCGAACTCGTTTGTATTTAGTGTAATTACCTTATCGAACAGAGATCCCTATAAAAATCCCCCAATAAGTCAAATCGTCTGCAGGCTAAAGTATCACTAAACAAAACTAGTGGAAATGGAAATTTTATTGATTGAAGAAGGACATTAATTTGCCAAGATACTAAATCATAAGTGGAGTGAAGAGCAAATGTTCTAAAAATGTAACTTTCTGTAAAGGTTTACCTCAGCATTTATTGTTACACCTTACTGTCCTTCATGTATGAAAAATACCATAAGTTAATAACCCCATAGTAGAAATCATAATTGTTATGAAAGTAACTGTTAATTCCAAAGCAAATAATATTGGATGATATAATATAAGCTTGCCTTTATCATATTGTTCCCACAGCTGGAAGGAGTGACCACACCCTACATATCCAATAGTATTAGGGACTTCCTAACATTCCGCCCTATAAGCTAATGAGAGTAAGGGTTTCTTGCTTGCTTACACAATTATTAAAACAATCTTTAACAATTCGCTTTAAATATTGGAATTAACTCTTTACCGGATAAAATTTTTGTTTTAGGTAAGCACTGTCCCTTGGAATAATCTAGTTTTGTAATAAAACTATTATAGAACTATAAACGATATTCAGTATGTTAAAATAACTAAAAAGTATTATTCCCTCTAAGATATACAAAGAAAAGTGATAAGATTCATTGAATGAAGACTGAACATAATATATTCACTGGATAAATTGTTAATATGCAATCAAATTAACTAAATATAGCTTACATACAACAAAATACTACCTGAAGGGAAATCGAGCTGAAATAACTAGAGAAATATAGTGAGTAACCTTGAATAGTAACAAAACTAGGGTTAGGACCGTTTCCTTTCAAATGGTTGTATAAAACGTCTGATGTACCCAACTACAAAAATAAAACGTAAACTGAAGTAATGATGGCAATATCAAAGGAATAAGGATTCCTTGTAATAGGGTCTGCATTATCAGATACACTTTGATCAATAGAGTGTGATCATATAATGATGACACCTTTGTGACGGTTATATGTTCTCTTGTGTTACTGGGAATAAATAATAATACCCCCGTCACAGCAAACCTGCATACTCAGCGAATTTCCAATGGATATATAACATAACACATTAAAACACTTAACAGGATTCATAAGAAATGTATTCACAAACAAGTGATATTTAAAATATTAATTATTCTCCATAAGAATAACATTGGGGATGAGTAAGCAGGTTTGCTGCAGCCAGGAACACAAAATAATGGGTTTTTATGCAAATATCAAGAGAACTCAGCTAAGTGAAGTCACATACCTAGTTTCATCTATATACATTCATAAATAAGCGATATATAACATTTTAAGTATTTTCCATAAGAATAATATGGGGACCAAGTACCTAGGTTTGCTGCTACAGGAACCATTGGCAAAAAATTTTTTTGCAAACAACAATAAACCACAACCAGATCAAGTCATATACAAAATTTCGCCAGTTTATGTTCATAAATAAGCGAGATATACAATTTTTCTTTTTCTCCATAAGAATAACATTAGACAACGTACTGTGTTTAGCACATTCAATATCTCGGTAACCAATTGACGTAGAGCAATGATCAAAATACCAAATTGTTTTTTTAAGCTGAATTCAATGGTATAAATTAAAATTTGATTTAAATTAAAGTTACATGTGAAAACCTTAAAAAACACATTTTTGGGGTACAAAACCCCCCTTCGTTTGGTGCGATTCATCTGGTTTTCGAACTCTTTCAAATAAATGGTGCTTTACACATTTGTACCAAATTTCATTAAGATCGGACTTTTTTTTACGAGAGTTATCGTGCTTACGGACACACACATATATATATATATTTATAAATATATATATATATATATATATATATATATATATATACATATATAAAAATTTGAACGAATGGTGTTTTTGGTACTTGGGGACCTCAAAATGAAAAGTTATCATGGTCTCGGGCTTAAGTCTTACCACGAGATCTACGGTAATAGCTTCTTCCCTATAGGGGAAATTCGCTAAAAGCATATCACTCAATATAATATACTGTAAGTAACTGAACATTGCGTTGTTCACACTAATGCACTTCTTATGTATTGTATGCTGTTATTGCACAAAAACCTGTTGTATATTATACATTCAGGAAAGAACAAAAGTGCGAAGCAAATCTGCTCGTATTAGAATAGAACCGTCACGGGTAATTACTCTAGGCCTATTAAAACCTATTATTTAACCTCTCCGAGCAAAGCTCGGCCCCCAGGTACTGAGATTGAGCTAAACGACTACATACATCCCAGTTTCCTCTGTCCCTTTGAATTTCTACGCACTCCTTCACCTCCCATCGCCCAAGCGGCCAACGCTAATCCCATCCATTACCCTGTCGCTGGCCGGGTGAGGCACAGATTAGAGGTTGTTTGTTTATCCGATGACCCTCCAAAATTAGCGGATTGACAGGACCTCCACAGACTGCCCCGTGGTTGCGAGATTTACAGCTAAGTTGAAAGAGGTGCGCATGCGATTCTCAACACGCAGTTCTGACTATTAAATTATTATAATTGACACAAATAACTTTGTAATGCTTCAGTTGATTACTTTAAATGACTAATTATGTCGTCAAATTAATTACTATAAATGTGTGTATACAATTTAAGTAGAGTATTTTTATAGATAAAAAAATTTTGAATAACAGATTTAAAACAAATTGTGGATTTAATTATATCGAATTTTGTAGAATGTTTTTTTGTGTGTCAATATCAGTTTGTTACTATGCTAAGAGGTTTGTTTTTAAATTGAGTTTGCAACTACGTTGACAACAGAACACTGTTATGGAAACTCATTTGCTTTACACATTTAAACACCATTTAAGACGATCTTTAATCAATAACATATGTTTTAGGCTGCTCCAAAAGATATACTACACCGCGAAAACCTCAGTAAATTATCTGTTCCAGAATATTCAGCCAGCTTAATGGATAAAATTAGCGTGCATCAAAATTAGCATAATGGATAACATAAGACGTAGCACTGTTCAGGCAAATGGCAGTTATAGAGTTGACTAGAGATAAGTGTGGAATAATGAACAGAAGACAACACAGGCCAAGAGGATAGCGTTTTACATGGATCCTACGTCATTTCATTAGTGAATTTCCTTTGGAAAGTGAACTATTAGCATGACCCGCACGGTGAAACTTAAGCCCGGGACCACCATAGAAGTTCCTAACGTGACCCCCTGAACACGGTTAGGGGGGTCGTTCAAAATTTTATATATATATGTATATATATACATATATATATATATACATATATATATATGTATATATATATATATACATATATATATATATATGTGTTTGCACTCTAGCGGTCGCATTTTTTGTCCGATTTACTTCAAATTTGGTAGGGACGTTCCTTTCTGTAATCAGTTGGACAAGTTCGTTGGGCAAAACAATCGGAAAACTCTAAACCCCTTTTTTGGGGATTAATCTTTCAAATTTTGAGTTTTTGGGCCCTAAAAGGGTCAGAAAAGCCCCGTATGTAAAATGAATGCATTTAAAAAGATGGGAATTGGAGAGGAAAAAGTTTTAAGCCCTCTGTCGTCATTCTAGCATAAATATTTACCGAGTTATTAAAGATAATGTGTATCGACCAAACACAGTACGTTGTCTTATGGGGATTTTACATTAGAAAAGCCTGTTATTCATTTGTTGGTGTACTTTTATCATCCCCAACAACCTCACGCCTACTTTAAAGCCTGACTGGACCTTCTCCTAACCTTATAATGCGCAAAATTGTATTCCCAGCATTGCAGGTAAATAGAACCAGGAGCATCAGAACAGCCAAAAAATCAATGTTTTCAGATTTGAATAAAAGTTGGAATAAATGTATGTTTTTAACTGATTTTGAGTTTTTATAGTTTTTTTATGTGGAAATTCACTTCCCTCACGCCAGCGTGCTGCGTGCGAACTCGTTTTGGGTTTTATGACAGTGACAGCTGTTGCGTTTCTTACCCCCTCCCCCCCTTAAGCGCAGGTGGTGAAGTTGACAGGGCTGTAAAATTAATATTCCACTTGTGGTCAGTAAGCGCACACACATGCTAACGGACACACGGAATATCTTTATTTTACAAGTTTTACTTCAACTATTTTTTATTT
Source organism: Allygus modestus (assembly GCA_963675035.1). Taxonomy (NCBI): domain Eukaryota; kingdom Metazoa; phylum Arthropoda; class Insecta; order Hemiptera; family Cicadellidae; genus Allygus; species Allygus modestus. Next base: position 16,338,381 of record OY776112.1, read on the forward strand.
TATTTCATTGTCTGATATTTAGAAGTAATTTAATTGATTGCTTAATCATTTGTTTGAGTTTATTATTGGTGGTAGCGGTAACTTTCTCCCTAAGTTGCTGTGGATATATTTTACCCCGGTATAATTCGCTTCCCCGAAGCCGTTCTCAACAGCCCTGGCTAGAGACCGGTTTCATCTTGGTATCACTCCCTGTAAACCTACCCGCCGTGTGTCTTGCTTAGTGACGACATACTTCCAGAGCCAGCCACCCACCGCGCTGGTGTCGTTTACAACTGGTTCCTGTTCCTACACGCTTGTTTTAGGGTTTGGGTGTAACAGCTACAAGCTACTCGAGTATTCTTTGTTTAAAATCATAAGCGTAATTTCAGTATTTAGATTGGAGGGGCAAACATAGTCGTCATCGTGATTATTGGGACTTTTCATATATTACAATAATTTGTTCTCCAAATTATTGGAGGAGGCAACTGCCCCCTCATACCACCCCCGAATTAAGCCTATGTTTAAAATACATTGTAGGTGATACTGAGTTTATATTTTTTAATGAATTATTGCTGAAATTTGCCATCGCGAATTGAAAGAAACAAATTTTTTGACATTTCGGGATCTGGAATCTGATCCAATCTTCAGGTGAGAATAATTCCGAAACATAACACAATACAGACAACACTAACAAATACACGAAAAAGGTAAAACACAGAACTGTAAAATTAGTCAAATAAACAAAAGAATACTCGAGTATCAATTGACCTTACATCTGCCACCTATTCGATTCAACGGGAATTTAAATGGTTAAAGGGCTCCTTCCTTAGCTACTTACGTTGATTTTAGTTGAGGATTAGAATACCGAATCTTTACACCAAATATCTGGATTATCGAACGAGCCGCGTATATTGTAGTGTTATTAAAATAACACAAATAAATCCCATTTAAAACAATTGAAGCCGGTACATTTTATATTTGTAGGCGAGTAGTGTGAACAATACAGGTTAACAAGATTATAAGTAAAGATTAATTCGTAATGTAAAACGTTATTTTTTTCAAATGATTTTTTTTAGAAAAAGACCTTTTAATTTCTCCCCTCAGACGAGAAGAAAATAGAGTCAAGTGGGTTTCCAAAGGGGACGTTCGATTTCTTTTTGAACGTATGTATTTCCTAATGATAATCTAACTTTGGAATTTTTACAATTAAATCCATTCTCAAATTACCTGTTTACTTATTCATTGAAAATTATAAAAATACTCATGAAACTAATTCACTGGGTGCTAATTATATGCAAGTCGACATCCATAAAGTGGATTAAGAATCTGATCAACTCAAAACTAGTCCCACTAGAAGAAATACGTATATTTGGAAAGTTTGTTTTTGGTTAGTTTAGTACAAATAGTTTACTATGGGGATATTTTATCGTAATATACGAAGTAGCTCTAAACCCAGAACAACATACAGCTAAACAGCAACCGCTATTAAATTCTGCACCTGTGCGGGCAATTATTCCGGCAGTCAGACGTATATGTGAAGTCTATCCCACGAGTAGGCATGAACTTAATGATAGCTTTAATAGTGTTTTTTACTTTTGTTGTAAGTATGTTGCCCACATTCTTCACTTGCTCTGATAGTCCAGTAATATTCTACGTTTATGCACTGAATCGTCGAATCGTGTTTTATAATATCAGTTTACATAGAACTTGAGTTTAATATACTTTCTAATAACTTGTTTTTTGTAGAGGCAACGAAAATTTGTGAAACGTTTTCAAGTAAATAACGTTGAACACAAAACGTTCTGGTTGGATTGCCAACTCAATTCATAGTGTTTAATAACGATAGTATTATATTACAAATGTTTGTAATGATGCGTTAGTCATTGTTCAATTTAACTTTCTAATGTAAAGTGTAAAATACACAAACTTAACCACCATATATTTAAGGTTAACGCTTACTTTTTGTAAACGGAATCAGAAAAATTGAAATTACCACAAAAGATTATATGTCCTTTGACATTTTTGGACTTCAATAAGTCCAGATTTGGGTTTTGCTGAGATCAACACCGAAGAGCAGTGAAAAATATTAATTTGTTTTGTTTTCTACGGTTCATGAACAACAATGCTCACAGTAGAATACCAATTATTGAGATAAATTAAATTTATTTGATGAATTCACAGTAGTCTGAACATATCAGCTGAAGAATTTATCCTGCACATAGTTTATGCATTCGATATCCAATGGTGGTTCAACATATATTTTATTTAACACTTTATAAAATTTCTTCCAGTAGTTTGAGAGTAATTTTATATTTTAAAAGGTTACACAATTTTCTGAAATTGTTCCTTGATTTCCACTTATGTCCTATGATTTCAGTTTAAACATTTTATGTCTTTATATATTTCTTAGTAATTCGTCCATGGAACAAGATTCGTTCATGGCAGGGTTTCTACCTCACTTTGAACTACTTCTATTTTGTGTTGGATAAGTTAATTTTGACAAAGACCCTGCACCGAGGGAGAAAGTGGAAAGGATTAAGAAGTCAACTCTTAATTTAGAGTAACATTTCGATACCAAGCAAAAGCATACATTGTAAATTTAAATATTAATTTTAGTAGTTTTAAGTTATTATTTATTTTTCAATCATTATTATTGCAGACAATCGTTTACGGTGGTTTCTGCGGACTTTCCGGACAATCAGACAATGAATGTGGGATAGGTAAGGTATGACTTCACTGAATATATTAAAACGACACTGCTTCTACATATAGTACACATATAGTAAAGTATATATTTTTCATTTTATATTATGTTGTTTTTACAATCTTTCTCAAGTTACTATTCATATGCTAGATAAAAAAACTATAAGTAAAACGCAAATAACAGTAGTAATGCCGCGCGCTTTGGCCGTAACATGGGCTCTTATGGAGAAAAGAATAACATGGGCTCTTATGTGGAGATAAAATACCGGAAACCGCAGACCACATTTTGGTATACATGCTTCCTTCTATGATTAATTATCTAACCCACTTTTTAAAGAAAAAGAAAAATTGTATACCTGAGATAGCTTATTTATGAACATAATCTGGCGAAATTTGGTATATGGCTTGATCTGGTTGGGGGTTATTGTTGTTTGCACAAAAAAAAATGTTTCGCCTATGGTTCCTGTAGCAGCAAACCTAGGTACTTGGTCCCCATGTTATTCTTTTGGAAAATACTTAAAATATTATATATCGTTTATTTATGAATGTATACGGATGAAACTTGGTATGTGACTTCACTAAGATGAGTTCTGTTGATATTTGCATAAAAACCCATTATTTTGTTGCCTTGTTGCAGCAAACCTGCGTAATCATCCCCAATGTTATTCTTATGGAAAATAATTAATATTTTAAATATCGCTTGTTTGTGAATATATTTCTTATGAATCCTCTTAAGTGTTTTAATGTGTTATGTTATATATTCATTGGAAATTTGCTGAGTATGCAGGTTTGCTGCTACGGGGGTATTAATAATAAAACATGTTTCTAGTCAAACAATGGTCCGATACTTGTCCAAAATGGGCATCAGGTGCCACGAAACTCCGCTGCTACGTCGGCACCGTTCGTCTTGAGTGTAGGAGTAACTCCAGGAAGAAACACCATTTGATGGTGGAAATACAGTTTAAGGAGCAGGCTGTTGACTACATGGATGTGGAATCCTGTGACATCACCAGAGTTCACAGTTCTATCTGGTACTCTTCTGTAAACCAAAATCAGCTTACAATGGTGTACTTTAAAAATGATGGGAAGTGCTTCACAAAAACCTATACACTTCAGGATGGAAGACTTACCAAGGACGCACCTATAGAAATGAAACAAAAGCTGTAAGTAGAACTAAAACAATTATTATTGGTTTTTAAAACAAATATTCAATGATATGTTATCCGGAGTGTTTCTTTTATCACAGACGATTTTAGTACGAGAAAATTCTTAACTAATTTTGTTCTTTAGGTACACGAAGAACCGTTTCAGGCAGGATTTCAAATGTGAAATGAATTTAAACTTAAAATACTCTCAATAAAATACTGTGATAACCAACTTAACTTTCTCACCTTAATTGTTTCTAATTAACTTCCGCCATAACTGTAAAACGTTGTGATAGTTTGTCATATTCATGGTGTTCGGATAGAATCCTTCAATAATTAGAATATGCATTCAAGTTATTCATAAAAATGAAGAAAAAAGTTCCTATGAAGATTATCCTAACATGCTTAATTTTCCAGTTATCTTTTGCATCTATTTATTAACAAATTAGCACTCCAGTACCACTGATATTAGCAATTGAAACTTTGTACACGTGATATACTCAATAAACAAATCTATACTTATTTAATAGGCGAGCAGGTATTTTGTGACAATCACTCCTCCTAAACTACTGAACCGATTTTCATGGTTTCGGTGTCATTGGAAAGAGCCTAACGTGAAGTTGTGTAAGAAACACTTTTTACAGAGAAATAATTTGTGAGTGAGACCCTGGGCCCCCTTAAAGTTGAGTTTTTTCCATAAGCTTAACATTGGGAAATAACTATAAGTTTTAAGCAATCAGGTGGATAGAGTCAACAGAGTTAATCAGCAGGCCATATTTGCTTTAGAACGGTAACACAGTATTTATACAGGAATGTCAGAATAATATTCCGTTGTGATCGTGAGCGAAGCCGCGACAGGCATACAGGAAGTATAGAGTAAAACATCAAACACTGTCTTCAATAGTTTCAAAGTGGTGGTTGTTGAAAATCCTAAATGTTAAATCACACAACACTGCTTATTACAAGAAAACTTACACAAATTAAATTTGTGTTCTCTTATTTGATAACACACGATGTAACACACGATTTCCAACGATGTCTGTTTTTACCAAATCTGAGGACGAATAACAGATTGTGTTGGTTATTTTATCATTAACAATGGTGCCAGTCCGATATTATTTTTTGATTTCGATATCTTACACACCTTTAGATGTGAAACCAAATCAGAAAAAAAGTTATTCTTTGTCCTGTTCCATGAAATAAGCTGTGTTTATGTAATTTATATATTTTAAATATCCACCAATTTGAAGTGAAAAAATTTATGGGAATGTATAATAACTATTCTTACCTGCATAGATTGATATAAGGGCGAATGGCTGGGTGTAATGATCGGAACAAATTGTGGCACTCGCGGTAACTGGTAACGTTGCGTTAATCATAATTATAATCATTATCAAGAGTGTCACATTCCACATTATACAAATTATCAAAAGTATAAAATTCAGGGATAAGAAGGAATAGAGAATGGTGGGAATAATGTGATAATTGCTATACTGGGAAGGTGTTCCATAATATACAACGTGTGGAGGTCCTAAAAAATCGTAACCCCCACCCAAAATTGTCGTCGATAAACTATACTACTTCTGTGACCTGTTCGGTTATCATGGAGACAGTTGAGATTGTTTATGAGTAGAGGGGAAAATGGTGGCCTCCATACAGGCTTCACTTTCTCTTGAATATTAACAAGAGCTTATATCCTCAAAATGGATTAAGCTCGTATTTAAAGGAAACGTCATTTAATTTTGTTGAAGACAAAATTATCAAATTTTGCTTACCAGTAGATGACGAGAGATTAATTTTGATTTGTTTATTGAACTCCTAACGGTTTTAAACGGTAAAATAATTTACCATCTCTTTGTTTCAGGGGATCGAGAGGCCGAACCAGCTGTGCTAATGTTGGCGTTAATTACATCTTGAATTGTGAAGACTTCCAATACACTGGTAAAACGCACAATAACCAATTCAATTCATTCCCATGACACAACAACTATGAAGTATTAACATGTAATGACTGCGTAACATATGTATTACAAATTAAACAATAAAACACATCTTAGAAAACCAGAAGGTGTAAGTTATCATTGTTTAAATATCCATTAAGACGTTTAAATACTGAAGCTCACAACCAGGGAATATAGCTGTTGGTGGGGTAGAAGATGCAGATGTGTGCAGCCCAAATCAGATAAATAACATCACAACAATGATGTCGTCTAACCTAGAAACATATATTATTTGTTTTTATTTAATTCCTCTCAACACCAAGTTTAAAAACTTCAACTGTGGAAATATCTACAACGTACAATTATTATATAAATTTGATAAATAAATTCTTATATAAATTTATAACCAAGAAATAAAAAAATATTAAAATTTCGATAGCAATAATAACTTAATTGATTTGCCATTGCATTATAAAAGATACTATCGTCAGGTCAACTCAACAACAAAATCTATATCTACACTATAAATACAAAACCCAATCAACCCCCAGGCCAAACCTCTACACCAACAACCTCGAACTTTGGCACGTGCACTATTTCCATAACGTAGGTAACCACTAAGAAGAAAAAGGGATTTTAAGTAATTCCCAAAGGGCTATGCCCCACGGGGCTTCAAATTTCAAATCCTGTGTTATTCTTTTGGTCATTCACTTTGGTTTGAGCTGATGACAATTTTATCAGCTGATTATGATTCGTAGTAGTTCCACGGGTCAACCACAGAATGCAGCACACACAACTTTGTATTCCGGGGTGAAACCGGGTACGATGGCAGCTAGTTATTTAGAAAATATATTTTTTTTTAATATCACTTTTTTAAAACAGACTAAAAAGTATAAAATAAATTGTCCAATCCCCATATATATTGTCTTGGAAATTTTTTATTGTAAATATTTAGTGGCCATGAAAATACTTCTAAGATTTAAAACGAAAAACGTGGGGCGCAAGCAATAGATAATTGAAGATTATCTTCACCAATTGAATTATGAGCTTTTTTGACCCCAATTAGGAATCATATATGTAAATTATACGAACTGATTTACTGTTGTGAAGCTATTGTTTTCCTACCGACAACTACCCCCTTCCTAATATTATCAATTGCATGCGCCCCACGTTTTTCGTTTGAAATCTTACAAGTATTTTCATAGCTACTAAATATTAAAACTCACAGTTGTTCAAGACAATATATTTCTGGATAGAATACATTATTTAATACATTTTAGTCATTTATGTGTAAACATTTTTTCTTGGTTTAAACATCTATATAATTTATTTACTGTTTACTTGATGGGGTACATAATCAGTATGACAGTCAATATTTTTTATCTGTAATCAGATGTTCTAGAGTATGTTTACATTGAGATGTTTGTTTGTATTTACATTTAGGTTATTGTGAAATTAAATTAAAATAAATTACTTAAAAAGACTTTTATTACAAGAAAATTATTTAATATTACATTTTCATTTTCCAGTATCTAGCTCATCTGGAAGTTAGTTTAAAATCGATTGCAAAATTTGCACGAACAGACAAAAAAGCGGTTTAATAAAACTATATATATATTTTAATTTTTTACTTTATAAATCTGCTCCAAATAACAAATATAATAATTTGGTGAAAACTCATAAATTAAATAAACGTTAAATTTAAAACTAAACCCAAATCAAATATCTATCTCAATTTATAATTAGTTTTTGAACTACTTCACATAATTCTGGATTAACTTAGTCTAAAACACAATTACATGGAAATAAATTATTAAAAGAAGTCGAAGACTCTCAAGTGACAAATCAATTGCCGTGCGCGCTTCCTGTGTCTCATTCTCATTTTACGGCAGAGTGCTTTGCGCTTCAAATTCTGTTCAAACGAATTGCCACTAGAATATTGGTACTGAATACATATTTTTATATGGAAATTTTCATAGCTTTAAAAATTCATACAGAATATATTTTTATTTTGGGATTTAATTTTAGCGTTAACTGTACGTGTTTTGGTTAAAATCAAACCAACTTTTGATTAATAATATAGACGGAAACGTATTTAAAATGTATTTAAAATTGTATTTAATAAGATTGCTGTGTATAATTATCCAAGCTGTAAATTTTTAAAAATTATTTGTACCTATATTGCATTTTATTTATGTGAAAACTGTTGATTACAACTTTAATTATACCAACCTACTTGTTGTGTATACATACAACAAATTCTACTAATCCAACCAAACCACATCGTAAAATATTTTAATTTATGTTTTTAATAAAGAGATTCCTAAAATATGTTGTTTCATTATGAACTGATCTGTTAAATCCTATAAAACCAACGTTGCATTAAGCTTGCCGCGTTGTTGTTTGTATGGTTATTATTTGCAACTTGGTTCATATTCGTTGTCCCGATACTTATAATAGTTAATTCTTTCATAACTATTAAAGATTTGAGCTATTGAACCACTAAAATGAAAAAGGGGTTTGGTAAAAGATAGCTTTAAACGGTCATTAACCTTTTTCATTTGCAAGCTCTATGAGTTTTTACATGATATCGGCAAAATAAAAACTCAAAGATCACAGAAAATAAGTGTTCCCTCGATAGTAGTCAGTATATTTTTATCGGATGGTTAATATTTTTAACTAGCCCGGCGTACAGTGGAAAAATGACACTTGGTCAAAGTTCGCAATTTAGATTAATTAGCTAAAATGCAAAATAAAAACTTAATTGTCCTTTTACAGTTGTGGTTGCAGTAATTTAAATTGCAAAACTAGAACTATTTTCAATGTATGAAGAAAAATGCTTAGATTTACAGAGAGGGGTCCTACACAGGAAATAGATTCGATCAAAAAGCAATCGCAACTCCCCTTTGACACCACTTGCTTCCATTTCCGGTTCATGTGAGGGGAGGTTTGGGAAGGAGAGGTTCTCAAAATATACGGACTAGTGTTTACCTTTAAAAATACCATATACAAGTGATAGCAATCAATGCTTGGATAGCAGATAGCATTAGAAGTTAGTAACTTTATTGGAGATAAGGGGTATGCTTAATCTATGATAATACCTTCTGGTATAGTCACAGTAGCAATAAATTGGGAATTGTCTCATATTTAGTACAGTAAAGGTGAAAGAAATTTAATGTTACTTGTTTTCGTTAAATAAAAACTAACATTGATCCAAGGTGTGTATATATATATATATATATATATATATATATATATATATATATATATATATATATATTACCTTGGATCAATATTAGTTTTTATTTAACGAAAACAAGTAACATTAAATTTCTTTCACCTTTACTGTACTAAATATTAGACAATTCCCAATTTATTGCTACTGTGATAATACCAGAAGGTATTATACTCGTATATATATATATATATATATATAATATATATATATTATTATAATATTATAATAATATAATAATATTATATTATATAATATATCGTTCTTTTGGGATTTTACGATGAATATGCTTGGATTTTTATTTACACAGTTACAAATGTTGTCACCATATTTTCTAGACTTAACTATGCTAAAGTAATCAGCTTAAACAACACATTCTAGTGCACGAACAACGCTTTAATCTATCAAAGGTATGGTGACGAACTGTACTAAGAGTACGCTCAAATATTCGTGTAAAGGGGTGACCGAACTCAGAAATGGTAGACGAGGTTTCTGCTGTTGACCTAAGTTCTAATGAAATTTCATCACAAAATATTAAATAAATAGCCCTGGGGACTCTGTAGGAAAATATCTACTTTTCTTTTGGTTAATTTTAGGTCATAGGATAAATCGCTCTTAGCTATATTAGAGGTTCAAATTCTTAAAAAAATAGCACGGTAAGTTGGCTTTGCAGTGAGGTACATTGTAAATTAGCTGAATACGCAGGTTTGCTATGACGGGGGTGTTTAATATCATAAACTGACAAAAGAACACAGCTGGCAAAAGTAAATACGAAATAAATGGCTGTTGAAATCTAGTGGATAAAGTCACTCACATTATAGGAGAACGTTATCTTTATTTGTAAAAACTTGTATTAGTTTTGTAATATAAACATTTTAAAACATTTGATAAACTCATGTTAAACGGACAGTAGTTTATTTATTTAATCATAAAACATATAACGGGCCATATTTTTTTAGTTTCTTGTAATTACGAAACAATATTTTACTAGTATCTCGTACTTTACAAATTGTATTTTTTCCAATGCTTTATCTTATGGAAATTTTACAACTTTTAAATATTAATTGATAAAATTCGGTTTAACAAATGTGTTTCATTTTTGAACTGGAAGCGTGAAGCGTACTGGAAACTATTTTTGTGAAATCTGAAAACGATCTGTGCAGCCGTTTTCTTGATATTGCATTACGAACACACACACCCATGGACAACGAATCATTGTCTCTGCTAATACTTCACTTCGTTTCGTCATCAATTATGTAGAGCTGGTTTTAATGTTAGGTAGAATTAATTCGGTCTCCGAATTATCACAGCCAAAATGGTTAAGGTAACAATGCGCTGTGCAGTTTAAAGTTGTATGGGATATAGTCTAACAGTCCAGTCCAACATACGCTGCTGCCTTATTTGTTAACCCAGCAGTTTAGTAAAACTGTGTTTCAGATTTTTGGATGCCTCAATTAAAAATAAATTGCAAGTAAAGTTGCAAATTGTACATAGCCTTATAACCTATATCTTTGTAGGCTAATACAGTATAGATTGTACAGTACCTAGACCGAGCGCCTTTCGTCGCTCTAAGAACAATATTTTCACCATAACATAAAAACTTTTTAGGCCACTGGGGTGGAGTCCTAAGTTTGGAAAACGTATCTATACTAAATTACAAAGTGGTATGGACCAGGAGCAGGTTTGAGGGGCCGTCTTCGAGCCTCTTTGATATCGTATTTTGTACAAAGTATAACATGGCCACTTTTGAGGCCATCAGTGGAATGGAGAGCCCTGAGACTTGGGGAGGGAGAAACGTGTTCTAAATATTTGATCCCCTACAACATAGTACGGTGTGTGAGTAGTTTTTACAAGATTGTCCGAAGTATTTTAGTCCCCCAACAACCTGGTATGGTACGGGAGCATGATTGAGGAGCCTTTTTCGCAATAACCTGGAGTTTCCATTTTTCCATTGCAATATTTTAGCAACTGGGGCGGAACCCTAAGGTCGGGGTCATAAAAAACCTATCCAAATGTTATGGATCAATGACAATTGGCTAAAATCACGCAAAAACGGACAAATAACTTGAGAATTCGTTCAGGGTGGCGGAGCCCTAAGGTTAGTGGGGGAGGGGGGGGCAAACCCAAAGTTGGGGCATTATTCAAGACATGAGGATCTGTAAAATAAAACCAAAGAACCACGACACGTCCAAATTGGACGTCGGGAAGTAGTAGAAGAAGCCAGTGGGGTGGAGCCCTGAGGTCGGGAAAAAATTATCCAAAGACTTTTTAGTCCCTCAAGAACGTGGTATGGTCCGGGAGCAGATTTGAAGAGCCGTTTACGAGCCATTTAGGAAAAACTATTTCTCCATAAGAATAGTATGACAGCTTTTGATGCCACTGGCGCGCAACCCTGAGGTCTGAAGAAAAAATAAATAATACGTACCTAAAATATGATGGTCCTCTCCAACGTGGTATGGTCCGGGAGCAGTTATGAGTTGCTGTTTTCGAAATCGCCTGAGTCACACACACGCACACCTACTTTATTATGGATTATAAACTTTAGTAAAAGGAGTGGTGATTTTAACATTTTGCTAATGATAAACATTTGCAAAATTAAAACTAAACATAAATAAGAAAGCTTCAGGGAAAGGGATGTTGCCTAAAGATGATTTTTTGTGACAGTATTAGTGAAAATTAGAATAGTATTTTTTGGCTTCTCAATGCTGGTTTTGTTTTCAATCTTAAAAGCTTATGCCATGGAATTATGGTTTTGGAATTTTTAAGGAGGTATTATAAACAAATAAATACTTTTTCTACTCACAATGTTTGGGAAAGGATGCCAAAACTAATGTAAAAGTAATCTGAAAATAAATTTACTATTGTACTACTATCTCATTACCCATTTTTTACTTGAACCCATTAATATATAGCTTTTGCAAACTTACGTCCTTATATTTGAAAGTGTCTGATATTCTAACAATATAACAAAAATGATCTTTTTTGTCAAATAGGCTAAGCTATGCTTATTTACTTACGATATAAGTTCACATAAATATTAATAAATATGAACAAGTAGTGGCTATGTTTATCAATCACAACATTTTCTGTAAGTGTGAGGGATGTTTATTTTGATTAACATATCTAGTTTATTGATCACAATGCTTTTAAAACCAATAAACAAATGAGTTGATGGAATTTTCCTGGAGTTCCAACGATATGACGCCGATCTCTGGAACGACCACCTTAATAGGCGTAGATACGTTCTTTCTGAAAGAAAAAAATATTCCTCTGGAGTTTTAATTTAAATTATCATCGTACAATTTTCCGCATTTAACTATATATCCTATGTTCTAATAAGAGAAATTTATGTTGGTTTGCATCATTTATCTTGGAATACAGATGAGTAATTCTGCTTAATCTTTGTGATATTGGTGTCTGGACTTCAAAAATGAATTGTTGAAAACATAAATCTCGGGAAAACCCATATTTTGTTAAAATAATGGCCAATTTTAACATTGGCCTCAATGAGTTTGAGTACAAACAAAATAATCGTATCAGCTATTTAAAAAAAGTACTTTGTCGAGCTAACGCGCTATGGACACTACCACACATAAATAAATTTGTCAACATTTGAGAACAGTGTCTAGAACATTGAATTTAGATTGCATTTAGATTGGGCATGTCCAAAATTAATTTAACGTGCATATAAGCATATAACAAAATACCTGAAGGGGTATTAAGCTGTAATCATTAGAGTAACTCTATTATGCAGTAAATAGGCAAACGAGCTAGCCTAATCAGGCACACTTATCACACTGACTGACCATCTCCGAGTAAATCTCGGTTTTCCAGTAACAACCAAAGCGGTTTAGAAAACGGTTAAGTTTGGTAAAAAATATATGTTATCAGTATTCCACTTATAAATATAATAAATTATATTGGATAGGAATATATAAATGAAATATGATGTTTTCAGAATTGTTTAGCTGTTTTAACTTTAATGTTTGAAATTCTTACTTTAAATAACCTTATGCTCTGTATAATCCTTTAGCAATTTGACTGTATACAACTTTTGTTTTCCTGTGTTAAACAAATTTAATCATGATAGTTGAGTTTGTTTCCTTGTTAAGCAACCGCCGGAATTCCCCCGCACAGCACTGTACTCGTTAAAACCCAAATGTAAATACTGTAATACATTGACAAGCCAAGTGATTAAAGAAAAGTGGTTTTAGCGGACTTTTAATTATTCAAAGTGGAAGCCTGAATTGTTACACCAAATTTAAAAGGACGTGTACTTTCTTCATTAGATGTGTGCTACAAAAAACAAGATAAAACCTAGATATATAAAAGCGGTCAATTATGACACAAGGAAAATACCATTCATAACAAGGTTCAGGCTGAAATCTGCAGCGAAGCCGATTTAAACGGTGATTATAAAGTGATCGTTTTTTAAACAGGATTAACTGACCATCTCATTTATAAATATATAAAACAAGGAAAAATCTTATAATACAGGTTCTTTTCTTTGTCATTATTGGTTTTCTCTACTCACGGGTTGAAGACGACCACAGTGTGGCTGCCATCCGAGTTGGCCGTGGCGAGACACTGGACCACAGGGGGGATGTACGGTAGAGGGAACAAGACCTCGCCGAAGCCTGTGAACCCCCTCCAGGGTTCCGGCGGAGTCTCCTGAGGACCCGCCAGGACTTTGACCCTCCTGGAGCCCGGGGGGATGAACTTGGAGAAGTGGCCGAGGGCGTAGAAGATGGGTTGTTTGTAGAACTCTCCGCCGGTGGTGTTGACGATGACGGCAGCTTCGACGGACTGATCGATGGCCGGCCCCCCGGAAGTGTCGAGGACGAGGTTCCAGTCTATGTAGCCGTTTGTCCAGTGGTTGATGTTCTGGAGTAGAGTAACCGTATACAGAATAATATTTTTGAAGGTTTTTTAATACTTTAAAGTTATCCAGACATTTATATATTTAAATTTCTTAGTAGACTCACATTCAAATAGTTATGAGTGGAACTAAAGCTATTGAGCACACAGTGGTTAAATAAACAAAATAACAAAGGCTTCTCTCGGAACCAAAAGAAGTTGGATAACAACGTTACTCTTTTAGCGAATTTCCCCTATAGGGAAGAAGCTATTACCGTAGGTCTCATGGTAAGACTTAAGCCCGAGACTATGATAACTTTTCATTTTGAGGTCCCCAGATGCCAAAAACACCATTCGTTCAAATTTTTATATATGTATATATATATATATATATATATATATATATATGTCCGTAAGCACGATAACTCTCGTAAAAAAGGTCCGATCTTAATGAAATTTGGTACAAATATGTAAAGTACCATTTATTTGAACGAGTTCGAAAACCAGATGAATCGCACCATCCGAAGGGGGGTTTTTGGGGGGTTTTGTACCCCAAAAATGTGTTTTTTGGGGTTTTTACAGGTAATTTAAATTTAAATCAAATTTTAATTTATACCATTAGTTTGAGCTTAAAAAAAAAAACAATTTGGTATTTTTATCATTGCTCTACGTCAATTGGTTACCGAGATATTGAAAGTGCTAAACACAGTACGTTGTCTAATGTTATTCTTATGGAGAAAAAGAAAAATTGTATATCTTGCTTATTTATGAACATAAACTGACGAAATTTGGTATATGGCTTCATATGGTTGTGGTTTATTGTTGTTTGCACAAAAAAACTATTTTTCACCTATGGTTCCTGTAGCAGCAAACCTAGGTACTCGGTCCCCATGTTATTCTCATGGAAAATACTTAAAATGTTATATATCGCTTATTTATGAATGTATATGGATGAAACTTGGTATGTGACTTCACATACATGAGATCTATTGGTATTTGCATAAAAACCCATTATTTTGTGTGCCTTGTTGCAGCAAACCTGCGTACTCATCCCCAATGTTATTCTTATGGAGATTAATTAATATTTTAAATATCGCTTGTCTGTGAATACATTTCTTACGAATCCTGTGAAGTGTTTTAATGTGTTATGTTATATGTTCATTCGAAATTCGCTGAGTATGCAGGTTTGCTGCGACGGGGGTATTTAATATCAATAAGCATTGTGCATAAGTGTCTTAGGTCTCGGTCTTAGAACCGATCTAGTTTCAGTTGGTAGTTGGTTATTCAGGATCTTAAGAGTCTTCATCACCGGAAGTTGCCGGACACCATATTGGTGTTTTGTTCCATAAGACTAATGTTAACTTTGTTTCTCCGTTACTCCTCACCTGATCGCCAAAAACAATTAATTTTGGTGTCAAATTAAAGGTTTCGTCGTCCTCTAAGGAAATACAATAGTCGAATTTGGATTTTGTTACAAATTAATGAGAACATGTATAGTATTTTAATTCAAAATTAAACTATTTATTATGTGACTGTAGTACCCAAATTAAAAAATTCGACATTGTATTTCCCTAGAGGACGGCAAAACCTTTAATTTGACACCAAAATTAATTGTATGTGACGATCAGGTGAGGAGTAATGGAGGCACAAAGATAACATTGGCCTTATGGAGCAAAACTCCAAGATGGCGTCTAGCAACTTCCGGTGATGAAGACTCTTAACGTTAGAATTTGGCAACGTAATAGGTTTTAATTCACATTCTGTGTGAGTAGTACCTGCTGTTGTTGCTAATGAACTGTTTGCTATTATATCTACCGCAACTTTAGTGCTGCTTTAAAATTAATTTTTAGAGCTACTTTCATTTTGAATGCATATACATTCGAAGCAATGCATATGAAATAATTCCCTATTCATCTTATAGACCACATGATAATAAAGTGCATTCTTAGTGAATTTCCCCTAAACGGAAGAAGCTATTACTGTAGTCGGAAAAGTAAGACCTAGGGCCGGGACCATGATAACTTTTTGTTTTGAGGTCCCCAGACCCCAAAAACACCATTCGTTCGAAACTGTATGTATCGTCCATGAGCACGATAACTCTCATAAAAATGATCCGATTTTGATGAAATTTGGTATAAACGTGTAAAGCAACATTTATGAATTTAAGTTCGAAAACCAGCCAGATTGCTCTATCTGAAGGGGTATTTTGGGGGCTTTTTGTACCCCAAAAATGGGTGTTTTAAATTTTGTATATATAATTTTTGAAATAGTCAAATTTTAGTTTTTACCATTGTATTCAGCTTAAAAACACACACAATTTCGTATTTTGATCATTCCTCTATGTCAACTGGTTACCGAGATATTGAAAGTGCTAAACACACTACGTTGTCCAATGTTATTCTTATGGAGGAAAAGAAAAATTCTATATTTCGCTTATTTATGAACGTATACTGACGAAACTTGGTATACGGCTTCATCTCGTGGTCTATTGATAATTGCTCAAAAAAAATTTTGCCAAAGACTCCCGTAGCAGCAAACCTGCGTACTCAGCCCCCCTGTTATTCTTATGGAGAGTAATTAAATGCTCTGTCTCACTTAATCATGAACATAAATGAATAAAAACTGGTATACGACTTCACCTAGTTGATTTATATTGATATTAGCATAAAAAACAATTTTTTGTGTTCCTTCTTGCAGCAAACCTGCGTACTCAGCCCCAATGTTATTCTTATGGAGAAAAATTAAAATTGTATATTTCGCTTATTTGTGAATATATTTTATGAAACTTGGTAAGTGGCTTTTTGTAGTATCAATACATTATATATCCATTGGAAATTCGCTGAGTATGCAGGTTTGCTGCAACGGGGGTATTTTATTTTCCTTTAAAGGCTAGAAAATATCTAAAATTACCTCTTAGCACAACTACGAATAAGATAACATTTCAACTTTAATAAAAACAACCCAAAATCATCCCAAAACAGAGGAGGATGTTTGTTAATAAAAAAATAACAATTATTTTAGACAAACTTTACATATACCTCGATGATATTGAAGATGTAAAGCTCAGCTCTTTTCCAAGAACCAAGGACAACTGGGGGTTCATCTCGACTCAC
Organism: Allygus modestus; assembly: GCA_963675035.1. Classification (NCBI taxonomy): domain Eukaryota; kingdom Metazoa; phylum Arthropoda; class Insecta; order Hemiptera; family Cicadellidae; genus Allygus; species Allygus modestus. The sequence continues at coordinate 16,355,353 of OY776112.1, forward strand.
TGTAAGTAAAGTTTAGTAAATGATAGACATTTAATGTGTATAAATTTCACATGTTCATACTCATATTTTCTTTATTAGCCATCTCGATGTGCCTGAAAAAGGACACTAAATTGTTTAAAATGTAACTAACTTAAAATACCTGGTATTCTAGGAGAAAAAAACATCCAATGTAAACTACTTTTTACTTGTAGTTTACAATAACATATATATTCGAAGACTAATTTATTTTTAAATTAGGCCTAAACAAACATTTGTTCTGTTTCAATATTTTATAAAACTTTTTTGAATTATAAAAATAATGTTTACCATAAAGCCAAACCGTGGTAGGAACCTCTGAGAAAACCATAAGTCTGATACCCATGAACAGGGTGAGTATATGTGAGGACCAAGTATATGACCTTTTATTCATATACTTGAATGAAAGGTCTGAGAAAAATGGATGTTAGCGAATTTCCCCTATAGGGAAGAAGCTATTACCGTAGTCGGCATGGTAAGACCTAGGACCGGGACCATGATAACTTTTCGTTTTGAGGTCCCCAGACCCCAAAAACACCATTCGTTCGAAACTGTATATATATATATATATATATATATATATATAGTGTGTGTGTGTGTGTGTGTGTGTGTGTGTGTGTGTGTGTGTCTGTGAGCACGATAACTCTCGTAAAAATTATTCGATTTTGATGAAATTTGGTATAAACATTTAAAGCAACATTTATGACATTAAGTTCGAAAACCAGCCAGATCGCTCCATCCAAAGGGGTATTTTGGGGGGGTTTTGTACCCCAAAACTGGGTTTTTCGAATTTTTTACACATAATTTTGGAAATAGTCAAATTTTAGTTTTTTCCATTGGATTCAACTTAAAAACCACACAATTTGGTATTTTGATCATTTCTCTACGTCAATTGCTTACCGAGATATTGAAAGTGCTAAACACAGTACGTTGTCTAATGTTATTCTTATGGAGGAAAAGAACAATTTTATATCTCGCTTATTTATGAACGTATACTGACGAAACTTGGAATACGGCTTCATCTGGTTGTAGACAATTGATATTTTCTCAAAAAAACAATTTTTTTCCAAAGGCTCCCGTAGCAGCAAACCTGCGTACTCAGCCCCATGTTATTCTTATGGAGAATAAGTAACGTGTTATCCCCCTTAGTAATGAAAATAAATTAATGAAATTTGGTATGTGGCTTTACCTACATGAGTTATATTGATATTTTTATAAAACCCAATTTTTTGTGTTCCTTGCTTCAGCAAACCTGCATACTCAGCCGCCATGTTATTCTTATGTAGAATAATTAAAATGTCATAAATCGTTTGTTTATGAAAGTATATTGATGAAACTTGGTATGTGGCTTTATGTGGTATTAAGATACATATATATGCATTGGAAATTCGCTGAGTACGCAGGTTTGCTGCTACGGGGGTATTTTTGTATACATCCCTTCTACGAGTAAAAATTCAATAAAAATGTCCAGTTAGAACAAATTTTAAAATATAACGGAATTTGATCAGCTGTGTGATTTGATTTGACTTTGAAATTAGGAAAACAAGCGAAGCCTGGAAAAAACTAGTGTGAAAATCCAGAAATGTTCGCCTACCTACGTCAGTGTTGATACTCATCTCTGTGTAAAGGATGAGCTTGTCTGGGAACTGATGGTGGAGGTCATCAAGGGAGGACGCCGGGGTGAAGAAGTCCATGTACCAGTGTAGAGCCACCCCATCCACCAGCGGACCACGGGGTCCACCCCGTGCTCAGCACCGGGCCGAGCTCAGCACCCCGGGTGCTCAGCACCCCGACGCAGCGGTCCACCAGACTGCTGCGTCGGCTGAAAACTGATTAGGATACAGGGTATAGTAGTGCTAGTTGATAATGTCAATCATAGGTACCTGGGGGCCGAGCTTTGCTCGGGGAAGGCTAGTCAGTTTGTTCCGATGACTGAGTAATTTTACACCGCGTTTAACTACTGACGAGTAGATTTACTTTGCTCATTTGCCTTTTTTTATGCAGGTTTAAGATCACTCCAGTTGTTGTTATATCTCAATATACCTTTAGGTAATTTTTATTATATTCCCATTTTACTCATTTTGCATAAGATCAGTCAATGTGTAATCTTCATTCAATGGTTTTTGTCTCTGTTCCCAAGAAACCACATTGTAATACTTAAACTTCATGAGTATTACTTTGACAGTTCACTGATTGATTATAATTAGCTGTTATAATTCTTTTGTTTTGATTTTGAACTCCACAGGTAATTGAGTTTACTGTTCATATTTGTTATTTTGTGTTATTACCTTCACCTATAAATGCGAAAAGTAATCAATCAGTTCTAAACCTTTACAAGTATAATGTAATTTGATAGTTCCAAGAAGATCACGTAATTACCAGGTATTTATTTGCCATGTACTGGTGGCACCATCTTGCAGCAAAAAGATCTACTGATTAATACAGGTGCCATTAGTAGAAATTTGATAAGCGAAAGCTGCAAATGGGCGATTCCAGTTGAATTTAAATATTAGTTCTTGAAAAATAATCAAATTTTCTATATCGTTTAAATATTAAGCATGTACACTTTATTTTTTCTGAACAACATTTCATAACTTATGAATGATAAGAATAATCTTTTTCTAGTGCTGACCATTTATAGAAGTCCAATTGTTTTTATACACAAAAATATCTGGTGCAAAAACCGCGTGATTTGAGAAAAATAAATAAGAGAACCAAACTATACTTCTAAATGTCTTGTTTTAAGCTTCTAATGAACGATGAACATCAAGTTCGTAAAGTTTACTGACATTAGTTGAACTTGAAATAAGTACAAACCGACCAAGAACCAGTCCAGTGAAATTATCAGGGTAATATCAGAGTTAATCTAACCCCTTGTTAAATGATGTAAACAATCTTAAGATGTCAGTTACAATGTGATACAGTAATTATAAATACATAACCATGCGTGTGTATGTACATAATTATGCATAAATGGATAAAGCTAACCTTTTATTTCATACGAAATGCATGTTTCTAGACCAGTCGAAATCTAAAACTGAATTTTCAACGAATCAGCTTCTTATAAATACATGAATGTTTTAGTTTCATGCAATTTAGTTATAAACCTACTTGTTAACAAAATTCCTAGTTTGTGATGGTGAGTGCATGTTGCTATTGCGGACATTTGCCACCACTATTAGATGAAAGCAAGTCTTCACGACGCTTCGGGATCTGGAAGGTGAGAAGAATACCTAATTTTACTTTCTCTGTTTTAATATTTTGAATTTTTTCCAGCTTTTCCTGGATTATGCCACTAAGATTGTTATGTTTGTTCTTCTCACCTGAAGACGGAACCAGATTCCAGAACCCGAAACGTCGTGAAACTTATTGTTTCCAATTAGTGACGTCTTCTGGAGTGCTTACCCTGGACATCCAGTAGTTAGCAAAGGGCCGCTGATCGTCTAGAGCGAGTACTTTGACATGCCCTAGGCCCTTGGCCCTCAGTTGGGGCCCCAGGTGACGTTTGACCCACCACCGCTGGGCCTGCGCGAGGGCCCCGGGCCCCGAGAGGCCACCGTACAGGAAGCGGAAAGCCGGCTGGTTGCCACCGCTGATACCCCAAATGTGAACCCCGTGATGTTCATACGCCTCCAGATACCTACCATACAACAAAAATAAGTATAATAATTTATTAATTTAAACCAGTATGAAAACAAAAACATTACACAAAACTTTGAATTACCAGCCATTATACCCAGTAGTGATGTATACGCTCTTAGTCATATTCTACATATACAATTGTCCTTCTCATTAGAATGAGAAATAGCCATTCAACGTACATTTATAAACGTATATACCACAGATAAATAATTACTATAGATGAAGAAAAACATAATTTCAGTATTTCATCACTCTTACTTTACATGGTAAGCAGCCCAGGTTTCGAGGTATTTTTCTTTAAGATAGGTCGCTGTGTTATTAGTACCCATCCAGTCAGGGTACCTCCAGGCGCAACCGTACAGTGAAATATTCCGAGAGCTGGCAGACATTGCTTGTTTGATGAGAGGAATCTGTAACACAAAATGTTCTGTATTGGCAATTTGGTAGTGATACAGTTATATCATGAAATCCATACTGAGATTAAATAAGTTCATTCCCCACTCACCATCTTAGAGGATGGCCTCAGTTACCTTGCGTCTAGGTAGGCGGGAAATCGAACAAACCACAGAGCTAGTCACTGGACATGGGACACCTGAGGAGGCGCCTGCTACGCATGGGAATTTTCAATGGAGGACCCAGCGTGTAGGAAAGGTAAGTGGCTTGAAGAGACTGCGGATCATATGTTCTTTGATTGCATTGGCTAAGGTATGAACTGCCACTCTCGGAACCATGGTGAGGGACAGTCATCTGCTTCAAGAGGAGCTCGTCGGCTGGCTGCAGCAGTTCATCAGGCTTCTGCGTCTCGACGGATTCTGAAACACTGTTAATGGGAAGTGCAATAATCCTAAGCGGATGTCGTGCTTTTGTACAAGGTCAGCCCCACTCTGAAATGAAATGAATGAATACAATTAATTCAACTACTCTATTTACTACTAGCAGTTACCTTTAGGTTATGATCTTCATAAGTAAGGTTGAAGTATCGCAGATCCTCGTCATAGGGGACGTCATCCAATGTATAGAACCGCGTGGAGAAGTCAGTCCCACCAATGGGCACCCTGCCTAGTCTGTACTGGATTCCGTTGGACCCGAAGTACGATCTGCAACAATTCATTGGCTAATACAACGCACACAAATAAGCTATAATGATAACGCAATCATATACAATATTTTGATTAATGTATAAATCCAAATAGTCTTTTTCACGAAAGAGTAATTTCGAATGAAACCTTTTTTGCGTGTTTACGCCTTAAGTACTTTAAACGTTTAAAATAAAACGGTCCAAACCCTAGTCTTGTTACTATAGAAGACCGACCTGATGTTAGGCCGCATCATTAATCAATAGCCCAATAACAAGTGGCAGCTGGGTCCAGTATCGAACCTTCGCAAGAATTTTAGTTTTGCTCAAGATCTCAGTTTTATCTGGTGAACCTCAGATTATAATGAAAGCACTCTATCCACTACACTAGTTATTTAACAAAATGTTCCATAAGATTTAAGTGCAACTAATTTCGATCCTCGTAACTTAAATTATTCTCTACATTAGTGTACCTGACAAAGTTGCAAGATGTTTTGAGGTTACTAATAGCTTTACAAACAGCAAGTGGCTGAGTATGTCAGGTACACGCTTTAGAGGTTGAATAAAAATATAAAACTGAATAAAAATAAAATTGTTTTAATTTGATTTTTTATCATGTTGAGCTAAGGCTTGGCCATCCTTATTTGATATTCTTGTTTTAGTAAAGATTTATTTTAAATATTGATGATAGAATCACTCAACATATTTAAGGCCATGTCCATCTTCAGAAGGTGTCTTAAAATGTTGTATTATAAATAACACGTTATCAATTTAGTTTAGTAAAACTGTATTCTGTATTGGTCAGTTGTCATTCAAATTAATTTCAGACCATAAATGACAGTTAAGTGCAGATACTTACTCCATCAATTTTTCTTGAGCACCTGTTGGAAGCGAGTTAAACACAATTCCAAATGAATCAGTGAAGGAGCCACCGAAGCCAAGAACCTCTTGAAACCGGACCGAGTTGTTGATTGTGAAAACTATTCCTAAAAAAGTTAAAATTATTTAAAGTTAAAATCCTGACCTCTATACAATCTGGTGGTAAATCCCGTAAGAGTAAAGTAACATTTTATTTTTGCCCTTTCTGGTGACTGTTAAACCACATGCATGCAAAACATCCCCTTTGGGAGGTCAAATTGCCCCAAACCGATATATTTTGGATTAAAGAAAAAAGGCACCTCTGTTCCAAAATTGAATGCATTTATCACAAAGTGGCAATTGTTTCGCTGACCCCCCTCCCTACTAGTAAAGAAGGTTTGATTTAAATGTAGCTGTGAATTTGAATATATTTGAATTTTTTCTTATTTATTTGAATTTCCAATTTACCGTCTTCTCGTAAATTAGTCGTTTCCTTGTTGAAGGTCCCCTGGGCATGCGAGAACCCAGGGCTGCGTTCGGCGGTGTAGTAGTGGTGGTAGTGTCCCCTGGGCAAGACGGGGGGCGTAGCCACCGTGTCGCAGTACGAGGAGTCGCACACACACACGGTGCCGGAGGGCAGGACCCGAGCCTGGCACGGCGCGTCGTCAGACAACACTGGAGGGTAGAGACCTGGGGAAGAGAAGAGGAAACACCGATAAACAATTTATTTCAAGGATTGAGCTTAGTTAATTTTGTACTACCGATTTTGAACACTATGTTTCAATCGTTTGTGTTTTTATCCTAAACAAATATGGCTTAAAAATGAATCTATTATATGAACAAGTTCATTATAAGACTATTATATCAGGTCATCTCTCCTAATATTAATAATGAAATCTGTATATATTATACTTCTAGGGTGGTTTGTTTAATATATTTCCCTAAAAGTCAAAACTAGCAATTGAGCCATCATTATAAAGATTGCCTTCACCACTAAATGTGCAAAATAATTAAACAATTTAAATCAATGAAAATTACAATTTAATGGGTAATTCTCATTCATTTGTCACTGGAAAAATACTGTACCTCTTCCGTTACCTACTATACACTAATAATTAGTCCAAACATTACATTAATTAGTTACATTAATTAGTTTAAAACTAATTAAGGTTGAATGGCTTTTAATTGCATGAGTATTAGAAAAGACGCTGATCTCATCGATGAGTGTAACAAAATAATAATCGATTTAATAAATTATCTTTATTAGTATTACTTACCACACAACCAAAGCAAGATTACCATCTGTGTCAGCTTATTCTGCATTGCTGCAAACATAAAAACAAATATTTATTTCCATGATATTTTCTCAGATACAATAAGAATCCGCTGTCCCAAATGTTTCCAGAATCCAACACTTTTTATTGGAAAATGGTGGCCAAATTTTAAAATTCTTAATTAATATATTTCATGAAGGATCTACTAAATTTTAGAACACACCCAATCCAGCATACTCAGCGAATTTCCAATACATGTATGTGTTTGTCACTACCATATTAAGACACTTACCAAGTTGAATACAAATACATCAATAAATAAGTGATATATAGCATTTTATTTATTCTCAATAAGAATAACATTAGGGATTGAGTACGTAGGTTTGCTGCAACAAGGAAAATAAGAAATATTTTTGTATGCAATTGTTAATATAACTCAATCAGATGAAGCTACATGGAAACTTTTATTCATTTAGGTTCATGAATAAGGGAGATACACAACTTTACTTATTCTCCAAAAGAGTAACATTAGGGCTGACTATGCAGGTTTGCTGCTACAGGGACAATCAACACATTTTTTGTGTGCAAATATCAATATACCAAGATTAGGTGAAGCCATATATCACGTTTCATCAATATATAATAATAAATAATCGAGGTATCAAATTTTATTTATCCTCCATAAGGATAACATTGGACATCGTACTGTGTACAGCACTTTGAATTTCTCCGCAACGGTTGGACGTAGAATCACAATTTAAACACCAAAATGATTTTTTTTAGAGCTAAAGGTATTGGTAAAAACAAATGTACGGGTTTAAATAAAATTAACTGAGGAAAAGTTAAAAACCTTTTTCCCATAAGATTAACATGGAAAATTTTATGAATATGTTTTTTGGATTTTCTCCGCAACCACTTAACCTAAGTTGATGATTCAAAATACTAAAATATTTGTCGTTTTAAGATCTACCAAATTGCTAAAACTAAAATTGAATCTTTTTTAAATTTTTGGGTAAAAATAGCAAACAAAGATTTTTGGAAAATTTTAAACCCCCATAAAACCCCCTTCCCATTGTCCGATCATTCTGTTTTTCGAACTTATAGTCATAAATATTACTCTCCACATTTGTACCAAATTTCATAAAAATCGGGCGTTTATTTCAAAAGTTATCGTGGTAACGGACACACACACATATATATATATATATACATTTGAACGAATGGTGTTTTTGGCATCTGGGGACCTCAAAACAAAAAGTTATCATGGTCCCGGGCTTAAGTATAACCATGCCACCAACGGTAATAGCTTCTTCCCTAAAGGGGAAATTCGCTCAAAGAAGGAGAAATCCCTCAATTAAAGTTGTCTCTACGTCTTGTGGTTTCTGAGATATAAATTGTGGCTAAATTAAAAAATGAACACCATGTAAAGCGGAATGGAAACATTATATGATAGGTAATTAAAGTTAAAAAGTAATTCAAGGAGAGATTGTAACGTAATTGAACTGGAAAGGAAAATATATTGACATACCTGCTGTACAAATTAAGAGCAAGTTGACACGGAAGTGAATTATAAGTATAGCCTGAGCTACAGATTAGATTATAACACTCTAGACTAAGGAGGGTCTAATAAAGATAGGCATTACAACATTTTAATCATTAATCCACAGTAATGAATAGTATTATAATTATAAAAAATCCAAAAAAATTCCTTGTAAAAAACTCAGCTTTTAATCCTTTTAGCGAATTTCCCCTTTAGGGAAAAAGCTATTACCGTAGGTCTCATGGTAAGACTTAAGCCCGAGACCATGATAACTTTTCATTTTGAGGTCCCCAGATGCCAAAACACCATTCGTTCAAATTTTTATATATGTATATGTATATATATATATATATATATATATATATGTGTGTGTGTGTGTGTGTGTGTCCGTAAGCACGATAACTCTCCTAAAAAAGGTCCGATCTTAATTAAATTTGGTACAAACGTGTAAAGTACCATTTATTTGAACGAGTTCGAAAACCAGATGAATCGTACCATCCAAAGGGGGGTTTTGGGGGGTTTTGTACCCCAAAAATGGTTTTTTGGGGTTTCCACATGTAATTTGTATTTAAATCAAATTTTAATTTTGACCATTGAATTCAGCATAAAAAAACAAACAATTTGGTATTCTGATCATTGCTCTACGTCAATTGGTTACTGAGATATTGAAAGTGCTAAACACAGTACGTTGTCTAATGTTATTCTTATGGAGAAAAAGAAAAATTGTATATCTCGCTTATTTATGAAAATAAACTGACAAAATTTGGTATATGGCTTCATCTGGTTGTGGTTTATTGTTGTTTGCACAAAAAGATTTTTCGCCTATAGTTCCCGTAGCAGCAAACCTAGGTACTCGGTCCCCATGTTATTCTTATGGAAAATAATTAAAAAATTCTTAATGCTATTTATTCATACCACTGTTTATTAGCGAATTTTCCCTATAGGGAAGAAGCTATTCCCGTAGTCGGCATGGTAAGACCTAGGCCCGGGACCATGATAACTTTTCGTTTTGAGGTCCCCAGACCCCAAAAACACCATTCGTTCGATACTGTATATATATATATATCTATATATATATATCTATATATATATATATATATATATATATATATATATATATATATATATATGTGTGTCCGTGAGCACGATAACTCTCGTAAAAATGATCCGATTTTGACGAAATTTGGTATAAACATGTAAAGCAGCATTTATGACTTTAAGTTCGAAAACCAGACAGATCGACCTATCCGAAGGGGTATTTTGGGGGGGTTTTGTACCCCAAAAATGGGTTTTTTGAATTTTTTACATATAATTTTTGAAAAAGTCAAATTTTAGTTTTGACCATTCGATTCAGCTTAAAAAAACACACAATTTGGTATTTCGATCATTCCTCTACGTCAATTGGTTACCGAGATATTGAAAGTGCTAAACACAGTACGTTGTCTAATGTTATTCTTATGGAGGAAAAGAAAATTTTGTTATCTCGCTTATTTATGAACGTATACTGACGAAACTTGGTATACAGCTTCATCTCATTGAGTTCTATTGATATTTGCTCCAAAAAATTGTTTTTGCATAATTCTCCCGTAGCAGCAAACCTGCGTACTCAGCCCCCATGTTATTCTTATGGATATTGATTAAATGCTCTGTCTCCCTTAATTATGAACATAAATGAATAAAAACTGGTATACGACTTCACCTAGTTGAGTTATATTGATATTAGCATAAAAACCCATTTTTTGTGTTCCTTGTTGCAGCAAACCTGCGTACTCAGCCCCAATGTTATTCTTATGGAGAATAATTAAAATTGTATATATATCGCTTATTTGTGAATATATTTTTATGAAACTTGGTAAGTGGCTTTATGTAGTATTAAGACATTTATATCTCCATTGGAAATTCGCTGAGTATGCAGGTTTGCTGCGACGGGGGTATTTTATCTTGTTTTTAGCGAATTTCCCCTATAGGGAAGAAGCTATTACCGTAGTCGGCATGGTAAGACCTAGGCCCGGGACCATGATAACTTTTCGTTTTGAGGTCCCCAGACCCCAAAAACACCATTCGTTTGAAACTGTATATATATATATATATATATATATATATATATATATATATATATGTGTGTGTGTCCGTGAGCACGATAACTCTCGTAAAAATAATCCGATTTTGACGAAATTTGGTATAAGCGTGTAAAGCAGCATTTATGACTTTAAGTTCGAAAACCAGACAAATCGACTTATCCGAAGGGGTATTTTGGGGGGGTTTTTGTATCCCAAAAATGGGTTTTTTGAGTTTTATACATATAATTTTTGAAAAAGTCAAATTTTAGTTTCTTCCATTTGAATCAGCTTAAAAAGACGCACAATTTGGTGTTTTGATCATTGCTCTACGTCAAATGGTTACAGAGATATTGAAAGTGCTAAACACAGTACGTTGTCCAATGTTATTCTTATGGAGAATAAGAAAAATTGTATATATCGCTTATTTATCAACTTATCCTGATGAAACTTGGAATATTGCTTCATATCGTTGTGGTCTATTGATATTTGCACTAAAATACATTTTTTGACAATAGTTCCCATAGTAGCAAACCTGCGTACTCAGCCCCCATGTTATTCTTATGGGGAATAAGTAACGTGGTATCTCCCTTAATTATGAACATAAATTAATAAAATTTGGCATGTTGGTTTACCTACTTGAGTTATATTGATATTTGTATAGAACCCCATTTTTTGTGATCCTTGCTTCAGCAAACCTGCATACTCAGCCGCCATGTTATTCTTATGGAGAATAATTAAAATGTCATAAATCGTTTATTTATAAATGTATATTGATGAAACTTGGTATTTGGTTTTATGTGGTATTAAGATACATATATATGCATTGGAAATTCGCTGAGTAAGCAGGTTTGCTGCTACGGGAGTATTGTTAAATGTTTAAAACTTAAAAATTAACTGTAAATGTTCATTTTTTTATATACAAAAACCTGCTACGGTATAAATTTTATGTATATAGATAACAACTTAACCATCTAAATCTAACTAAGTTTAATAAGTCATATGTTTTGCTGTGATTTTTGTTTATCGTTTTGTTTTACATTTTTTTACTCCTGATGAAGGCTTAAGCCGAAAATTTGAGTTTTATTCAAATAAAAGAATGTGCATCAAGGTTTTTTTTGTTAATGTTATATATCGCTTATTTATGAATGTATATAGATGAAACTTGGTATGTGACTTCACTTGGCTGAGTTCTATTGATATTTGCATAAAAACCCATTATTTTGTGTTCCTTGTTGCATCAAACCTGCGTACTCATCCCCAATGTTATTCTTATGGAGAATAATTCATATTTTAAATATCGCTTGTTTGTGAATATATTTCTTATGAATCTTGTTAAATGGCTTAATGTGTTATGTTATAATTCGTTGGAAATTCGCTGAGTATGCAGGTTTGCTGCGACGGGTGTATTTAAAATTATATTGATACAACTGCTTAAATATATATTACTTTCTCCTCCTTATACTGGAGAAAGTAATGTTTTCGTCAAAATGTTCGAATTTGAGTTGTTAGTGGAAATATTCGTTTTGGTGCTCCCTGAATCCAAAAAAGTGATTTATACGTGATGTCTGTGTGTCTGTCCGTATGGATGTGAACTGTGAACAGAGCTAGAGATGACACCAGTGGACCGATTTTGATGAAATTTGGTATGTATGTAATAATCCACGATATTTACAGGAGATTTTTCATTTTTTAAATTTGATTTTTAATGGTAATTATCCCCCCAAAACAGCTAAAAACATGAAAAATCCAATGTCTCAAAAACGGCTCTAACGATTTTAATAAAACTTGAGTAGTTTGTAGAGTTTGAAGAAATTCGGGTTCAGAAATTACAGGACTTAAACATAACAGATTCAGTTTTTTTTTTATTTGTCACAACAAACCATAAATGTTAAAAAAGATTACTTATCTCTATTAAAAAAGCTTGAAAACAAATTAATTCTGTGCTTTGAATTATTATTCTACGATTACTGGTTGCGGAGAAAATTTAAATTTTCATTTAGCAGTAAACGCAGTACGTTGTCCAATGTTATTCTTAAGGGGAATACAAAAATTACCATTTCTCTCTTATTTACTGTTCAATTTCGTTAAAAACTGATATACAGGTAAAGTTAGCATTGTCCAACAGAGGATATCAGAAATATGTCCCCCTTTAACCCTGGGGGGAGGAGGGGGCATTTACACTCTTAAAACTACTGTATGTAGCAAAGGATTCTTTAGTGCCTCCAAAAATGGGATTTGGGCGGACATTTCGGACAAAAAGTTTTTTAGAAGATTTTCTGTAGATTCTACACACCTCAGAATCACCTGGCACCTGGGCACCTGGGCTGCTTACCATGTAAAGTAAGAGTGATAAAATACTGAAATTATTTTTTCTTCACACCACGGAATGGGTGGTGTTTTTTTCTACATTCTTTATTTTCTGTTTACTTTATATTCTATATTATAGTAAATAAATAATAATTTATACATTAAAATTGGCTAAAACGGAGAAAGTATGTGTCAGTTTCCTGATACCGTTTTTAAATGTTTTCCTATTTAGTGTATATATTTTACTGTATTATGTGGCATTTGAAGAACATTGAAAATAATGTACTTTTAATATGTTCGTTTTTTAACTAATAAAAAAAATTGTCCCTTAGTTCTAAATATATTTATTAGCTAAAAACTGTATGCTAAAAAAATTTAGAATAATTTTTAGGTGTAATTTGTTATCAAAAGTGGCAATGCTAAATAAATAATTAAAATAAAGTTTAAACAAATATTTAAGAGCGGATTTCTTGATTTGGCACGGTATAGTCTCAGGTTTAAACAACCTTGGTAATGTGATCAGAATATCCACAGTATCAAGTTAAGAAATATCGTATGGGGAACAATAAATAAATAAATCCAACCGTTGGACATGACAACTTGAAAGTAGGCATGTCGACTGAGCCAAATATTTATTTATTTATTAAGAAAAACTGCTTGGAGCAATTTACAAACCATGAACAATGTACAATATAAAGTTCTTTTTAATAATTTCCTACTTTAATCGATTCCTTTTTATTTCACGAAGTGGGACACAGCCAACTACATTAATTGGGCATCCGTGAAAGAGTGAAAGCTCTTTGAAGACTTGTAAATCTCCCACCAAATTCACCCGATCTGCCCGACCTTCGAAAAAATCTATTTTCATTGGTATTTTATTAAACTAGTTTCAATTGAGAGTTATGTTTTTAACACTCGGTATTAAGCCTTTTTGATTATTGTTAAAGTTTAAGAGAATTTATAGGTAATTTAAATAAATCTAGGTCGGTGGTATTTTAAAAGGTGATGATGATTGTGAAAACGTTTTTAATCAGGAACAACTCAATAATTATATATATATATACATATATATATACATATATATATATATATATACATATATATATATAATGCACCTATATAATTATTGAGTTGTTCCTGAGTAAAACGTTTTTACAATCATCATCACCTATTAGAAATATTATTATACCACCGATCTATCTAGATTTGTTTAAATTACCTATAAATTACCTATGTATGTATATATATATATAAAAGTTTAAAATCGTTCTAGTTATTTATTCATTACACATTTTAAGATGAATAATTTTGTGGCAAATCACGCTTCATTCAGGATTAAAATTTTAATTAATACAAAAAAATAAAGTTTTTTGCAATTTGGCATGTTTTATTTCAGTAATTAATTAGTGTTCCGATTTTACTAAAACCTTGATAAGACATTACAGACAGTCATAACATATGTTCATAGGTTCGTTGGTAAACAAAAAAATTCTTTACAATTAATAATTTTACTTAATAAATTTATATTTGTTTTGATTCATACATTTATCCCTTGGAAATTTTACAATCTTTTACAGTTGGTTTCGATAGTTAAAGTAACAATTGTATTAAAGAGGTAACCGAAAATATGTTAAAACATAATATATAATATTTGTAATTTTCAGAGTAATATCAAACACGACAACAAGTGTTTTTCCCCCAGTTATCAAATTATTTGGGCATCAACGAATAACGTTGTGAAATTTAATATCGCTCTTGAGCTTGCAAAAAGTAATTTTAAACATGATAAGAGTTCATTGCTTTTCATTAGGTCCCATTATATTCCGTTATCTCGACACAAAGTATTCAAAAGTAATCATACTTTTATTTCATGAAGGTTTACACATTTTGCAATTATTAAATATATTTTTCCCAAACGTGAGATAGCCTGTTGCGTTTCCGTAGTATTATATAATTTACCTCACATTGAGTGATGCATCAAAACCATCTGAACGTCCAATAAACAAAGTGCTCGTCCTAGTCCTGAATTGGAATTTTGTTAAATAATAAAATTAATAATCGAATCCTGTGTCACCTGACGAAATCTTTAATAAAATTCCAGAGAAATGCCATTTACAAAACGAAAAGGGCAGACTCAGAAAACATTAAAAATTATCAGGCTTCTTTCACTTAATATAATATTTTATACTAATTTAAAACACACGATGAACAAGAAATACAATATAAGTAGAAAAGTTTGTATACATACTTTATGAGCATATTTAACTTTGAATTTAAACTCATTCTTTGATAACTCTGAATTATAATAAAAAAGTATGTTAATCGTACTCAAGTTAGGGTAATTGTATGTAATTTTTGCACAACAATGTTACGATATAAGCATGCTTAAACGATATGTCAATCAAAATTACATCGAACTACATGAATTCCTGATCTAATATAGACTATATTTCATTGAACTTCAACTGTGTTTTCTTATTAGCAATTAACATACTAAACACGCCTTTTTGAAGTTAAACTGTGTGTTCTTTCCACCTGAAAATTAATGTTACTATAAATTAGAACCGGTGGACAGGCCCCAAAAACTGGTTCTTGTTCGCACGCCTTCATCCTACAACAATTAATAACAAGTCCTCAACAGAAGCTGTTATTAAAATGTTCGCAGCACAGGCATCGGCGTAGCCTCCTCCAAATATATTACCTATATTAATCAGGTGTATTAATGAAGTTTCATTTTATAGCGTGTTAAAGAGTATATTAGCTCGCTAACGAACTTTCTCAGATGTTTTTAGATTTGTTTTAGCGAATTTCCCCTATAGGAAAGAAGCTATTACCGTAGTCGGCATGGTAAGACCTAGGCCCGGGACCATGATAACTTTTCGTTTTGAGGTCCCCAGATGCCAAAAACACTATTCGTTCGAAACTGTATATATATGTCCGTGGTGCGATAACTCTCGTAAAAAAGGTCCGATTTTGATGAAATTTGGTATAAACGTGTAAAGCAACATTTATGGCATTAAGTTCGAAAACCAGCCATATCGATCTACCTTAAGGGGTATTTTGGGGGGTTTTATACCCCAAAAATGTTTTTTTTTGAGTTTTTTACACATAATTTTGTTTAAAGTCCAATTTTAGTTTTTTACCATTGGATTCAGCTTTAAAAAACACACAATTTGGTATTTTGATCATTCCTCTACGTCAATTGGTTACCGATATATTGAAAGTGCTAACACAGTACGTTGTCTAATGTTATTCTTATGGAGAATAAGAACAAAATTATATCTCGCTTCTTTATGAACGTATACTGACGAAACTTGGTATACGGCTTTATCTGTTTGTGGTCTATTGTTATTTGCTCAAAAAAATTTTTGCTAAAGGTTCCCGAAGCAGCAAAACTGCGTACTCAGCCCCCATTTTATTCTTATGGAGAAACATTAAAATGCTATGTCTCACTTAATTATGAACATAAATTAATAAAACCTCTTATATGGCTTCACCTAGTTGAGTTGTATACCCATTTTTCGTTCCTTGTTGTAGCAAACCTGCGTACTCATCCCCCATGTTATACTTATGGAGATTCAAAATGGAAAATATCGCTTATTTGTGAATGATTATTGATGAAACTAGGTATGTAGCTTCACCTAGTTGAGTTATATTGATATTTGCATAGAAACCAATTGTTTATGTTCCTTGTTTCAGCAAACCTATGTACTCATCCTCAATGTTATTCTTTTGAAGAATGATTAAAATATTATATATATATCGCTTATTTGTGAATATATTTTTATGAAACTTGGTATGCGGCTTTATGTGGTATTAAGTCATATATTATGGAGAATAATTAAAATTGTATATATATCGCTTATTTGTGAATATATTTTTATGAAACTTGGTATGCGGCTTATGTGGTATTAAGCCATGTATTATGCATTGGAAATTCACTGAGTACGCAGTTTTACTGCGACGGGGGTATTTTTTACTACCATTTATTCATGTTTCTTTTCCTTCTGTTAAAAATATTGTTACAATGGACAATTAAATTAAATCATTATTCTATATGGTTATCATTAATAGTTTCAAAGTCCAACGGGGCGGAGTTCTAGTTTAGTTAAGTTAGTTCTAGTCCTAGGACTTTGAGTAGTGGCAAGAAACCTCCCTAGAGTCAACCTGAATGACCATGCAAAACAAACTGACAACAATCATTGATTTTTATATAAAGAGATAAGTTAAAACAAAAAATTAATTGTCTGTATATAGTATGTATATGTGTGTATGTAGACGTGTTTACGTATTTTTTTGTTGCTTACATACATTTCACTATCAGCTCCGTTGGTGTTTTAAAGGGAACCTATTACGAAACATTGCCTAAACACTCTGAAAACTGAAAAGGAAAAAGATAAAAGAATTGTCATATTTTGATGACAACATAAAATTTATATTTATATTTTCAGACATATTTTTAAATAACAAAAGAAGAGCTAAAAGAATAACCATGCATTTAACACTTGATTAAAGTTAATGAGTAAAGAATATTTTAGTTTTAATTTTTAAATTGGTTATAATAAATGTTTGTGAAACAGAATCGTGTAATTATTTTGCTCATGTGACAGTTTCCCTGCACTGCGGTGACCGAGGCGAAATTGCAACTGGAATTAATGTTGGCTTGGCTGTTGGCATGTAGTTTATGGTTTTTGTTTATATTACACTGCACCAAGACTTTATACTATATAAATATTGATTTTGTAAAATATCCATGCACATTGTTTTGTTGTAAAAATAATCAAGTGGATAACATATGTTCTCATGATATACTCTACCAAATGGTAGTTTAAGTGAGTAAATAGAGGTGACTGCCCAAACTAATTAGGATATGGGGGGGAGCCTGGTTGTTTTTTCCAAATCCCACTCCTAATATGGCTACTGTTCTGTTAGATATTTGGGAGTTTTATTGGATACAAAGTAAAATTACAAACAACACATAAATTCAAAATTAAACCAAGCAAACTCAAGACTGGCACAAATGTACTCTATTATTAACAGAAGATCCTCTCTCAAAACTAAATTTATCAAGGCTTTTTTAATTTATCAAGGTATTTTCAGGCCACTTATACGCTTGTCCTATGTGGGGACCTTGCCTTACAAAATCAAAAGTGAACCAACTTCAAATATTTCAAAACAAGTTTTTAAGAATTGCAACCAATTCTCCGTGGTATGTTCGAAACCATCAAATACACCAAGAACTAGAAGTGCCGACTATTTCATATGTCATCACAAAATTGAGTACAACATTCTTAAATCGTTTATACCAATCAACCGGAGCGGTTCACTTCAACGTTGGTCAGAGGACTGTGAACAGGAGGCCAAGGGCACGTCTTCCTAAAGATGTCTTGTGAAGAGCTTTGTACTCAACTTTCTTCCGTTATTATTGTTACTAGCTTATTTCTCTTATTTTTAGCGAATTTCCCCTATAGGGAAGAAGCTATTACCGTAGGTCTCATGGTAAGACTTAAGCCCGAGACCATGATAACTTTTCATTTTGAGGTCCCCAGATGCCAAAAACACCATTCGTTCAAATTTTTATATATGTATATATATATATATATATTTATATATATATATATATATTCATATATATATATATATATATATATATATATATATATATATATATATATATATATGTCCGTAAGCACGATAACTCTCGTAAAAAAGGTCCGATCTTAATGAAATTTGGTATAAATGTGTAAAGTCCCATTTATTTGAACGAGTTCGAAAACCATATGAATCGCACCATCCGAAGGGGGGTTTTGTACCCCAAAAATGTGTTTTTTGGGGTTTTCACATGTAATTTTAATTTAAATCAAATTTTAATTTATACCATTGAATTTAGCTTAAAAAAACAAACAATTTGGTATTTTGATCATTGCTCTACGTCAATTGGTTACCGAGATATTGAAAGTGCTAAACACAGTACGTTGTCTAGTGTTATTCTTATGGAGAAAAAGACAAGTTGTATATCTCGCTTATTTATGAACATAAACTGGCGAAATTTTGCATATGGCTTGATCTGGTTGTGGTTTATTGTTGTTTGCAAAAAAAAACAATTTTTTGCCTATGGTTCCTGTAGCAGCAAACCTAGGTACTTGGTCCCCATGTTATTCTTATGGAAAATACTTAAAATGTTATATATCGCTTATTTAGGAATGTATATGGATGAAACTTGGTATGTGACTTCACTAAGATGAGTTCTATTGATATTTGCATAACAACCCATTATTTTGTATGCCTTGTTGCAGCAAACCTGCATACTCATCCCCAATGTTATTCTTATGGAGAATAATTAATATTTGAAATATCGCTTGTTTGTGAATACATTTCTTATGAATCCTGTTAAGTGTTTTAATGTGTTATGTTATATATTCATTGGAAATTCGCTGAGTATGCAGGTTTGCTGCAACGGGGGTATTTTTCTGTTAGGGTGTCTCCATTGGGGCGAGCCCATTAAGGTGAATTTTAACATGTTATTGCATATAATATTCAACTTTCTCTGTATAATTATGATTTATTGAAATTGATCTAGAATCAAAATCAATCTATAAAAAAAGGATATGGGGTGGTTTTTGGTTAACCAAAGACTGTAGGGCTTAATTCAAATTTTAAGCCCTACAGTATCCAGGTAAATTATAGAATCCGGCCTTTCAAACAGTGTAAAATCAGACATTGTAGATAAAGAACTCCTGGAACAGAAAACCTGCGTACTCGTCGAACTGTCAATGCATACATTTTTACCTCACTACCACTTGAAGCCACTTACCAAGTTTCATAAAAATATAAATAGAATCAATTCCAATACTGCCTGAGCTAACTGATTGTCCTCCAAATGTTCCATCAATTTTCAGGGGGTATAATCCCCACTTGAACCCGAGGTGGCGAGAAATTACTCTACTGTTTTAAATTCGCTGGGTCTGACTGATTTACTGACTCCAGACCTTTCTGTTCTCCATTTTTAAGCCACAATAACAATGGAGTTCGCTTGAGGTGACGGTGATTGAAAAAATTTGTTTGTTATGACAGCTGAGCTCATCCCCTTGCGCGATAACAGCAATGACTACATAAAATACAATTGTAGTTTATGTAGTCATTGATAACAGAGTGTACCTTTAGTTATTTATGAAACTAGCTGTAATGTAAATATTATGAGTGAAGAGTTATCAACACAACTCTTGGACGTAGCAACGCGTCGGAAATAGCCAATAAATTATTTTGTGAAAAATGGTACATGAACAAGAAACATTAACTTATACAGTTTAAATAGGATAGATAAACTACGTCTCAAAACACTAATTACACTTATGCTCTACTTACATTCAAGACAGTAAAATATACACAAAATATGTTAGAAAGCGATCGATTTCAACCAGTTACACCGGTCATCATCAGGCCCAACCAGAGAATCAAGTCATTCAAATGATTCATTCATTCTCGTTGTACGTTAATTCTTAATTTCGTGCTTCTCTAATCGGGCCTGATGATGACCGGTGTAACTGGTTGGAATCGATCGCCTTTTATTTTGTGCATATTTTACCGTCTTGTATGTAAATACAGTATAAGTGTAAATTTGTAGTGTTGTGAGACGAAGTTTATTTATCCTATTTGGTTGTAACAACACGTATCAAGCTACTAAATAAATTACTTATACAGTTTATAAATCTTAATGAATTGTATAAAACCCTTGTATACCCAAGAACATTCATTACAAAACGATTTCCCAGAACAATTACAGAGGGACCGTAAGTTTTAAATCAGTACATACAATTTACAGAGCAATATTTTTCTTCAGGGGTAGTTTATTACTTAAACACCCCTTCTTTAAATTACTTCCACATTTTATGTAGCGCATGGAGCCAACCTAAGGTTTAGTAATAAACTAGGATTATTTGGCTCAGGGCTACGGGCCTTTGGATTAGTAATGCTTTTCCCAAAGAAAATACCCAATCCTTTAATGTAAATTTAAAAAAGAAGAGTTGCATTCAAATTACACATAAATATACACTGTAACACATATTATACCACAGTAAACTTTTGGTTTAACTTGCAATGACACTGAGTAGATCCCCTAGTAAACCTTACAGAACACATGAGAGTTTTTAACAGAAATTACATTTTTCAAAGGGTTGTTGGGGGAATTCCTTCCTAAATATAGGGATTTATATAATTTAATATTAGTCATTTTATAACCTAATTTTAATTACAACCAAGCAAAATCAAACAATTTAGTGGTTGTAATTATTCCTCTAAAACCCATTGGTTGTAGTTGAATTGATTATAGAACTAAAAATAGTCTAAGAATTAGAGTCACATAAAAAACTCAGTATTACTCTTTTTTAGTGATTTTCTATATGTATTAGTTCGTATTTGTAGTTAGATTAAGTCAAATCAATTAAGTGTAAGTAAATAAATCAATTCTTAAGAACCTAACACGCTTTTTGAACAATATTGTTCTTTTTTATTAATTTATTTGCCGACATAACAATAATTATTACAAATATACAGTTATGAATCAAATATTGGTTTACATGTTTTTGTGTTGTAAACAAGCTTTAAAAAACTTACATTAAAAAAACTCATTAGTTTCAAGGTTTCATTTCACATTGTTTTGAATTTGTTTTTGACTGAAGTGTTCTTGCCCTACAATATTAGGAAAGGTTCCTATCAATAATATACACTATACTATAGCTATCATAATCCATAATATCTATCTACAATATACTATATTTTAATACTTTTACATTCATTTTTTTTTCATTTATGCCTCACAAATACCACAAATGCCTCAGTAATACTTTACACCCAGAGAAGTCCTGAAGGTTACTTAATGTTAGATAAAATTAAAAAGAGGACTTAATCATATTTTGAGCAGTAATATCAATCGTTAATTATTTTAAAAAGCTTCTCTAGGCAGGATTAACGATATTACCAGTATAATATTATTTTAAAATGTAATTCATCGGTTAAAACCAAATACGAGTATTAACTCTATTCTTAAATATTTGACCAGTAACAACGCATTAGCATTACTCGGCGTTCTTGGATTTTAAATTTTAAATTACATTTCAGAGTTATAGAAGTTATATCGTTTGAAAAATGTTTACTTATATTAATAAAAAATAGCAAACTCAGTTGCTCGAATTCCAGCAAATATTTTTGTTTATTACTCAGCTGTTTTATTAGTTTATATTGCGATGTAGCAGTTCCTGCACCTTTGCTGTGTTTTGTTTAATCAACAGCTGTTATATATTAAATTAAATTACTTTATATTATTTTCATAAGATTGATATTGACCATTTGAATAATAATTATTTTTAAGTGTTTCAACATTTTTTACAAATTGTATTGCAAAAGTTATTTCATCTTGTAAAACACCTAGATATTGACTCATTCACTCCACATTCCTACACAGAATATTTTCGCTCACTACCCCTTTTACTCACCAATTGGTTTGGTGCCTCTTAAGATTTTTGTGTTGGTCAGTCTGTGTGTGTGGGTTCTCCCACCTCTAGGACAACAACTCGACTTGTCTATAGAACGCCAGTGATGCAAGCGTACTTATCAGACGTTTCCTTAGCATTCAGAGTCTTGGGGAATTTTTCAATGAAGGTAGGAGATTTCGGATAAAGCGAACACCATCTTGAGACGCACTGCTGTTGGTATTCATCACCATCATCATTGTTGCGTATTAGGAAACCCCAGCATAGCTGCTAATCACATCTTCCACAAGCGGGAATATTGCGCAGGTTACCGGAAAGATAGGATATATAGCAGGAAAGGAAAGGGTGGGTTGTGACGGCAGCCAAATCGACCCTTCCGAGGGCCAACTCCCATGTCCCTGTGTCAGCTGGGGCGAGGCTCTCAAACAGGGGACCCGCATTCTGCCCTCCAACTTGGACCTATTTGGCCCTATTTGGTCAAGTCAACTGACAGGGTATCCATATACAACAGCCAGGGACCATCCATTCTCAGGTTGGCAGGAGGGGACCAAACCCAGAGATTCTGTCCCTAGCCGCTGCAAATGGAGGGACCAAAGGTGAAATGGAAGTTTGTCATAATGGACAGCCAAAAGACTTACCATATGTAACGACAACTTCATTTGCTGTACCCAATGTCAGCCTCAAAACTGATATGACCTGGGAAGCTGTTGGTGTTCGTGCACTACTGTTCTCTGTTGACCAAATGGAAAGCTATCTCTGCCACTCGTGTTATCATTGTGGATGTCTTGGTCCATATTCCGGCCACTATTCTCGTGAGCAAGATAAAAGACAGTTAAGGGCGTGATTTACCGGGCTATAAACCAAGACCAGCCAATAGTAGACGTGCTGTATTGCTAAAAGTGCTCACCAATCGGTGGGGTTAACACTCGAGTGTTATTTTTATATGGCAACAGTGACAGCGTGGAGCCTTATTAGTGAATTTCCTTTGGAAAGTGAACTATTAGCATGACCCGCACGGTGAAACTTAAGCCCGGGACCACCATAGAAGTTCCTAAGGTGACCCCCTGAACACGTTTTGAGGGGTCGTTCAAAATTGTACATATATATATATATATAGACATATAGACATATATATATATATATATATATATATATATATATATATATATATATTAGTGTATGCACTCTAGCGGTCGCATTTTTTGTCCGATTTACTTCAAATTTGGTAGGGACGTTCCTTTCCATAGTCTGTTGGACAAGTTCGTTGGGCAAAACAATCGGAAAACTCTAAACCCATTTTTTTTTAGATTAATCTTTAAAATTTCGAGTTTTTGGGCCCAAAAAGGGTCAGAAAAGCCCCAGATGTAAAATTAATGCATGTAAAAAGATGGGAATTAGAAAGGCGAAAGTTTTAAGCCCTCTCTCGTTATTCTAGCATACATTTTTACCGAGTTATTAAAGAAAATGTGTATCGGCTAAACACAGTACGTTGTCTTATGGGGGTTTTACACTAGAAAAGCCTGTTATTCCTTTGTTAGAGTACTTTTATTACCCCCAGCAACCTCACACCTACTTTCAAGCCTGACTGGACCTTCTCCTAACCTTATAATGCGCAAAATTGTATTCCCAGATTTGCAAGTAAATGAAACCAGGAGTATCAGAACAGCCAAAAAATCAATGTTTTCAGATTTCGATAAAAATTGGACAAATGTATGTTTTTACACTGATTTTGAGTTTTAAAAGTTTTGTATGTGGAAATTCACTTCCCTCACGTCAGCGTGCTGCGTGCAATCTCGTTATTAGCTGGAGCCCGACCGTCGTCATTCCTCCACCCGATTATCGTAAGGGCACATTTAGACATTCAGTAACTACAGTTACCAGAATTCAGAAGCAGGGCAGAGTCAGCAATTCCATTTCTATAAAATCTAACTTGCACGACTCTTGTTTTTAATTTTGCAATTATTTTGACGACTGTTTTGCATTCTGAACACACATTTACACTCATTGTTCGAACATACATCCTAGATTGCTACTCCATATGCAACGTGGAGAAAAATAAGTCTACTATTTGCCATCATCAGTGAAAATTCATTACACAACAATAAGTTTTAGCACGTGTATATTGATGGCAACGTAACAAGGTTTCGTGCGTGCGTTGCCCTTTGCAGCACCCTATTGTCACCTAACAAAGCATTTAATCTCCTCATGTGCTAACAATGCTGTGTACTAACAGGCTTCATAAAACAGAGTTCAACTCATGTCAATAATTCCGCGCTCTGTTCAACTGCCAACATGTCACACATATTGGCGTGGAGTATATTCACAATATTATTCCAAATTTACGAAACGCAAAATAAATGGCGCTTTGTTAAAGCTTGAAACGAGTTTGCACGCAGCACGCTGACGTGAGGGAAGTGAATTTCCACATAAAAACTTTTAAAACTCAAAATCAGTGTAAAAACATACATTTGTCCAATTTTTATCGAAATCTGAAAACACTGATTTTTTGGCTGTTCTGATACTCCTGGTTTAATTTACTTGCAAAGCTGGGAATACAATTTTGCGCATTATAAGGTTAGGAGAAGGTCCAGACAGGCTTGAAAGTAGACGTGAGGTTGCTGGGGGTAATAAAAGTACTCTAACAAAGGAATAACAGGCTTTTCTAGTGTAAAACTCCCATAAGACAACGTACTGTGTTTAGCCGATACACATTTTCTTTAATAACTCGGTAAATATTTATGCTAGAATGACGAGAGAGGGCTTAAAACTTTCGCCTTTCTAATTCCCATCTTTTTACATGCATTTTACATCTGGGGCTTTTCTGACCCTTTTTGGGCCCAAAAACTCGAAATTTGAAAGATTAATCCCAAAAAAATGGGTTTAGAGTTTTCCGATTGTTTTACCCAACGAACTTGTCCAACAGATTATAGAAAGGAACGTCCCTACCAAATTTGAAGTAAATCGGACAAAAAATGCGACCGCTAGAGTGCATACACACACACACACACACACACACACACACACACACACACACACACACACACACACACACACACACATATATATACACATATATATATGTATACTAATATATAGTATGCATACTAATATATGTATACTATATATATTTTATATATATATATATAACATTTTGAACGACCCCCCAAAACGTGTTCAGGGAGTCACGTTAGGAACTTCTATGGTGGTCCCGGGCTTAAGTTTCACCGTGCGGATCATGCTAATAGTTCACTTTTCTATGGAAATTCACTAATAAGAGAAAGAATTCCTTGAAGTAGTCTCCACAGGGGTATTCTGATTCACCAGTCTCTTAGGCACCTCTCTTCCCAGAGATTGTTATAGTTCCTTGAGATTGTTAATTCTCCTTGGAGAGATAGTCTCTTCCTTCCTCGCTGTTGTTATCGAACGGATTTTCTAACATCTTTGTCACCGTACAGAAGCAGAGAATTTTGTTTTTAATATTAATAAATTCGTATGAAAAAATTGTTAGTTTAGTAATCAAATAAAATTGTAATGTATTGATTAACTGAACACTTTATTTAAATAATGACAAGTTAAAATGCATGAGATGTGGTAACTAGTAACTCTGTATAAAAAATATAACTTAGGAATATTGTTATGACAGCTTAACCACAAATGTAGAACAATGAAAAGACGATTTTAGTATGAAATTCTAGTGATTTATACTTGTTACACATTGATGAAAACTGCAAGTTATAAAACGTATACGTTACTGATGAGGTGAAGTATAAACATATGATTTTCTTAATCACATTTGGAAACATTAGTAATTCAAAGGTGTGGTGAACATATTACCTTAAAGGACTGAAAATACAACAAAAAACACATAACACTCTGTTAATAATAACAGTTAAATTTGAAATACTACTCCAAAGGATACTTCTAGAACAAATATAAGTTTATAACTTTGAGATCAATTATAATACTTTGGGTTTCCATTTCCAACCTGAAACTCACTTGAAGCAACTTCTCTGACAGCTGGACGTAAATGTTGGTTTGTTTGTTTGTTTGTTTGTTTGTTTATTGGGGGATTAGGAGGCTCCGGCATAGCCGGCTAGGCACGTCTCCCTTGGGATATTGTACAGCCACCGGAGAGAGGGAAAAGATGGATGGGAAAGGTGGTAGGATGGGGTCAATCTGCCTCGCTCCAGAAAGGGAGAGAGATCCTTACCTAGCTCCCGGGCTCTGTGGGTGACAACACCCCAGGACGATTCGCCCTCTAACCCGACGTCCCCCTAAGTCCACCAGACAGGGACCGCCATCGCACTGAGCCTCCAACCTCTCAGGGGTCGGGTGGCCCCAGGACGGTTCGTCCCCCAGCCCGGCAGACCGAAGACCGTCGGGTAAGGGCCCTTCCTCCCAGGCACCCGTCCCAGGCTGCAAGGAAGATCCACTACTTCCTCCAAGGACTTGGACTAGACTGGGTATCCAGGCTCAACTGGGAGTCAAGCCCCCAGAAGAGACAAGGAGGAACCAAGGAAGGGAAGTCGTCACACTGGATAGCCAAAAGACTTACCAATACTGTGACAGCTTCATTTTGCTGTACCCAATGTCGACCTCTGTACTAGAATGTTGGTTTAAGTCGTATAAACATACTATCTGTGTTGAGAATAAAAATCAAATTTTAATTCCAGTCTGACAATTGAAAACAGTTAAGGACAACTGATTCCATAATAGTGGCAGCTGACGTGTTGTGGGTTCGAATCACGTTTCTGGGAGTACGTTCATCAATACAGTCATCATTGTACCCAACCGTCGTCTCAAAGAAGCGTGTAGAATAGAGTTACCAAAAAGGGTTAAATCACCTGGTAATACTGCCGAGTGATCCTGTGTCACGGTACAACTATCACTGGTGATTCGGAGGCTATTCCATCATATGTGCAATTGCTTGGTTGAAGTATTTTAAAATCATGTACTCTAATAAATAAGTTTGGTTTGCTTGCTTGATTAACCCTCTGATCTCAAAAACGGCTTAGTAAGGATCCTTAAAAATTTGTGTTAACTAATTTCTGGGTTAAAAATAAGTTCTAGACAGGTCTCATCCCCAGAAAAAACTAACCATGCAAAAAGGAAAGTTGGAAAAGTTAAAAAATTAACATTGGGCTTATGGGAGTTTCAAATCAAAACTAAATAATAATTAGAGTACCCCCGTGCACCGCAAAGCGCCGCTTGCTTGCTTTGCTTCATATTGAATTTATTAGTTTTTAATAAATCTGAAGATTATTAAAGATTAGTGAAGGGAGATTGGAATAAAAATTTTTTTTGAATGGCTAAATTATCAGCAAATATTTACAAGTATGCCATAGTAACCTTAAAACAAATAATAATCAGCTGATAATAATTATCAGGCGGTTTAAATATAATTTTATGAAAAAACTTATGTTAATTTATATAATTTGAATACACTATACAAAATAAAATTTTTAATGATAGTATTTATAATGTTTTAAAATTTAATTGAAAAGAGAAAATGGGATATTATTTTTTTTTCAATGTGTGATGACACATATAGAGGTAGTTACAAATAATATAAGACGTATATAAGCTAAATCGGTCCATTAGTATGGTCAGGCTCGCTGTCATAAACTTTTGACCTGTGTGTACTTAGGTAATTGTAATAAGTATATTTCCAAGTCACCCCCAAAGAAGTTACCCATAATTGCCTCAAGATTAATACATATTTCTGAACAAAATGAGCCACGTGGGAGTAAAATCGGTTGGGTT
Source organism: Allygus modestus (assembly GCA_963675035.1). Classification (NCBI taxonomy): domain Eukaryota; kingdom Metazoa; phylum Arthropoda; class Insecta; order Hemiptera; family Cicadellidae; genus Allygus; species Allygus modestus. Next base: position 16,383,375 of record OY776112.1, read on the forward strand.
AATCGGCCAGAATGGCTGTTTTTTGTTCTCTTTCTAAAAAATTTACAAAAACAATAAAATAAGCGTAACGAAAAGCCAAGTGAACAAAATCTTTTAGCGAATTTCCCCTATAGGGAAGAAGCTATTACCGTAGTCGGCATGGTAAGACCTAGGCCCGGGACCATGATAACTTTTCGTTTTGAGGTCCCCAGACCCCAAAAACACCATTCGTTTGATACTGTATATATATATATATATATATATATATATATATATATATATATATATATGTGTGTGTCCGTGAGCACGATAACTCTCGTAAAAATGATCCGATTTTGACGAAATTTGGTATAAACATGTAAAGCAGCATTTATGACTTTAAGTTCGAAAACCAGACAGATCGACCTATCCGAAGGGGTATTTTGGGGGGGTTTTGTACCCCAAAAATGGGTTTTTTGAATTCTTTACATATAATTTTTGAAAAAGTCAAATTTTAGTTTTGACCATTTGATTCAGCTTAAAGAAACACACAATTTGGTATTTCGATCATTACTCTACGTCAATTGGTTACCGAGATATTGAAAGTGCTAAACACAGTACGTTGTCTAATGTTATTCTTATGGAGGAAAAGCAAATTTTTTTATCTCGCTTATTTATGAACGTATACTGACGGAACTTGGTATACAGCTTCATCTCATTGAGGTCTATTAATATTTGCTCCAAAAAATTGTTTTTGCATAATTCTCCCGTAGCAGCAAACCTGCGTACTCAGCCCCCATGTTATTCTTATGGATATTAATTAAATGCTCTGTCTCCCTTAATTATGAACATAAATGAATAAAAACTGGTATACGACTTCACCTAGTTGAGTTATATTGATATTAGCATAAAAACCCATTTTTTGTGTTCCTTGTTGCAGCAAACCTGCGTACTCAGCCCCAATGTTATTCTTATGGAGAATAATTAAAATTGTATATATATCGCTTATTTGTGAATATATTTTTATGAAACTTGGTAAGTGGCTTTATGTAGTATTAAGACATTTATATCTCCATTGGAAATTCGCTGAGTATGCAGGTTTGCTGCGACGGGGGTATATATATATATGTGTGTGTCCGTGAGCACGATAACTCTCGTAAAAATTATCCGATTTTGATGAAATTTGGTATACACGTGTAAAGCAACATTTATGACTTTAAGTTCGAAAACCAGCCAAATCGCTCTTTCCGAAGGGGTATTTTGGGGGGGTTTTGTACCCCAAAAATGGGTTTTTTGAATTTTGTATATATAATTTTGGAAATAGTCAAATTTTAGTTTTTACCATTGGATTCAGCTTAAAAAAATACACAATTTGGTATTTTGATCATTTCTCTACGTCAGTTGGTTACCGAGATATTGAAAGTGCTAAACACAGTACGTTGTCTAATGTTATTCTTATGGAGGAAAAGAAAAATTTTATATCTCGCTTATTTATGAACGTATACTGACGAAACTTGGTATACGGCTTCAACTGGTTGTGGACCATTGATATTTGCTCAAAAAAAATTTTTTTACCAAAGGCTCCCTTAGCAGCAAACCTGCGTACTCAGCCCCATGTTATTCTTATGGAGAATAAGTAACGTGTTATCTCCCTTAATTATGAAAATAAATTAATGAAATTTGGTATGTGGCTTTACCTAAATGAGTTATATTGATATTTGTATAAAACCCCATTTTTTGTGTTCCTTCCTTCAGCAAACCTGCATACTCAGCCGCCATGTTATTCTAATGGAGAATAATTAAAATGTCATAAATCGTTTATTTATGAATGTATAATGATAAAACTTGGTATGTGGCTTTATGTGGTGTTAAGATACATATATATGCATTGGAAATTCGCTGAGTACGCAGGTTTGCTGCTACGGGGGTATTTTCAATGTCTGATGATCTAGAGATAATTACAACAAAAATGAGACATATATCAAGTAAATCGGTCCAGTAGAACGGTCAGGGTGGCTGTCTTTAGTTTTGGCAAAAGTTTTTTAATATATAAGAAAGATGATCCTAAGAAAAATATAAACACCTGTAGATAGGAGAAAAAGAAAGGAGTTGTATTTTTTGCTGCATTATTCATTGGCAAACCAAATGAACCCTCTTATTTAATGAACATATGTTTTAAGAAATCATCTGATTTAAAGAATCTTCCTCCATAACATTAACATGGAAACTTTAAGAACCACTGGGGCAAAGCCCATTAACGATATGTTAGTTTGGATGGTTGATGACATATCTAGGCAAAATTACCTGTCATTTAAAAAAGAATCATGCACATCGACCCAGTGGAACGGTCATGGTCGCTGTCTTTAGTATGACAAAAGTTTTAGCGAATTTCCCCTATAGGGAAGAAGCTATTACCGTAGTCGGCATGGTAAGACCTAGGCCCGGGACCATGATAACTTTTCGTTTTGAGGTCCCCAGACCCCGAAAACACCATTCGTTCGAAACCATAATATATAATATATATATATTATATATATCTATATATATATATATGTGTGTGTGTCCGTGAGCACGATAACTCTCGTAAAAATGATCCGATTTTGATGAAATTTGGTATAAAAGTGTAAAGCAACATTTATGACTTTAATTTCGAAAACCAGCCAGATCGCCCCATCCGAAGGGGTATTTTGGGGTATTTTGTAACCCAAAAATGGGTTTTTTGAAATCTGTACATGTAATTTTTGAAAAAATCAAATTTTAGTTTTATCATTAGATTCAGCTTAAAAAAACACACAATTTGGTATTTTGATCATTTCTCTACGTTAATTGGTTACCGAGATATTGAAAGTGCTAAACACAGTACGTTGTCTAATGTTATTCTTATGGAGGAAAAGAAAAATTTTATATCTCGCTTATTTATGAACGTATACTGACAAAACTTGGTATATGGCTTCATCTGGTTGTGGTATATTGATATTTGCTCAAAAAAATTATTTTTTGCCAAAGGCACCCGTAGCAGCAAACCTGCGTACTCAGCCCCATGTTATTCTTAAGGACAATAATTAAATGCTATGTCTCCCTTAATTATGAACATAAATTAATAAAATCTGGTATATGACTTCACTTAGTTGAGTTATATTGATATTAGCATAAAAACCCATTTTTTGTGTTCCTTGTTGCAGCAAACCTGCGTACTCAGCCCCAATGTTATTCTTATGGAGAATAATTAAAATTGTGTATATAGCTTATTTGTGAATATATTTTTATGAAACTTGGTAAGTGGCTTTATGTATTATTAAGACATTTATATATCTATTGGAAATTCGCTGAGTATGCAGGTTTGCTGCTACGGGGGTATTTTAATATATAGGATATCAGCTGTTTATAATCAACCAGTTAACTGTCAAAGTAATCAATACCTAACTAATACTATAAGAATACTATAACACTACTATAACAATAAGGACTGACATGGTTTCCTGAGAGCAGTGACTAAACAGTTGAATGAAGATTACATACAGTGTGGTCATACCGTATCAAAAATGAATCAAAGTGGAATTGAGCTATCAAAGTTACAACTGGAGTGACCTTACACATTCAGAAAAGAGGCAAATGAACTATGTATATCTGCTCGACAGTGGTAGTAGGTGGTGAAAAATTACTCAAAGTCATCTAAAAAAACTGAATGACCTTCCCTGAGCAGAGCTCGGCCCTCCAGGTTAAGCAATCCTTAAAATAAAGCAAGATAAATAATTTAAATGAATCTTTTTAACCCAATATCCTTACAACTGCCGCAGGAAAACAAACACCAGAGCTGTTTGGCTATCCGAGATTAACTCCCTCAGCGCAAATAAATCTGTTGTCCTAATACAGCTTTATTGCTTTCCTCTCCAAGTTGTTTGAGATTCTTGCTTACCTAAGAAAGAAATAACACTCATCAGAGAGTCCTTGATTAGTTTATTCATTTATAGACTTTAACATAAACTATGAAATCAACATTTTTGTTGCATTGCTCTTGATTTTGTATAAATAGTTGTTTCTTACAAGTAACTTTTAAAGACATTCTAACTTTTCAGCAATTTTAATTTTTAGAAAGTAATACTGCCCTTTCTATAGTATGTAGATTTATGGTGTATCAAGTATATTAGTATATCAAAGTATATCAAGTATATCGGTAGCTCTGTACATTTTAGAACACTTTTAAAACTCTTTGCAATTATCTCTGCACTCCAAGTTATGGAAGAATTCCATAGTAAAATCAAACGAATTCGCACGCAGCACGCTGACATGATGGAAGTGAATTTCCACATAAAAAACTTTAAAAACTCCAAATCAGTGTAAAATCTTACATATTCAATTTTTTATTAAATTCTGAAAACACTGATTTTTTGGCTGTTCTGATGCTCCTGGTTTCATTTATCTACAATGCTGGGAATACAATTTTGCGCATTATAAGGTTAGGAGAAGGTCCAGTCAGGCTTGAAAGTAGGCGTGAGGTTGCTGGGGATGATAAAAGTACACCAACAAATGAATAACAGGTTTTTCTAACGTAAAACCCCTATAAGGTAACGCACTGTGTTTAGTCGATACACATTTTCTTTAATAACTCAGTAAATATTTATACTAGAATGACGAGAGAGGGCTTAAAAGTTTCGCCTCACTAGTTCCCTTCATTTTCATGAATTTTTAATTTTACATCCGGGGCTTTTCTGACCCTTTTTGGGCCCAAAAACTCGAAATTTGAAAGATTAATCCCCAAAAAAGGGTTTAGAGTTTTCTTATTGTTTTGCCCAACGTACTTGTTCAACTAATTATAGAAAGGAACGTCCCTACCAAATTTGAAGTAAATCGGACAAAAAAATGCGACCGCTAGAGTGCAATGTATGTTATCTTGAACGACCCCCAAAACTTGTTCAGGGGGTCACGTTAGGAACTTCTATGGTGGTCCCGGGTTTAAGTTTCACCGTACGGATCATGCTAATGGTTTACTTTCCATAGAAAATTCACTAAAAACAACAAACATATATTAAAAGGAGGTTTAACATGACACCATGACACATGGCATGGTTGGTATACTGGTAAAAGAATAATACAATTTTACCTTTGGATGTTAATGAGTTGTTATTTGTCAGCGAATAAGAAAACGAGCATTGTTTATTAATTATCCAGTTTATTTGTACTCTGAGGAATAGTTTAAGTGGGCAAAACCGCAATAATGGAAGAGATTAATTAAATATTGGGATAGATGAGAGAAACTCCCCCTCCAGAGTCTGTGCTGGTGACGTACGTCATCCCTTTCCAGGCTACCTCAATCACAGACAGAACATCTGTGGGAGTTCTTCCGCCAAATGCATGGATGACTCATGGCACGCTTCTTTTAGTCATACGCGTAAGTACTCCATAAAGGCGGTCCCACACTTCTCGCGAACACGCCTGAACATTCGGCCAAACATTCTCTCGAGTGTTCATTCGAGTGACTGAACATTTGGTCCCGTGTGTTCCTGCATGTATTCAAAAGTTCGTGCAGCTCCCACACTTCTCGCGAATACTCCGAACATTCGGAGTTCGGCCGAATGTTTGGGCGTGTTCGCGAGAAGTGTGGTGCCGCACAACCAACCTGTTGCATGAGTTGTGTGAGACACTCGTAGGCAGTCGAGGTAGCTATGACGTCATTAGGCCATATGGATTAGTATGCAGTGCAGCCAACTTAACTCAAGTTAAATATTAATATCCTATGAAGAAGTAAATGTTGTCGACAGCCATTGGGACACGAAACGATTTAGTCCACCAGGAAACTCTCTATGCCTTCATTTATAATATGAGGTTTTTATGGTACTAACCTTGAAATAGAATACATATCTGACCAAACGGCGGTTTTAGCGAATTTCCCTATAGGGAAGAAGCTATTACCGTAGTCGGCATGGAAATACCTAGGCCCGGGACCATGATAACTTTTCGTTTTGAGACCCCCAGACCCCAAAAACACCATTCGTTCGAAACTGTATATATATATATATATATATATATATATATATATATTTAAATATGTCTAATATATATATATGTGTGTGTGTGTCCGTGGGTGCGATAACTCTCGTAAAAATGGTCCAATTTTGATGAAATTTGGTAAAACAGTGTAAACCAGCATTTATGACTATGTTCTAAAACCAGACAGATCATCCCATCCAAAGTGGTATTTTGGGGCAGTTTTGGACCCCAAAAATGGGTTTTTTGAAGTTTTTACATGTACAATTTTAAAAAGTATAATTTTAATTTTCACCATTAGATTCAAGTGAAAAAACGTGTTCTACGTCAAATGGTTACAGAGATATTGAAAGTGCTAAACAGTACGTTGTCCAATGTTATTCTTATGGAGGATAAGAATAAAAATTATATCTCGCTTATTTATGAACGGATAATGATGAAACTTGATATACGATTTCATCTGGTTGTGATCTGTTGTTATTTGCACAAAAAAATCAATTATTACAGATTATTCCCTAGCAGCAAACCTGCGTACTCAGCCCCATGTTATTCTTATGGAGAATAAGTAAAATGTAGGCCTAATGTCTCCCTTAATTATGAACTTTATTTAATAGAACTTTGTATGTGGCTTCACCTTGTTGAGTTATATTGATATTTGCATTAGGAATTGTTTGTGATCCTTGTTTCAGCAAACCTGCGTGCTCATCCCCCATGTTATTCTTATGGATAAAAATCAAAATGGTATATATCGCTTATTTATCAATGTATATTGATGAAACTTGGTGTGTGGTTTCACCTAGGTGATTTATAGCTTGAAAACCCATATTTTGTGTTCTTTGTTGCAGCATACCTACGTACTCAATGTTATTCTTATGGAGAATAATTAAAATTGTATATATCGCTTATTTGTGAATATACTTTTATGAAACTTGCTATCCGGCTTCATGTGGTATTAAGACATATATTATGCGTTGGAAATTCGCTGAGTACGCAGGTTTGCTGCGACGTGGGTATTTAATTGTTGTTGTTAAAAGTCTTAAGAATCGGCAATAGTTCTATTACATTTTCCCTGAGGTATCTGGTTCAAATTCGACTCAGATTACACTGAGATTACAAGGCTCTCGGAGTGTTTCAAAGTTTGGAGCCGTAAGTTGTTAGAGAAGGCCTTTAACCTCTTGAAACGCTCCTTCTCTGTCGTAATCAATCAGCCTTTTCAACGAATCTGCCTTTTACTTTACGGTTGGGCTGATGAGATTTTGTGACGTGCCAATCTAAAAACTCGTGTTAACAAGAAAGATAATTTAAATACAGTATATACAGAGTAAATACTCTAAATAATTATATTAATTTGTGTAGATACTAACATAAAATTATAAAATTGAACTGCTATATTTACGAGATAATTAGTAAAATATAGTATTACAGTATTTATTGTAATTTACATTTCAAATATATAACATAAGCATTCATCTATGTTGTGTTATTTTAATAAATGGGTTATTAAGCTAGTATTAAACAATGGATATGTTAATTAGTAAACTTAATCCCCAGTTAGGATTAAAATATGACAAATTAAACAAGTTATACCTTGATGCACCATTGACATGTTAAGAATAAGTAAAGATTTGTTATTGGTTTCAATTATAAAGGCGATTTAAATCTATAGGGAAATCTGCACATTATAAAGAATTGATTTTATGAATTAGCTATGATCCTTATGAATAAATATTTTCCTTTCATTAAATTAAGCAAAAAAAATTAAATCTTAACTAGCTGTTACCCGGCAGACGTCATGCCTTTGACTATTACCAACTAAAACCAAGATCACCTGTTCAAATAAACATATCATTAGCTTTTATGAAAACAACAATATCTTTCCATACGGTTTATATGGAAACCCTTTTGTGCCTCTTAGGAGGAACCCAATTGAGTTAGGACGAATTGGATGGCTTAAAAATCTTCTCCGTAAAATTTTACATATATATACCAAGTTTCATGGCCAACGGTCCAACGGTGTCCGAGTATATACAAACCAACATCCTTTTTTATAAATATAGATTCAAATTTTATATGTAAAATCGGGAGGCCTTGGGTCAGTTTGTATTTTTGTACATTTGTCCTTAGTTAACTTATTAGAAATAAAGTATTTTAATGTAATTATTGCGGGGTTTCCGGTGAATAACAAAGCTATGGAACATGAATCTGTTGTTCAATGTAAAAATATCACATATTTCGGGGGTGTCAATTTACAATTTGAAAAAATTTTATTTTCACAGTCAATACGAAATAAAGTTTAAATACAAAAATAAGAGTTCAAACGACATAAAGTAAAAAGTACCTGTTCCCACGTAATATTGCTATACCCAAAATATAATAAATACTATGCAGTAAAAAGTAATTTCCCTGCAGTCATTCTGCTTTTGTACATGGTGGTACTTTTTAAAATTTCAATTATAGACTCATACGTAAGTAATCACTCTTTTAAGTCTTATTGGAAAAGTTGAATAATTTTTAGAGCGAATAAAATGTTCTAACCTAGTCCAACGAATATTAGTGAATAGAATTCACTTTACGCTTTCATATACGAACTAGGAAAAAGCGAAGATAATTTAATTTATTAACAAATATAGTAGGAGCGAAAGAAGGCGAGGATTTTTTTTCTTCAGATGTAAAAATTCAAATAATACTTCTCTTCATTAAAATTGCGATTACAGCTCACACTAATCATCTGGCTTTTACTAAGAAGCCATGCACAAGTAATTTATTCTTGGGATGACAATAGCACATAACAATCTCACCACCTCAAAGGCGATATCATTATAACATAACACTCTACTGATCAAAGTATTGGGGACAACAGAAAACCCTGAAAGCATTGTTAATTATAAAATATATTGTTATTATTACACGTTCCACTCAACATTTTAAACATTTATATTTTCTCCTATTGCATTATTATACAATATAACATAAAGGGTTGTTTCAATTTTCCATAGCAATGAACCGATACAGTCCAATGCTCTTTTTAGCGAATTTACCCTATAGGGAAGAAGCTATTACCGTAGGTCTCATGGTAAGACTTAAGCCCGAGACCATGATAACTTTTCATTTTGAGGTCCCCAGATGCCAAAAACACCATTCGTTCAAATTTGTATATGTGTATATATATATATATATATATATAGTTTTCTAGTCCCCTTGATTGTGGTCCTAGCGTGTATCATTTTACCTGTTATTGTAGTCCACGTGGACTACAATTGAGGACCACATTTGGGGTGTCAAATCACATTTAAATGTGGTCCAGTGACGTTTCAAGCATTTTGGTGGGAAACTGTTGATTTTTTGCAGTGTTGCCAGTTTGCTTTAGTTTTATTTACTCAGTACAGTCTCAGAATCAGTGGTGAGCGCTTGCTGTTAAAATCTTCTACATTGAAAGTGTATGAACTAACTAACATTTAATAAAACTGTTATTATTTTATAATTTTTATTATTTGTATTACTATGTTCTATAATTTAATTTAATACAATCTGTCCTAATGAACTAGTTGAGCGTGTGTGTGTAAAATATTTTAGGTACGTATTTTGTTCCCTACCTAAACCTCAGTGCTACGCCCCAGTGGCACCAAAAGCTGCCATGTTATTCTTATAGAAAGAAAGGTTTTTCCTAAATGGTCCGAAAACGGTTCTTCAAATCTGCTCCCGGGCCATACCACGTTTTTAGGGGACTAAAGGTCTTTGGATACTTATTTTCGCGGCCTCAGGGCTCCGCCCCACTGGCTTTTTCTATCACTTCCCGACGTCCAATTTGGACGTGTGATGGTTCTTTGGATCTGTTTTACAAATCCGCATGTCTTGTATGGTGTCCCAACGTTAGATACATCCCCCCCACCAACCTTAGGGCTCCGCCCCCCTGGCAAAATTATAATGTTATTTTTTCTGGTTTCTTTGCGTGATTTTAGCCAATTGTCATTGATCTATAACATTTGGGTGCCCTAGCTTTTTTATGACCCCGACCTTAGGGTTCCGCCCCAGTCGCTAAAACATTGCCATGGTTATCCTTATTGAAAAATGAGTACTCCAGTTTATTGCGAAAAAGGCTCTTCAGATCTGCTCCCGGACCATAACATGTTGTTAGGGGACTAAAGGTCTTCCAAAAATGTTTTTCGCGACCACAGGGACCCGCCCCACTGGCTCCTTCTACCAATTCCAAACATCCAATTTGGACGTATTTTTTGGACATGTTTTACAAAGCCGCATGTCTTGAATTATGTCCTGATGTTGGACACGTCCCCCCACAAACCGCAGGGCTCCGCCCCCCTGGTAAAACTGTTGTGTTATTTTTTCTGTTTTTTTACGTGATTTTAGCCAATTGTCGTTGATCCATAACATTTGGGTACCCTAGATTTTTTATGACCCCGACCTAAGAGCTCCACCCCAGTCACTAAATATTGCCATGGTTATTGTTATTGAAAAATGAGTACTCAAGGTTATTACGAAAAAGGCTCTTCAAATCTGCTCCCGGGCCGTACCACGTTTTTAGGGGACTAAAGGTCTTTGGATACTTATTTTCGCGGCCTCAGGGCTACGCCCCACTGGCTTTTTTATCACTTCCCAACGTCCAATTCGGACGTGTGATGGTTCTTTGGATCTGTTTTACAAATCCGCATGTCTTGAATGATGTCCCAACGTTGGATACGTCCCCCCCACCAACCTTAGGGCTCCGCCCCAGTCGCTAAAACATTGCCATAGTTATTCTTATTAAAAAATGAGTACTCCATATTATTATGAAAAAGGCTCTTCGAATCTGCTCCCGGACCAAAACATGTTGTTAGGGGACTAAAGGTCTTCCAAAAATGTTTTTCGCGACCACAGGGACCCGCCCCACTGGCTTCTTCTATCACTTCCAAACATCCAATGTGGACGTGTTATGGTTCTTTGGATATGTTTTACAAAGCCGCATGTCTTGAATGATGTCCCGACGTTGAACACACCCTCCCCCACAAACTGTAGGGCTCCGCCCTCCTAGAAAAGTTGTCATGTTATTCATTCAGTTTTTGTTTGCTTGATTTCACCAATTGTCATTGATCCATAACATTTGGGTACCCTATAGGTTTTTAAAGACCCCGACCTTAGGACTCTGCCCCAGTCGCTATAACATTGCCATGTTATTTCTATGGAGAACAGAGTACTCCAGGTGATTGCGAAAAATGCTCCTCAAATCTGTTCCCGGACCTTACCAGGTGGTTGGGAGACTAAAAGACTTCGGATAATCTTTTCCCGATCTCAAGGCTCCGCCCCACTGGCTTCTTTATATTACTTCCAAACATCCAAATTTGTTGTTTGATGGATCTTTGGAATCGTTTTACAAAGATTCATGTCTTGAATGTACCCCAACGTTGGATATGTCCCCCCGCCACCAACCTTAGGGCTATGCTCCTTGGCAAAAATGCTATGTTATTCTTTCCGATGGTTTACGTGATTTTAGCATGTGTCGTTGATCCATAAAATTTGGATACGTTTTTTATAACCCCAAACTTAGGGGTTAAAAATGAAAAAAAGCTTAAACAAACTAAAATAGATTTTAAAAGGATATTTAATTAACCAAGCTTTTTATTCAATTGAAGAGTTTTCCACCTCTCTTAGAAGTTAATCTTGTTCCATTCTGTTTATTAAATATGCAGGCTATGTATTTATCATAATTATTAATACAAATATTGATGATATTCTTTGATCACCATGTGCATGTAAATGAATAAAGATATTTGACTATGACTATTCAGAATACATAACAAAAAATGAAATATGAAATTTCACTAAAACTGTTTTTATGATTTTAATTAAAATGTGATGGTTAATGGTGCTGTACATAGAACAAATGGAGATGGTTATATCTACAACATAATCTTAATATAAAAACTCAAATACCACTGACTGACTAACTCATCACGAAATCTCAAAAACCACAGAACGGTTTGCAATGAAATTTAAAACATACCTTCCTCTTGGGGTCTTAGGTGCTCACTAAGAAAGGGTTTTAATAAATTCCCATAGGGCTCCACCCCACGGGGAGTCAAATTTCCAATCCTGTGTTATTCTTACGGACACTCTCTTTAAGTTTGAGCTGATGAAAATACAAACAGCTGATCTTGATTCGTAGTAGTTCCATAGAATAACCACAGAATGCAGCACACACAACTGTCATAGTTTTTATAAATTACTAGCTGATGTACCCGTTCTTCGCACAGGTGTTTTCTTTACCCGTTCTTTAGTCAATGCAATTTGCATTTTAGATAGCTTGAAACAGCTGTTCTTGCTTCTGCTCTTTAAGCTGTCAAAAGGAAGTATCCACAGTTGTTCGCAATACAGTTTCTGAATGTTTACTTTCTTCTGAAATGTAAACATTGAAACTTAGGACGTTCATGGGGCGTAGCCCGAGGGGATTTTAAGGAAGTGAATAGGCCTTATGTGTTGCATGGGTTCAAGATCTACCTTTTTGTAAAGTTTCAGCCCAGTCGGTTCAGTAGTTTTTGCGATCACCCGGAACATCAGACAGACAGACAATAACCACCTCTTCTTTATAATATTATAGATTATTTGCGGGGCGAAGCCTGAGGGAACAGCTAGTATAATTATAATAAAAGCTTAACACTACGTTTTAACCAGAAAAAAGTACAATGATAAAATGATTTGTGTATTGTTTGACTATATTGTATATTGTTTGGTAGTTGAATAAAAATCAGATAAACAAATCATTTGGAACATAATTTACTCGTTAAGCAGGGTAATTTATAAAACTTTGATAACTTAGCGTTGTACAAATATTTATTTACTAATGAGAGGTCACAATTTGGATATTATTAATACTATAAATATAGCTGGTTTACCGTTATCATTGCGGGGATCTCACATCTCGCAGACATAAAGAGTAATTCAGTGGAAACATAATTTAAATAAAATAGCTTTATATACTGTCGCAAAAGAACAAGACGTATAATGCATGGCAAGAATCAAATGATCTTACTATCTAAACTGCTCCTAATTATTCACACACTTAAGCGCACAACAATAAGTCAGCAGCCATACTCTCCATTCAAAAGAAAAAGGGAAACAGCACAGTGACAGTTTTGTTATTATAGTTTGGAGTGACTTATCAAATACCAGCAACAAAGTGTTAAAATACAAAGTTTCGCGATGCGCAGTGCGCAGCTAGGAAAACACAACTGCGTAGCACACTGAGTAGCACGGAGTGCATTGCGTAATGCGCAGTGCGCTCCGCACAAAATGCGGTGCTATAAAAACCCAGTTATTCCCTGACAGACAGCTAAAACCTTCCTCCACCATTTAGGATCCCACTGGGATAAACTGAGACTTATATATCATAATCTGTAATAACAGTTTTGCCTCAACAGTACACCCCCTTTCCATAATATATTTAAAATGGCCCAAAAACAATAAATAATATTTGTTGTAAAATATTTAATTATCACTGACGAAATAAAAAAATGTCATACTGCTGTAAACAAATTAAATAATCTCTCATGTACAAAGATAACAAAGTTATACTATACACTCATACTATAATCTTGATAGTATGATGCTCTCACACCTTTTACCATGAAAAAAAAACAATAGCCAAACCATAAGTTTGTTTATAATTTACAAGATTAGATGTTTAAATATAAAAACAAACTTATAGGTGAATTATCTGCACAAAAATGAGTTTTATTATGACCAAAAAGTCATTAAAGTGATTATAAAGTGTTTAAGAAAAATAAAATTGCTATAGTATGTCACTTCACAAAATTGCTTACACGTTTAAAATATAAAAACAAACCGAATCAATTACAAATTGTAAATGAAAATCTCATACTTAGTCTTGATTAGAAGTTTCAAAAACATCTTCAAATAAATGATATCAGGAAACGGATACATACCCTCCCTTTTAGCCCAGCTTCAATAAATAAATTAATGTTGATTTGCTAAACATAGAATATAACGTGGGCCAAAGTAAAATTACATAAAATCTTCTAAAAAACCTTTTTCAGAAATATCCACCCAAATCCCTTTTTTGGAGTCACTACAACTGCAGAATCCTTTGCTACACACAGTGGTTTAAAGAGGGAAATGCATCATGGTTAAGAAGCAACATATTTCGAGTATCCTCTGTTGGTCAGTGCTAACTTGACCTGCATATCAAGTTTTAGAGACAAATACAATTTTATAAAACGAAAATAGGAGGATTAACATACAAATACATATGTTGATATGTTAATGTAAAAATACAAACGTTAAAGCTTAAGACAATTAATTCAATCTAGTTAACTATTTCAGTTACATATTTTAAGTAGGCCTAAACAAACCCCGACTCTTTTATTATCCCCAACTTTTTTTATCTGAAAATTTAGTTTGATTTCACAGAGAATCTGGTATGTTGGATGAAATTGGGTGAAACCGGCTGAAACTCTGGTAATAAATTGTGATGAAAGGGTAAGAAAACTATGGGCCTATCCCACTATTAGCATTGAATACATACATCTCTATCCGTACAGCTAAGCTCACAAGCTAAGCTGTATAGATAAATCTATGTATTTATTCCATGCCATTCAATACCACAGTGTGATTTTGTTATGGACCGTCTTTGTTGGCTTGTTGACTGTATTTCAGCGGACTAAATACTAATTAAATGTTGGTTAATATGAAGACTTTAACTATCAAAACATTGAAAGCAGTTAACTTTTATAGAATATTTAATCCTGATGGACCAATTTGAAAACATTTAATAAGATTTAACTTAAGTAAAAAAAAAGAATTTGGCATGAAGAGACGAAAATCTGATTCTGATTCAATATACAGAACTAAATTAATATCAAAGTTTAAACCAAACTATTAAATCCCCTTTTTAAGTTGTTTTGCATGCAGGCGGTTGAAATTTTACACAAATTATTATGAATTCTATATAACAATAACGTGTACAAGGAACGTGTAACCACCTATTCAAAGTAAACTACTAAACGTAGAGAGGCCAGTTTGGTGTCAAAAGATTTCCCTTAGGCGAAGGATGATGAAAAAAATACGATATCCTAAATTTACTCAGTTTTACATTTGCAATCGGCAAAAACACTGTTTTTGCCTTTTTTCGTCATCCCCATGTATAAGGAACGTGTAACCACCTATTCCAAGTAGACTACTGAATGTAAAGAGGCCAGGTTATTGGTGTCAAAAGATTTCCCTTAGGCCCAGTATGATGAAAAAATGTGATATCCTATATAGTTGTAAGTTTATAATTGGCAAAAAACACTATCTTTTTGGCCATGTTTTATTTGCAATCATTTTGTTTACCATGTGTTCCCTAATTTTCTTCCAAATTCAATGCAACAGCTGAGTAAAGTTAAGGTTGTTTTTGTAAACAAAGCAGACAACTATTCCTAACTAATTTTAGGTTTTTGGATTAAAATTTACAAGCAGTAAGGAACAGAAATTCCATGCTGAGTGGGTGTAGAGTTTTTAATACTGTATAAAAAGTCAGCAAAGTTCAATTCAGTTTTAATTATTCTATATTTCCTATTTATATTTCAGATTTTGTTTACTTTTCCTCTTGCAGCGAAATTGGGGTTTATCACTGTTAATGGAACCAGAGTAGATGATTTCCCTTTTATAAATCCTGGGTCTCAGAAAATGTGACAACAGGGTGGCATTCTAGCGATTCAGTGCTTGAATTGTAGTTTTTAAAGTTTTGTGTAAGACTAAATCAAAAGCTTTTTTTAAACATCGATGATAGCCATTATACTCACTAAAGTAGTATAGCGATATGTGTATGAATACATAAAAAACATGACTAAGACACAAATATAGTTAAAAATGGGAGGAAAAAATGTAAAGGTAAAATTGACCACTTAAGGTTTGTGAAGGTTAAGACGATTGATATAATCCAGTAAATTATATTTCAGTTACACATTTCAAGTTTAATATTCCGATTCAGTTTTCTTATCTTAAAAATTTAGTTAGATTTCGATTTCATGTGTGTATTGGATGAAACTCTGGGAAGAAATTCAATGTAATGGATAAGAAAACTAAGGACTATTGACCATTAGCATTGAATACAATGTGAAATAATGTTCTACACATTTTATAGCTAATTTTCTATAAGTAGCTTGCACATTCCATTCTGAGAAGCGAAAATAGTAAATAGTAAACAAAACAATGACAGTCTGTCGATATATGAATAATCATTATAACAGATATTTATTTAATTGAATTTAATTGAGAAAAATCACACATGTGACATAAACCAAATACAACTCCCATCCATATGAATAACATGGGGACTTGTAAGTCTCATGGGGCAGAGCCCTGTGGCCTAAATGGAAAATCTAAAGCCCGTTTGCACATCTGCACTCCTAGACGTGCTGTTTAGTGGATAAAATGTGGGGGTAAATCATAAAACAAAAAGCCTTATTGTTTACAAAGTTTGCATGTAGCGTATTAATAATATAGATGGATTAATTATGTTTTTTTGTTGGTCTGTCTTTAGATAGTTTGTATGTTAGTAGATAAAATACAATTAAATGTTGGTAAATAGGTAGATTGTATTTTGTACCTATTAGTTATAAAAGCAGTGGCAGTAGTTAGGTTAGTTTGTATTACAAATTTGAACCCGATGAACAAACCTTTAAAGAAAAAAATTAGTTTTTAAGAAAGAATTTAGCTGGAAGTGACACCAAAATGAGTTTGATTCAACATCCTAAACTTAACTAATAACAAAATTTAAACTGAACCCTTTTGGGCTATTGCATGCAGGCGTAAAATGTCTTTCCCAAAAAGACACTTTTTGAATTTAGACACGTTCTAATTAATATTTTAATAAGCATTATATTTGAGCAATATTACAACAATATCTTTAAATTTTGCACGGCGGATTCCCATTTTGTTACATAAATTAGCTTTTCAAATATAAATTGTTAAGTCATTAAATTTATTTTTTAACTTGTGAAAAATACTTCTTTAGTTTGTTTAAGCCCGTCATTTTTGACAAGCTAATAATAACTAGTATTTTAATATTAAATATGTTAGGGCTTTGTTACAATAACACCTTAAAATGTTGCAAGGCAGTAATCCCTTTTGATTACAGTGATTTAAAAATAAGAGTTATATAAATATATATTTTTAAAAAACAATTATGAATCCACTACATTTATTTCATTACTAATGAACAGTGTTGCATTAGTTGTTTTAACCCTGTAATTTTTTACGAGCTTACAAAAGCTAGTATTGTACATAGTAAAGAAAATTTGGCTAAGCCATTTTTAATATCACTTAATACAACAATAACAAGCTAAATGTTTAAAAGAAACTAGTCCTGTAACATTATCATATCCTATACATTTATAAAGGAAAGGTGGTGTCTGTCTGTCTGACTGTCTGTTGACTTGTATGTTCCTTTTTAACGTAAACAATGCTAAACTAATCGACCTGAAAATTTGCATGTAGGTTGACAATAATTTAGCTTGGCTACATATAGGCATATTCTCAGCCTATATTAAACCTAAGTTTAATCAAAATCGTTAAAGCCTTTTTTGATCAATTTCGATTTTTCATGTTTTTAGCGAATTTCCCCTATAGGGAAGAAGCTATTACCGTAGGTCTCATGGTAAGATTTAAGCCCGAGACAATGACAAATTTTTTTTTTTAGGTCCCCAGATGACTAAAACACGATTCGTTCAAATTTATATATATGTATATATATATATATATATATATCTATATATATATATATATATCTATATATATATATATATATATATATATATATATATATGTGTCCGTGAATGCGATAACTTGAGTAAAAAACGTCCGATTTCGATGAAATTTGGCTCAAATGTGTAAAGTGACATTCATGACTTTAAGTTCGAAAACCAGAAAAATCGGGCCATGGGAAGGGGGATTTATGGGGGTTTTAAATTTTCCAAAAATCAGTTTTTTGCATTTTTTACCCTAAAATTTTTAAAACACTTAATTTTGGTTTAGACCATGTTATAGAGCTTAAAAAAAACAAATAATATGGTATTTTGAATTATTAAGCTAGGTTAAGTGGTTGCGGAGAAAATCCAAAAAAACCTGCTCATAAAATCTCCTATGTTAATCTTATGGGAAAAAGGTTTTTGGCTTTTCCTAAGTTAATTTTGATGTAAACTTCACATTTGCTTTTACCAATCAATTCAGCTCCACAAAACAATCATTTTGGTGTTTAAATTGTGATTCTACGTCCAACCGTTGCAGAGATATTCAAAGTGCTAAACACAGTACGTTGTCCAATGTTATCCTTATGGAGAATAAATAAAATTTGATATCTCCATTATTAATGAATGTATATTGATGAAACTTGGCACGTGGGGTCACGTAGTACTGGTATATTGATATTTGCACAAAAAATTGATTTTTTGTTGATTATCCCCGTAGCAGCGAACCTGCGTACTCAGCCCCCATGTTATTCTTATGGAGAATAAGTAAAATGTAATGACTCCCTTAATTATGAACATAAATTAATACAACTTGCTATGTGGCTTCACCTTGTTGATTTATAATGATATTTGCATAAAAACCCATTTTTTTAGTTCCTTGTTGCAGCAAACCTGCTTACTCATCTCCCATGTTATTCTTATGGAGAATAATTAAAATTGTATATATCGCTTATATATGAATATATTTTTATAAAACTTGGTATGCGGCTTTATATGGCATTAAGACATATATTATGCATTGGAAATTCGCTGAGTACGCAGGTTTGCTGCGACGGGGGTATTTTTTTATAGTTTTGGGGGGATATTTACCCTTACAAATAAAAAATTTTAAAAAATGATCAAAACGCCTGTAGACATCATGAATTAGTACCTACATACCAAATTTCATTATAATCGGACAACCGATGTCGCCTCTAGCTCTGTACACACATACACACACACACACACACACACACACACACACACACACACACACACACACACACACACACACACACACACACATGCGCTTGCACGAACGCGTGCACGCGCGCGCGCACGCACGCACGTACGCACACACGCACACACGCACAGACGCATAGACGCACGGGCGCACGGACGGACGGACGGACGGACGGACGGACGGACGGACGGACGGACGGACGGACGGACGGACGGACGGACGGACGGACGGACGGACGGACGGACGGACGGACGGACGGACGGACGGACGGACGGACAGACGGACGGACAGACAGACGGACGGACAGACAGACGGACGGACAGACGGACAGATAGACAGACAGACAGACAGACAGATAGACAGATAGACAGACAGACAGACATATTGTAAAAATCACATTTTTGGGTCCAGGGAGCACCAAAACAAAAATGTCCACTAACAACTCAAATTTGAAAATGTTGATGCTAACAATACACCATATACACTATGTATAGGGGGAGAAAGTAAAAGGTGTGTGTGTGTCTGAGTTTCGAAGTATGCATGCAGGTTGAACAGCTTGGAAGCTGTAAAAGACTTATGGAAATCTGGCAACGTTGCACGTGGACCACAATTGGGATATATAACTTGGACCACAATCAAATGTAAAGTGATACTCGTACTGGACCACATTCAATGGTGTTTTGCTACCTGCCTTCACATAATGGCCGTGGACTACAATTGAATGTGAAGTGACAGATGCAATTACAGAAAACAGCGTTAATATTTTTGTAATACAAAAGAAATATAAGACAGAAAGGTGTTTTTCCAACTTGTACATGCAAAAAAAATTCTTATATAACATTAGAATTTGAAAATATATGATAATTTCTTATGGACTACAATTGAATGTGGTTTGATGCATGGACTACAATAGAGGGATCTAGGTGAATATATATATATATATATATATATATATATATATATATATATATGTCCGTAAGCACGATAACTCTCGTAAAAAAGGTCCGATCTTAATGAAATTTGGTACAAATGTGTAAAGTACCATTTATTTGAACGAGTTCGAAAACCAGATGAATCGCACCATCCGAAGGGGGTTTTTTGGGGGGTTTTGTACCCCAAAAATGTGTTTTTTGAGTTTTCACATGTAATTTTAATTTAAATCAAATTGTAATTTATACCATTGAATTCACCTTAAACAAACAAACAATTTGATATTTTGATCATTGCTCTACGTCAATTGGTTACCGAGATATTGAAAGTGCTAAACACAGTACGTTGTCTAATGTTATTCTTATGGAGAAAAATAAAAATTGTATATCTCGCTTATTTATGAACATAAACTGGTGAAATTTGGTATATGGCTTGATCTGGTTATGGTTTACTGTTGTTTGCACAAAAAAATTTGTTCACCTATGGTTCCTGTAGCAGCAAACCTAGGTACTCGGTCCCCATGTTATTCTTATGGAAAATACTTGAAATGTTATATATCGCTTATTTATGAATGTATATGGATGAAACTTGGTATGTGACTTCACTAAGATGAGTTCTATTGATATTTGCATAAAAACCCATTATTTTGTTGCCTTGTTGCAGCAAACCTGCATACTCATCCCCAATGTTATTCTTATGGAGAATAATTAATATTTCAAATATCGCTTGCTTGTGAATTTATTTCTTTTGAATCTTGTTAAGCGTTTTAATGTGTTATCTTATATATTCATTGGAAATTCGCTGAGTATGCAGGTTGCTGCGACGGGGGTATTTATAAATTTATATTGTAGTTAAAGTTAAGGTTGAAACTCGTTTTAGGATTAAAATCATACCAACTTCTAGAGTATTTCTATGAGTACATCATAAATAAAGAATCTTTAATATAACTTTGAAAATACAACTCGTACGAGACTTCGACGGGATGTAATTGAATAGTTATACAACATATGAAAGAATTTGCAGTGTAAGAGTAAATATAGTAAAAAGTCTTTTATAACGTCTTTAATCATATCTCATGGTTACAAAAAAGTACCACGCTAAACAAACTGTTTGTTTGTTGACAAATGAGCAAACCAAATGAGTACACGAAGAATAGGTGCTTGGGAGTAGAGATTTGTGATGGACTTTAGAGAAGATAAATATTATCAAAAAGGATGACTTGCGTGATGCTAGGCTAGATAAGTGGCTTCATAACACCACTTATCACAGTTAATTAGGTCACGAGTGTGGTAGTGTTGGTGCAGTGAGACGGGTGCAAGTGGATATATTACATTGGTGAGTAAATAGCGTTAACAAATTAAACTAAACTGAAGCAAAATAAAACTCCACTGTGGCCATACAAATATAATAAATAATAATTATTATAATTAATAATTCTAGGAAAGATAATAAAAATACTAACCAGTTAGCCGTGTTTTTAGCGTAGAAGATTAGAACCTAGTTTGTTTTCAAATGTGATGTATATTTATCACGTTTATACCAAGCTTTCTATACCAATACCAATGCTGTATTACACAACAAATTAATCTGACATTCTTCATGGTGAATATTTTTATTTCATGACGATTTTCAATTCACATTTTGTTTTCTACTGGGACCACAAGCGGTCATAAGGCCCTTAATACCCCAGTGATAAGCTTTAAAATACAATAGAAAAATTACTTTCATTTCCCCACGCCGCAGATAACGAAATCCCGCTCACGAAAACAAATCAATTACCGAAGAACTTGGCTTCCGACACTGAATAGTAACGCGGAATAGTATGCACATGCTAGTCTTGCTTATCTGTTAAGCTTTAAAAATACAATAGACAAATTCCTTTCGTTCTCTTAGTAATTGTCTCAGGAAAAGGAACTTATTTATACCTTGTTTTGAGCATTTAATAAAATATATTTGGGAATAGAAGAAAAAGCGCTAACGTTTAGCAACGTTCCATAACCTGTCAGAAGAACTGGCCGCAGGTTTTATTAGTTCCTTCCAACTAATACTTTTTTAGCGAATTTATATGTATATATATATATATATATATATATATATATATTAAACGTTAAAATATTAATATTAAACGTTAAAAACTTAAAAAACCCATTTTTGGGGTACAGAACCCTCCCAAAATACCCCTTTTGGTGGAGCGATCTTGCTGGTTTTCGAATTTAAAGTCATAAATGTTGCTTTACATGTTTGTACAAAATTTCATCAACATTGGATAATATTTATGAGAGTTATTGCACCCATGGACACATTATATCCATGGATGCAATAACTCTCATAAATATTATCCAATGTTGATGAAATTTTGTACAAACATGTAAAGCAACATTTATGACTTTAAATTCGAAAACCAGCAAGATCGCTCCATCAAAAGGGGTATTTTGGGAGGGTTTTGTACCCCAAAAATGGGTTTTTAAGTTTTTAACGTTTAATATTTTAGTAAATCAAATTTTAATTTTCACCATTGAATTCAGCTTAAAAAAACCCATTTGGTGTTTTGATCATTGCTTTACGTCCATTTGTTACAGAGATATTGAAAGCGCTAAACACAGTACGTTGTCCAATGTTATTCTTACGGAGAATAAGAAAAATTGTATATCTTGCTTATTTATCAACTTATCCTGACGAAACCCGGCATATTGCTTCATGTTGTTGTGGTTTATTGATATTTGCACAAAAAAAACAAATTTTGCCAATAATTCCCGTTGCAGCAAACCTGCGTACTCAGCCCCCAAATTATTCTTATGGAGAATAAGTAAAATGTTATCTCCGTTAATTATGAACATAAAACAATAAAATTTGATATGTGGCTTTACCTAGTTGAGTTGTATTAATATGGGTATAAAAATCCATTTTTGTGTTTCTTGTTTCAGCAAACCTCAGCCACCATGTTATTCTAATGGAGAAAAATTAAAATGTCATAAATCGTTTATTTATGAATGTATAGTGATGACACTTGATATGTGGCTTTTCGTGGTATTAAGACACATATATATGTATTGGAAATTCGCTGAGTACGCAGGTTTGCTGCTACGGGGGTATTTTACGTATACATACTGGTGACTCAAATTTCCTAAGATTAATCAAAACTTCCAGCCATAATGAATCTGGCGGTTATCCTGACTATTCCTCTACCATTATCCGTCTGTCTGTCTGTATGTGTTTTTTAATCAATACAACATATCTTATGAACCACTTGAGGTACTGACTCGAAATTTTGTACGTTTATTATACTAGTTATAGTTTAGAGATGATTCGGTAATGAATTTGACGTTTCTAACTTTAACCGTTTCAAAACAGCGTGCCATTTCAATTTAAAAAACTTAATATCATGAAAACAACCAATAACTGATTTATGTATTAACATGTTTTTTAAATTTTAAGCCAAAAAAAGATATAACGGTTTTAATGATCAATTACAACGTTTATGAGTAAAATCGTGCAACTACAATCGTGTTAATATCCAATCCCGTCCTTCCCTAGTTTACCATCTCGCACCTCGTGTAATCCTGTAGGAGTGATGTGGTTGAAGTTTGGTAGGAAGAGAGCTAATACACTAGAAGCAAACGTAGACATACTCTTAATCTGATCAAAATATACTTTAGGGCTTCGCCATAGTTCCATGCCTGTTCTATGCATATGTTACCCATCCCACACATTTGGTAGGACGATAGATAAAACAACACATTCAAACATATAACTTCTAGTTCCAAAAATCTGCTGGCACTAAGATAGAATGAACGGTGGTAATCAAGAAAGATCTTGCAAACGAATCGCTAATATTTCTTGAAAACTATTTGAGAATTAATGGAAAAGGTGCTAACACAACTTTATTCTATAACTTGTTAAAAGTACTGATCAAGTTTTTTCCAAGTAATGCTTGATTATATATTCATACCTACTAATTAATCCAATTTCCTAAAAATAATTAAACTTCCCCACATAAAGTTTTACATTTTCAGCCATAATGAATCTGGCGGTTATCCTGACCCTGGCGGCCTGTGCCTCTACCGTCCTGGGAGCTCGCATCCTGGCGGTGTTTCCCATTCCAGCCAAGAGCCACCACATCCTGTTCCACGCCATCCTGAGGACGCTCGCCGAGGCCGGTCATGATGTCGTGTGCTACAGCGGCATCCCCGCAGACAAGGAAGTCGCCAACCTCACCGTCATACAACTGTCTAACGTCGTATCTATAGAGAAAACTAGTATGTACATCAAGTTTTATTTTAAATTTTTATTTGGGATGCATTCAATTTTACCATCTATTTATATGGCAAACAATAACATTGAACAATGATTAAAAATTTTGAAAGTAAATTTGACATTGGTCCCACTTATCCAGTAACAGATCTAGTTTTATATCAATTTATAACAGTGAAACAATTTCAAGCGAATCGATAAGTTTCAGCGTAATTTATATATAGACTCGTCGTAAGCCAGCAGATTGAAGTTGTGAGAGTTAAACTGAATGGCTTTCGAGTTTTTAGCGAATTTCCCCTATAGGGAAGAAGCTATTACCGTAGTCGGCATGGTAAGACCTAGGCCCGGGACCATGATAACTTTTCGTTTTGAGGTCCCCAGACCCCAAAAACACCATTCGTTCAAAACTGTATATATATATATATATGTGTGTGTATGTGTCCGTGAGCACGATAACTCTCGTAAAAATTATCCGATTTTGATGAAATTTGGTATAAACGTGTAAAGCAACATTTATGACTTTAATTTCGAAAACCAGCCAGATCGCTCTACCCGAAGGGGTATTATGGGGGGGTTTTGTACCCCAAAAATGGGTTTTTCAAATTGTTTACATATAATTTTGGAAATAGTCAAACTTTAGTTTTTCCCATTGGATTCAGCTTAAAAAACACACAATTTGGTATTTTGATCATTTCTCTACGTCAATTGGTTTCCGAGATATTGAAAGTGCTAAACACAGTACGTTGTCTAATGTTATTCTTATGGAGGAAAATACAAATTTTATATCTCGCTTATTTATGAACGTATACTGACGAAACTTGGTATACGGCTTCATCTGGTTGTGGACCATTGATGTTTGCTCAAAAAACAATTTTTTACCAAAGGCTCCCGTAGCAGCAAACCTGCGTACTCAGCCCCATGTTATTCTTATGGAGAATAAATAACGTGTTATCTGCCTTCATTATGAAAATAAATTAATGAAATTTGGTATGTGGCTTTACCTACATGAGTTATATTGATATTTGTGTGAAACCTCATTTTTGTGTTCCTTGCTTCAGCAAACCTGCATACTCAGCCGCCATGTTATTCTTATGGAGAATAATTAAAATGTCATAAATCGTTTATTTATGAATGTATATTGATGAAACTTGGTATGTGGCTTTATGCAGTATTAAGATACATATATATGCATTGGAAATTCGCTGAGTACGTAGGTTTGCTGCTACGGGGGTATTCTTGATGTGCGTTGTCCTAACTGACAATTTATTCCTTCATAGTAGGGATTTCTAAATCTAGAAGTATTGTTATATTTGACAAAAAACCAAAGAACATCAATGACTCTTTTTTGGTGTGTGATTGGAACGTTTGTATAATATCTTTAAATTTGACGTGCATGGAGTTGCGAAAGCTTGTCCCCTACAACCATTGACAATAACTCTGAATTGAGTAATTATGTTCACCAATGATTCCTTTGATGTTTTACTCAGTAGCAATTGAGTTTGACAAACTCTTGATTTCATTCGTTGCCTTTCACACCACATGTGATTTTCCTAAGTTAATCTTTGGTCATTGTTAAGTTACAAATCCTTTACTACAGTTAGGTTTCGGGTAGTTACCGAGGGCAGTTTTCTTGCCTTTTAAAAGAAAAACAGTAGAACATTGTTGTTGTTGTGAAAATAGGATCTGTAGATAGTAGTGTTCAAGGTTTGAATCTAACAACCAAAGGAAAAGTTTTCCTTCACAGGAGTTCGACATCCTTGGATCAATTACGCACGGGGGGGAAAAGGTGTATCACATGTCTCCAACGCTTATCATTATACGTTAGTAGGCAACAGGGTAAGTCATTAAAGCATTTTTGTTTCAGTGACGAGAGAGGTACTGGATTCAATGCTAAACATGAGCCCAATAGGAGCGGCTACACTACTTTGGCGAAAAAGTAAGAGGTTCATCGGGAATATAAATGAAGATAAAAACTTCGTGGAGCTTATTAACTCAAATCAAAAGTTCGATTTGATTTTATTAGAGGCATTTTTTGCTCAAGAATCACTTTTTGCTCTCGGATACAAGTTCAAAGCTCCTATAATCAATATACAACCGTTTGGTGCATTCAGTTTAGTCAACCGCGTTCATGGAAACTCTTTAAATCTGGCTTTTATCCCGGATTACGCTTTCCCATGTTCAGATCGCATGTCGTTCTACCAGAGGGCGCTTAACGCTTATTCCATATTGAGCGTGCTTTTCAAATACTACGTTTATTACATCCCCGAGCAAGACCAGTTTATGAGGAAGCTATTTGATGACCCATCACTGCCTCCTCTGTCAGACATGATGCAGAACAATTTAGCGTTGACCTTCTCCAACTCTCATCCCTATGTCCACTACGCTCAGCCCTACACGCCCAACATCCACCCGATTGGAGGAATTCATCTGGTCAAAGAGAGGAAGCCATTGCCTGCTGTAAGTGAGGTTCTACATTACCTATGTTGATGTGGCTGTAAATAATACTCAGTTGAAAATAATCCATCACGCTATCACACAAGTGTTGTTTTACTATTCAGTAAAATCTGTGAGAGAAAAATATTCAATTCCTTTTAAAATTCCTTGAATTTTGTTTTATCCGCGAAGTATTTTAGTCTTTTACTCGTTTTATAATGTTATTGAAGTTGACGTTACTAATATCAACATTAATCAGTATTTAATTAATCATTAATTATTAATCATAAACTAGGTTGCCAATTTAAAAAAGAAATAACGTTACCTACATCAACTTTTAACTAAAGCCGGGAGCTTCACTTGAGGAGGTAGCTTTTGGGGGGCAGATTGGGGTAGTATTACGCAGATTAGTTATTCGGGGTTAGATTTCCGTGGTTACTTTTCCAGTGCTAGTTTTACTGAAATTTGTATTACATTTTAGCGAATTTTCCCTATAGGGAAGAAGCTATTACCGTAGGTCTCATGGTAAGACTTAAGCCCGAGACCATGATAACTTTTCGTTTTGAGGCCCCCAGATGCCAAAAACACCATTCGTTCAAATTCATATATATGTATATAGGTAAATACATAGGTATACATATGTGCCCGTAGGCACGATAACTTTCGTAACATGGTCCGATCTTGATGAAATTTGTTACAAACGTGTAAGGCATGATTTATTTTCATGAGTTCGAGAACCAGACAGGTCGCTCTATTTTAAAGGGGGTTTTGGGCTGATTTTGTGCCCCAAAATTTGTTTTTTTTTTAACTTTTTACATGTAATTCTTCTTAAACCCAAACTTTTGTTTAGACAATTAAATTTAGCTTAAAAAACAAACAATTTGATATTTTGATCATCGCTCTAAGTCAATTGGTTAAATGTGCTGTAAAAAGTACGTTGTTCAATGTTAATCTTATGGAGAATAAGTAAAATGTTATATCTTGCTTATTAAATAATAAATATTAATGAAACTTGGTATGCGGCTTCATCTGGTTGTGGTCTATTCTTATTTGCACAAAAACAATGTTCACCGATACTTCCTGTAGCAGCAAACCTGCGTTCTCAGCCCCCATGTCATTCTTATGGAGAATAAGTCAAATATTATGTCTCCCTTAATTATGACATAAATTAATAAAATTTTGTATCTACTTTCACCTCTTCTTGAGTTATACTGACACTTGCATAAAAAAGCCATTTGTTATGCTCCTTGTCGCAGTAAACCTGCTTACCCATCCCCCATGTTATTGTTACGGAGAATAATTAAAATATGGTATACATCGCTTATTTATGAATGTAGATTGATGAAACTCGGTATGTGGCTTCACCTAGTTGAGTTATATTGATATTTTAATAAAACCCATATTTTTCGTTCTTTTTGCAGCAAACCTGCTTACTCAGCCCCCATTTTATTTTTATGGGGAATGATTCAAATGTTATATATCGCTTATTCATGAATTAATATTGATAAAACATGGTATGTGGCTTCACCTAGTTGAATTGTGTTGATATTTGCATCAAAATTGTGTCAGTAAACCTACATACTCATCCCCAATGTTATTCTTATGTAGAATAATTAAAATATCGCGTATATATTAGTTAATATAGTTTTATGGGACTTGGTAAGCGGCTTTATGTAATATTAAGACAAAAATGTTCATCGGAAATTCGCTGAGTACGCTGAGGTTTGCTGCGACGGGGGGTATTATTAAACTACCACCACTTAATTAAACTACTTCAACCGTTAACTTTTGGTCTACTTACATACATAATATTTTACCGGCCCTTAAATTTCGCGGCCGGAAAACTACCCCCAAATGTTTGACTTCAAAATGACGTAGGGGTTTATTCATGGGGTACTTTTCTGGGGTATTTTTCCGCCACCCCTCTAGAATGAGCTATGCTACTTTGCACGATATTTAATACGGTTTATTTCGTAAGTTCCTGTAATATTGACAAAACCCTTTCTATGACCTAGTGCTATACTATCTCACATGATCTTCTATCCCAAAATGCATTCATAGGAGATGAAGAAATTCCTGGACGGGTCCTTGGAAGGAGTGATCTACTTCAGCGTGGGTTCCGTCGTCCCCGACCACCTTCTAGGTGACGACTACTTCAACAGCTTCCTCGCCGCCTTCCGCCGCCTTCCCCAGAGAGTGTTGTGGAAGACAAAGAGAGAGCTTAAGAATCTGCCAAACAACGTCTTGACATCAAAGTGGGTGCCACAACAAGACGTGTTGGGTGAGTTCGCCAACTATTTCATTATATGTCAGCTTTAGATTAGGTCTTTGTTATCATTAGCCAACGAACTCATGGGGGTATATAACAACTAAACTATGGACATAATATAACATAATCATGTCAAAAGAAAAAGTATCATGTTAGTTTTGTAATCAGAATAATAGTTCACTTAGTTATATGTTCCGCCGTGCGAGTGTCACGTCTCATTGGTTGTTGTAGTATTTATTATAGTGTCGTTTCGCTCTGTCGTTGGTCTGAAGTCACCCGGATATTGCTTGCAATGTGCAGAGCTCTTGGGAGTTGCTTTGTGAGCCCCTTATCGGCACTACCGACGTGCAACGTGGTGTGCAGATCATAGAGTGAGTAACTGTCAAAGAAGCACCACTTATGTTTTGTGTCCTAACGTTTTTCCACGTTGTTTGTTCTGTAATGTCAGTTTGTTGTTCGTCGTTTTCTTCTGTGTCTTCATAATGGTGCTGTAAACGTGCTGCTCGAGTCAGATGGGGTCCTGGAGGAGAGCAAGCGACTGAGCTTGGGCTTCGGTGGATAGGGCTCTTCAGGGAGTTCCTTCCCCCCACTATTTCGCCTGCCACATGGCATGGGACCTGGGCACCCTCTCCTGCCTGCCTCATCGCCCCCCGGTGGTCGCCTCATCGCCTGACCCGCCCTAATATGCCGCCTGCCGCAAGTCCTTTTTTATATTGAATGAACTATTTATTTATTTAGTCAACATGAATGCTCAATGACTGCCGTGGACTGTTGATTCTTTGGAAGTTAAAAAAAAAGTTTTTTAGTTTTAATTCACAGCCTTAGTAGTCATTGTTGTTTATTTGGAGCCCCACATTAGATCACATCAATTTAATTGTAAAAGTTAAGTTTATTGTTATTTTATGTCATGTCTTGCTGTTATTTATTTATTTATGACCTTTAAAACAGTTACATAAAAAAACACCGTTAAACTTTATTTTTTTTAAACTCAACTTTAAATTTTGAATTTTGATTTGGAACTTTAATTTGACACCTTTAAACAAATCTTTGAATTGTGATTAGTTTGCACTTTAAATTAAAAAATTGTTAACCATGGGAAAGGTGAGAGTTGAGACTGAAACCATTTAAACTGTGATATTGGGGCTGATTTTACAAGTGTTTTGATGTTGTTTTTGAATACAGTTAGTGCCTCTCAACGGTGAGTTTTATTAAACCTTTCATCCACGGCCTTCCTTGTGGTTAGGTAGGGCTGTGAGCTGCCCCCTCCCGCACCGTCATCATGGGAGCGCGCTTCCAGCTCAAGGTTCGCTTGGGTGCGAGTGCGGGGGCGTGGCTCAGGTGGTAGCAGAGCGTGGTTCAGTAATTGTGGTCCTGGTCCTTGGTTGTGGACCTCATTGGTTCATGACTTGGAGTCTGGGAGACCCGGTCACTGGCCCCGTCCTGAATGTTTGTTTTGGAAGGGCCGTGGATGGATTTGGTTCTTTGGTATTTCTGGACTGGTTGTTTCTTGGGAGTATTGTTGTTCTGGTGGGAATGTGGACACTGTGTTTTTTTCAATTAGGAGCTCGCCCTTAGCCGAGGCACCGAGTTGAATCAGGTTAATGTCCTGCTTCCGAACTTTTGGGAGCAAGATTTTTCTAAAGCATGGCCGATCCCCAACATTAAATCTTGTTTGTGTGCTAACCCCACCAGACAAGTGTTAGGTGTTGTTTTTTAGTGTTTGTATCTGTGTCTGTATATGTGAGTGAATCCATGTTCGATTCTTGTGATTTTCGCGGTATGAATGGGCTGGTTCTTATTTTTGGGACCTCATCTGACTGATAGTCATTTCAGTTCAGGACTCTTAGGAGGTTTTGAGCAGTGTCTATTGTCAAATTTTTTATCGTATGGTAGGTCATATACTGGTTGGGAACAGAATGGGACCCGTTATGCCTGAACCTATTTTACGCCCCACAACTGCGCCATCTTTGAAGGGGGACAGGGGAAGTGGAGGTTTGGAGTTTCGTTTTACCAAGCTTCCCCATCCTCTTGGGTCAAGGCTGAGGCCAAGTCGAATGCAGTCGATGGTCTGCAAGTAGAAGAGTTGCTTGACTTTCTAATGCAAGCACTGAGTCTGAAGGAATTTCCCAGGATGACTGATTTTGTGTTAATGAAGCTGATAGCTCCATTTGGTTTGAAGCCCTTGAGTGACAAAGGTTTTGACTGTATGTGACGACAAACTTCCCTCAATGTTCTTCATGCAGAGATTCTGGAATTTTTTATACCTCTCAGAGTCACGGAAAAATTGAAAGTGGAGAGAGTGTTCCGTCCTCAACATCCAAATGAAGCTCTCAGCCAGTATGTGGGGGACACTCGCACGGTGGAGAGGGTATTGCGACTTGGCATTGGGAATCATGAGCTCATTGACATAGTTCTGCAGGGTTTGAAACCGGAGGAACGCTCCAGATTGGTTTTTGCTCCGAGATCGGATTCTTTGGTGGACCTGTACAAGCTCGTCATCCTTTCAAGGAGCATCCTGGACGCCAACTTCCACAGGAGGCAAGTTGCGGGGCATCTTTCCCGGACTGGTCTCCGTGCCGCTGTAGCACCCGAGGGGCAGGGTCCCGAAACACCGCAGTGGCAGAGAGAACAATTTGTTTGCTTTGGTTGTGGACGACCGCGGCATATCAGGCAAAATTGCCGCCAGAGTAAGAGCAATGGCCCTAGCCAACAAACACTTGTTAGTTCAAAGGGGGGAAATTTTCCCGACCCAACCTGTGATTTTGCTGACCAAAGTAAGGGCAGTAAAGTGGTTAGTAAAGTTTTGGTAAGTCAACCAAGGTTAAAGTCTGTTCCCAACTGTGTTTCTAGTGCCTCCCCTTCTGGGAGTCCTGTTTCTGTTTCTGAGCCTCTGCTACGGGGGATGACGTGCCTTGCATTCATGGGTTGAGGCGGTGCGCTCAACCTGCCCACGACTCAATACCTTGATAGGTGACACGGTGCAAAAGGCCCTTGTGGACTCTGGGTCAGCCTGTTGTCTCATCTCCTTGTCCCTTTTCGAAAACTTAGAAGCTTCTGGGCTGAACAAGCAGGTTGAGCGAAGTACCCCTATCTGCTGGACTGCGTCTAATTCCCCACTCCCCATCAAATATGAAGCCCGCTTTAAATTCAAAATTGAACATTTTTCTTCGGGACGGAGCTTTTGGGTAGCTAGAGACCTTTGTTTTCCTGCCATTGTGGGAGCGGATTTAATTAAGCACACTGGCCTGATTTTAGACTTAGGTAGAGGCCAGTGTTTTTCTCGATTTGCGAACCGGGTGTTAGTTCCCGTTGCTGATGAAATTAATGGTGGAGCCACTGTGGTGGAGCCTGAGACACCCAGCAAGCAGAAGATCTATCCGTTAGGGCATCTGACTCCTGGTGAGGTTGAAGAGATTAGAGCACTATGTATTAGTTTTCCTGAAGTTCTGACACCAAAGCTGGGAGTCACCAATCTTTTAGAATATGAAATTCGCCTGACAGACACCCGTCCGGTGCGATCACATCCGTATAAATTAGCTCCACCCAAGATAGAAACACTTCGCATCATCATTAATGAATTTCTCAAAAATGGGGTTATTGAGCCTTCCTGCTCAAGTTACGCAAGTCCAGCATTCCTCGTTCCTAAGCCCAATGGCAAGTCTCGGATTGTCCTGGACCATCGCAAGTTGAATGCGCAAATTGAAACCGACTCTGTACCTCTACCCAATTTGCATTCGGCGTTCGATTGGTTCGGTAAGGCCAAGCATTTTTCAGTTTTCGATCTAAATCAGGCTTATCATCACATTCCTTTGAAACCTGAGTCTCGACCTCTCACTGCTTTCTGCGTTCCGTGGAATCTATAACAATTCACAAGAGTTCCGATGGGTCTAGCTGTGGGGGCCCAGACTCTCACCAGACTTCTCGATTCCATCTTTCATGACGTCAAATTTAAATTTGTTTTAAATTACCTCGACGATCTCCTGGTTTACAGTAAGAATTTCGAAGACCATCTGGTTCATCTGGAGGAAGTCATGATTAGATTGCGTAGGGCTGGCCTTACCGTAAATCCCGACAACGTTAGTTTTGCGCAGGCTGAGATTTTCTTCCTTGGTCATCTGGTATCCTCTCGGGGCGTCTGCATCGATCCAGCTAGGACCCAGGCCCTCAGGGAGTTTCCTCCTCCCAAGGATGCCAAGGGTATTACCAGATTCATTGGCATGGTAGGTTTCTACCGGTGCTTCATTCCCAATGTTGCTGAGTTGGCGGCCCCCCTCAATAAACTTCGCAGAAGGGAGCCAAGTTTGTGTGGGGTGTAGTGCAGTAGACGTCCTTCGATCTTATAAAGGAGGCCATCATGCAGCCTCTGAGTGCTGGATATGCCATATTTCAGTCAAAAGTTCGTCCTGCAAACCGATGCTTCCTCCGTCGCGATTGCGGCTGCGTTGTCACAAGAGGTGGATGGGGTTAGGCAGAAAATTGCGTACGCCTCACGCACTTTGAATCCCTGCAAAATAAAAGCTCTTAAGTTTATGAACTTGAGTGTTTGACTGTCATATTTGGAATTAATAAATTTAGGCGATTTTTAGAACACAAAGTATTTATGTTGGAAACCGACAACCAAGCACTCTCGTGGCTTCTCGCCCATCCCCGCCAGCTTGGGAAAATTGGCCGTTGGGTTTCCCAGATATCGTCCCACAAATTTCAAGTACAGCATGTCCGAGGCACACAAAATGTGATTGCTCATACTTTATCTAGGATGTACCATTCACCCAACGACCATCCTTCTGATCCGGAGCAGACGGGGTGTGCCTTACTCCTGGATTTTCCTCTAGCCTTTTTCGTATTTCATTCCACATCAGTTGAAAGATCCTTAGCTGGCTAAGATCATTGGTGAGCTTCAAAGTGGGGGAGCCCACCCTCCTTATTTTCTGTCCCAGGGTGCCCTTTGCTGCCGAGCTCGGCAGCGAGGCAAACCAAAAGTAGTGCTACCTAGTCTTCTAATTCCGATGGTCTTCGAGTATTTTCATTCTTCCCCTGTAGGTGGGCACTTAGGGATCCACAAGGCCATCCTAAGGTTAGGGAACTTTCATTTGGAAGGGTGTGGACCGGGACATTGCGACGCGGGTGCGTTCTTGCCAAACGTTCTCGCTAAGCAAGCCCGCTCAGAATACCAAGTTTGGGTTGTTGTCTTCTGAGGTGGCGGAGAGACCTCTGGAGGAGGTCTTCATTGACTATGTTTGGCCTCTTCCACGTAGCAAGTCAGGAAACAAATTCTTGCTTGTTTGTGTAGATGTCTTTTCCAAGTTTTTTTGGTGTTTCCCTTAAGGAAAGCCACTCCACAGCTCACCGTGCAAGCCCTTCGAACTCAACTTTTCCAACGTTTCGAAATACCCACCACCATCGTTTCCGACAACGGAACTCAATTTTTGTCCCACCTGTTTCAGAAAATGTGCTTTGGGCACGGTAACGGCCATGTGACCATACCCTTACTATCCACAGCCTTCCCACGCTGAAAGGTTCAATCGAAATCTTCCATCCACTCTCATAGCTTTCCACGCTGATTACCAGACCACCTGGGATCCAGGAACTCTCCTAGATCCAATTTTCTTTCAACACTGCACGTCACTGAGAGTCACAAGGTGGTCCTTTTCGAGCTTTTCCTGAGCTATCCGCCTAACAACCCTTTGGCGAATGTGTGGGGAATGTATGGCA
The DNA here is from genome assembly GCA_963675035.1 of Allygus modestus. Classification (NCBI taxonomy): domain Eukaryota; kingdom Metazoa; phylum Arthropoda; class Insecta; order Hemiptera; family Cicadellidae; genus Allygus; species Allygus modestus. Next base: position 16,417,873 of record OY776112.1, read on the forward strand.
ACCTTCTTCCACCCCCTGGTGCAGCTAATGTCAAGGCAACTTGGCAAGAGGTCAGGAGGAATCTAATCAGAGCTAGGGAATTGGTCCGGGGGAAGTACAATCGAGGTAGGCTAGACCTTTCCAGGTGAGGGACTTGGTGTTTTGCAAAGCTCATACAGCCAGTTTGGCTGTTGACAAGAGAGCCGCACAATTGTGTCATCAGTGGTCAGGTCCCCACCGCATCTTGAATTTCCTGACTCCTGCTACGGTGCGGTTGGGAGACCCGTGGACTGGAGAAGTTTTCCGGAGGGCTCACATCTCAATCCTGAAGCCCTTCCGGGGAACTCTCCCGTAGGTCACTCTTCGTTGCCCGTTTGTCTGGGTGGGAAGTGCACTGGGCCAGAGAGCTTGATCATCGTTTCTGTCCCCTGTGCACTGCTGATGTTATTCCCTGAAAACAATTCTCCAGCTCTGGCCAGAGCAAATCCTGGAGTGAGCATTCCCTCCAGTTTGGGAGTCCCTCGGCGTTCCCCACTCCAGACATTTGAGTTGTTCTGCTGGTGTCGTGTCTTCAAGAATGGGGAGAGGCTTTGTTTTGTCCCTTTGGAGAGGAGTGTCCTCTTATGGGGGCTGGGTGGGGGGAAGTTTGGGCCGTGACTATGTTCCACTGTACGAGTGTCACGTCTCATTTATTGCTGTAGTATTTATTATAGTGTCGTTTCGCTCTGTCATTGGTCTGACGTCACCCGGATATTGCTTGCAATGAGCAGAGGTCCTGGGCGTTGCTTTGTGAGCCCCTTATCGGCACTACCACCGGGCAACGTGGTGTGCAGATCATAGAGTGAGTAACTGTTCAAGAAGCACCACGTATGTTTTGTGTCCTAACGTTTTTCCACGTTGTTTGTTCTGTAATTCAGTTTGTTGTTCGTCGTTGTCTTCTGTTTCTTCATAATGGTGCTGTAAACGCACCGTACGAGTCAGATGGGGTCCCGGAGGAGAGCGAGCGTCTGAGCTTGGGCTTCGGCGGAGAGGGCTCTTCAGGGGGTTCTTCACCCCCACTACTTCGCCTGCCACATGGCATGGGACCTTGGCCCCCTCTCCTGCCTGCCACATCGCCCTCCGATGGTCGTCTCATCACCTGACCCGCCCTAATATGCCGTCTGCCACAAGTCCTTTTTTAAATGAACTGTTTATTTATGTAGTCCCCATGAATGCTCGATGACTGTTGTAGACTCTTGATTCTTTGGAAGTTTAAAAGTTTGTTATTTAGTTTTAATTCACAGCCTTATTATTCATTGTTGTTTATTTGGGTTTATTGCGGGTGCGGGGGCGTGGCAGTGCAATGTTACTCCCAAATCGTTCACATTGCTTTCTGCTTTCGGAAAACATAATCTTGCCCAGCAGAACCACTATATTACCACTCATTTTGTAATTTTAAAGTAACCTCTTTTAAGAATTTAAATGTTGTTATAAAAATAAATTTATCATGCTTTTCTTTGATGTTTTCGTAATCGGAAAATTTTAATACCCTATAATAAAACTCATATAACTTATAATTATTATTGTAATCTAAGATTACTATTATTATACTCTTAAATTTGTTTAGCAAAACCTGTTAATTCATATTTGTACTTCCATAGTACTATGCCAAAAATAACAGCAAATAAAATTAAAAGAAATTGCAAAAATGCCAACCAGCAGAAGGAGAAATAGTAGAGATGTCTTAATTTGGACTTTTATACACTTTAAAGAACTTTTAAACTTGTTGTGACAAAAACACACCCTGCATTTCATTAATTTCCATTTAAACTACATGTTATCCATTCAATGCGTTTAATCTAAGACCCAGATATGATATGTCCTTATTATTCGATTATAGTTTAATACAAATCCTGTAGTTAATGACATATACAAGTAGAATTACTTAATTTAAAACTGCTATCATTTTCCAAGCTACAAAAGAATCATAGTTGAACATTTTTGTCCATGTTACAATATATATTATATAAATCAATATATACTTGTGATATCATCTGATGGTTAGCAAAGAACGGATTACTTTCAATCATTATTTACACGTTCCACGGTTGTAATATATTACGTATTATTTCAGCCCATCCTAATGTAAAGGTATTCATGACCCACGGAGGTATGTTCAGCCAACACGAGGTGATACACGCCGGGGTGCCCGTCATCTGCACGCCGTATTTTGGTGACCAGCCGATGAACGCCAAATTCTACGAGGAAAAGGGCATCGGGGTCGTTCTGCCCTTCAAAACGTTGTCTGAAGAGACCATCCTATCTGCACTGACTACGGTTCTTAGCGACCCTACGTAAGTGGTTTTGATGATCGTAGATTACTTAGACAATAAGTTCAGTTGATTAGATGGTACAAAATCACGCGAAAAACAAACTAATTTATGAGCATTAAAAGCAATCTTTAATGTCTTAGGGTAAAACTTAATGTAATAGGTCATTTTAAAGTTCAAAGTATTACACAATGCCAACATTTGAACGTCGAAATAAAATTGAACTACAACGTGCATTACATTTTAGTGTTACAATTAAAAGTTGTAATCGAGTTTTAAAGTCTTGAAAATATTACTAATTTCTAAATTAAATACCTGTTTTGCGGAATAGTGGTATATTAGGATATGAATTTTGAGTCTACCATAGTTTACTTAAGATGTCTTTTATACTGCTTACGGGCCATGAAATAATTTAAGAACACAATTATTTATAATAACATGTGTTGAGTGTAGAGTCTAAGGTTGTGTCTGTTTCCAGGTACAGGGATAACATAGCTAGGATGTCTCGAATCTACCGGGACCGTCCCGTCAGTACCTTAGACACTCTCCTGTTCTGGGAGTTCACACTGCATCACAACATGTGTTGAGTATGGAGTCCAAGGTCGTGTCTGTCTCCAGGTACAGGGACAACATGGCATGGATGTCTTGGATCTACCGGGACCATCCCGTCAGTACCTGAGACACTCTCCTGTTCTGGGAGTTCACACTGCATCACGACATGTGTTGAGTGTAGAGTCTAAGGTTGTGTCTGTCTCCAGGTACAGGTACAACATGGCACGGATGTCTTGGATCTACCGGGACCGTCCCGTCAGTACCTGAGACACTCTCCTGTTCTGAAAGTTCACACTGCATCACGACATGTGTTGAGTGTAGAGTCTAAGGTTGTGTCTGTCTCCAGGTACAGGGACAACATGGCGCGGATGTCTCGGATCTACCGGGACCCTCCCGTCAGTCCCGCAGACATCCTACTGTTCTGGGAGTTCACACTGCATCACGAAATGTGTTGAGTGTAGAGTCTAAGGTTGTGTCTGTCTCCAGGTACAGGGACAACATGGCGCGGATGTCTCGGATCTACCGGGACCCTCCCGTCAGTCCCGCAGACACCCTCCTGTTCTGGAAGTTCACACTGCATCACATCATGTGTTGAGTGTAGAGTCTAAGGTTGTGTCTGTCTCCAGGTACAGGGACAACATGGCGCGGATGTCTCGGATCTACCGAGACCGTCCCGTCAGTCCCGCAGACAACCTCCTGTTCTGGGTGGAGTACGTGATACGCCACGGTGGCGCCCCCCACCTTAGACCTGTCTCCGCGGCTATGCCCTTCTACCAACTCTACCTCTTGGATGTTGTTGGAACCGTCCTCGCCACCATTCTTATGATTTCTCTTATATTATATCTAGTTGTGAAACAACTGTTAGTTATTTTACTGAAGAAGAATTATAATTTAAAATCTGTCAAACGTAAAAAAGAAAATTGAATATGTTCGTTAATTTTATTGTAATTATTTGTAAACCTATTATTAAAACTTGAAAATATAATTTTGGGTGCGATAAAAGTCGTGAGACACGTAAATTTCGACTTCGAATTAGTACAGCCACTTTAATATTACCAACCCATGAAGTTAAACTAATTCATTTACTTTAATTCTTACGAGTTTTAAAACATTTGGGTTAAATTTGAGTTGTTTCAGATGTATCAAGGTATAGGATTGATTTTTAAGGGAGTTATTTTCGTCGTGTCTATTGCTGCAAAAAGAGTTCCTAAGTGGAGAAATGGATTGTGAGTCCTCCTTATAACCAATAAATTGGATAATCAAGTTTTCGTACGACCTTAATCACTCATTTTAATCTGTGATTTTTTATTGAAATTCCATCTAGTTAGATAAACTTGCTCATTCGTTTACATAGACCATATACCTTACTAATACGGACTCTTCTTTATTTATACAATTGAAACATCATCGAAGTGAAATTATTTTATGAAATATCGGTAACTTATATTTTTTATTAATATGACTAATATGGTAGAAATTGTTTTGAGTATTTTATGTAAATATACTTTAACATCTTAATTTTATTTATTGTGAGTTTTTGTAAATAAATCACAACTCAAATCTAATATTTATTTTAATAATTCGTTTAAAAAATAGCATTGTAAACGAAGGATATTTTAAAATCATAGAAAAAACAAAAATAATTAATTGCAATAAGTACTGATGATTTGTACTTAAGTTTATAAACTTATACTATAAACAAATAAGCCCTAATATACTATAATACTATAAATTATAATTGCATAATTCAGGATTAAATGAATACAGAACATTAAGTGTTCTATTTAAAAGAAATTTGGTTTTAAAAGAGAGACTGTAGTGTTTATAACATTTTTATAATAACGGACAACATGTTGTACAGTTTTTCCTAATGTATACACCGCTCGTTGTAGACATTGAGTGGCGTGTTGAAAGTTACCCCTCATAAAACCTGGTTGATCATAAGCCTACATTTGTTATGTTTCCAAAAATTATAAGCTTGTTTTAATGAAATGTTACCAAATATCTAAGATAATGAAGGAGCACCGAAACTGGACATTAGTTACCTAGATTTTGTTTTTCCCTTCTTAAAAATGGTTTAGTTCAGTTTATTTCAAGTGTTCTGGAAAACACCAATTTTGGACGATTGACTGGCTAAAACTGAAATATTTCATTATCCAATGGTAATACAATCTATCATCAGATTTATAGGTTTTCAATGATTTTATTTATGTTATGACATTATCTGCCGTGACAATATTAAAACTCAACTTAAAGAAACACAATTCATGGTAATTCTGTTTTAGTTTTAGTGCTTCGTGCTCACAAAGAAGAACTCCGTTTTATTTAGCTGATTCTGTAAATATGTATTGAAGAATTATTCAATTTCCATCGCATTATTCTTGTCTTATCAGCTAATATAATGTCAGGAAAAGTATTTTTAAGTTTCTTACAGCCTTACAGTTCAAAAATGACGACATACCAAACAGCCTTGCTCTTTGTTATTAATTGTCAGTACAAATTGAATTACATATTTTCTAAGTTTATTGCTAAGATTATTGTTATACTTTTTGACATAATTCCACAAGTTATTAATACCTACATATTAAACCTACTACTCGTATGGTAGCGTACGCACAGGTCCATGCCCATGCGAGCATATTTACAATTTCATTGATCTGTACTTGTATATTACTTATATGTTTTATCCTAATTTTAACTATGTAATGCATTTATCAATTTTATATATTTTTAATTTTTGTAAGTTATTATGTAAAAAGGTGTAAATAAATTTCATTTCAGACCCACCATGCTCCGCTCTGCCTTTATGTTTAGTATGTTAATACACTTTTATATCCTTTCTGCCTTATTACAAAATTCGTTTTGTTACTGAACAGTTTTAAAGGAAATGTTTACTCAAAAACATTCTGAAAACAATCAAAGAAGTTGAAATATTGTTATAATTTGTCCAAATAATAATTTGTCAAAGGAGACATCAAATTTAATTTATTTCAGTGTGTAACGGAATATATTAATGTTCTTCTTCGAAAAAACTCCCCTTTTTCATAAGCCTAAATCAGTGTTCATAGTTAAAAACATGATTTAATTTCAATGATTAAATCTTGTCAATTCATGATTGTTTTATATTTGTAAACCTTGTTGGTGATACGAAGTTTGCTATATATCAATATGATTCTGCTAAAGAAATAAATTCAAATGTTGGTTGCAGTTTGCTAGTAGCAAACAACTATATTATAATAGTTATACATTTGTATGACTAGTAATGTGTTTGCTGCAGATTATGTATTGTTATGAAATGGAAATTTTATATGAAAATAAAATGAGTTCGCACGCAGCACGCTGACGTGAGGGAAGTGAATTTCCACATACAAAACTTTTAAAACTCAAAATCAGTGTAAAAAATACATTTATTCCAATTTTTATTAAAATCTGAAAACAGTGATTTTTTGCTGTTCTGATGCTCCTGGTTTCATTTACCTACAAAGCTGGGAATACAATTTCGCACATTATGATGTTAGGATAAGGCCATACAGGCTTGAAAGGAGACATAAGGTTGCTGGGGATGATAAAAGTACACCAACAAATGAATAACATGCATTTATAATGTAAAACCCCCATAAGACAACGTACTGTGTTTAGTCGAAACACATTTTCTTTGATAACTCGGTAAATATGTAGGCTAGAATGACGAGAGAGGGCTTACAAATTTCGCCTCACTAATTCCAATCTTTTTACATGCATTAATTTTACATACGGGGCTTTTCTGACCCTTCTTGGGCCCAAAAACTCGAAATTTGAAAGATTAATTCCCAAAAAAGGGTTTAGAGTTTTCCGATTGTTTTTCCCAACGAACTTGTCCAACTGATTACAGAAAGGAATGTCCCTACCAAATTTGAAGTAAATCGGACGAAAATGCCACCACTAGAGTGCAAACCCACACACACACACATACACACACACACACACACACACACACACACACACACACACACACACACACACACACACACATATATATAAAAAATTTTGAACGAACCCCCAAAACATGTTCAGGGGGTCACGTAATGAACTTCTAGGTGGTCCTGGGCTTAAGTTTCACCGTGTGGGTCATACTAATAGTTCACTTTCCAAAGGAAATTCACTAACATCGATCAAAGTATTTTCCATTTTACCTAAATTAAAGTCTGACGCAATTTTAAAACAGCATTGTTTGCATGATGAACTTTAATCAAAAGTTTAAATAAATACTCCAACTTATTTTAAAATAACATAAATGTATTTTCCCTGGACACTCAGCGAATTCGCTGAAAGTATCGCTCGCTATAGTCCTGTCAATTACTCTCCTTAAATTTGTCCGTACTAACTAACCTGTACGTCATGACTTATTATTTGCTTTATACTTTAAACGCCCACATATCAGATCGGTGTGGAGCAAAGTAAAGTTGAGGGAAGCCAACAACGTCTTTAAAATACCAATCAACATTTTAGTTTAAAAGTTAGGGGGTTTCTTTTATCCTAAACTTTGCCCATCCACATATGGGCCTCAGGCCTGAACACAGAACGTATCAAGGAAATTAAGGGGTAAGCCGGTACAGTTTACGATTGAAAGTACTGATAAGTAAGTCATCGTTCAACATAAAACTGGCAGAACCACTACGTATGAAAATTCAGCCCAATAAATATTAGAAAGAGTCATAAACAAAATTAAAAAAGTACAATAAATTAAAGAAATTAGAGTAAAATAAAAGTGATGGGAATTATAAACAGTAATCTTTATTTTTATTTGACGAATTATTAACATAAAAAGGATCAAAATTCAGCAATAATAATTAATAACAAACTTAGTTTGTTTTGATCCCAATATAATAAATAATAAGTAAATTTATTAAAATAACATTGGAATTTGTTTTAAAGTAATGTTTACTCGATTAATTTTAGATCGTTTACTAATTGTTACATTATTTTATTATGAAATTAATGTGTTTATTGAAAGGATAGTCTTGTTTCTAGTTTTGTTTTACCAAGTATGTATGATTTATTCATAACTTGTCTTAGTAATAAGTTAATAGTTCAATTCACATGCAGCTGCAGCTACAACAAATGTACTCCTACTTTTTAGGTGGAAATATTTGTTCATGGATACTTTTTGAAATGATTTTTCTGTAAATTTAAATAAACATCATAGTGTTAAAACCCAATATTCAGTTCTTTGGTAGTTTATTGCATACCTGAAGCCATACCCAATGTGAGAATAAACGTGATAGTACTAATAGTGTAATTAAGATTTTATCTTTCACCGTTGATAATTTGTGCTATTTAAATAATTGTTTTGTATTTTTAATAAACAAAATAGTATTTACTATAATTACCGTCAACATATACTAAAGTATACGTAATCGCATATTTTTCCAGGCTTTTTGTAAATTACGGCCAATCTCGGGATTGGTCCCGGGATCCCCGGATTGTTTTTTCCAATCCAGTAAACCCGAAATTGAAAATATCGTCCGGGATTGGATTCCCTAGTACTAATATACTGGGTGTCTTTGTAACAAAACGCCAAGCTTTTAAACAGTTGTTTACATATTACGAAGGTGTTAATTACCTGAAGTCGCTTGGAGGAGATTGTTAGTTTTAAAAAGATCAGAGAGTAGGACTCCACTCCATTGGCTTTCAAAGGTAAATTTTATGGAAAAGAGAGTTATATAATGTTATCATTGTAACCAAATATTTTATGTACCTACTTTTATAATTCATACTTTTACCCGGGTGAAGCTCAAAAATATCTTACCTTTTACAGTATTTGCTGTTGCACCTCAGTGCAGTTTTTGCAAAGTAGCGTACATGGAAGCTTGACCTTTGATCAGGAACATCTTTTATGGCATCCGGAGCAACTACACTTTATGAATTCTCTGCAGGCTTCCATTATAGATGGACGAGAAGACCAAACCGGCGTCCATTCGCTATTAACCATGGTCCATCCCATCCTTCTGGTTCTGGAATGTTGTCCATTACTGAGCACGCTTGACCCCAAACTTGTCCTGCCTGATATGCTGAACGAAGTCAATGATGCCTTAGTGCTTCTTTTGTTTTTGGGCAGACTTTGCAGACTGCGAATTTTTTAAGAAAATAAAAGTTTTCTAACATTGTTTAGTCAGAAGTCTTCTGCGTCTTTGTAGTAGAGCAAAACAGGAAAATTCTCCAGAACTTGAAAAGTCTCGTCAGAAATAAACTGTTGTCGTATAGAGATATATCTAAAGGCCTCAGTAACTTCCGGAAATTATTTCCACACTTTCCAGGCAGTCTGTTTTCCTTTCATTGCAAATGATGACGTTAGATCTGACCCAGTGAATGCGTGGAACCCCCTTAATGCTACAGCTTGATGCTCACCGATACTTTCAAACATGGCATTAATGCTCATGTATCTTTGACTCTTCCCAACACCAAAGAGAAAGTAAAAAGTATGAATTAAAAAAGTATGTACATAAAATATTTGGTTACAATGATAACATTATATAACTCTCTTTTCTATAAAATTTACCTTTGAAAGCCAATGGAGTGGAGTCCTATTCTCTGATCTTTCTAAAACTAACAAACTCCTCCAAGGTGAGGTAACTCCTCTCAGGTAAATAACACCTTCGTATTACGTAAACAACCGTTTAAAAGCTTGGCTTTTTGTTACAAAGACACCCAGTCCTATGTATTTTTAAAGTAATAACACATACAGTACATTCCACAAATTCAAGATCATAGTACTGCTTTGTTAATGTACTAAAAATATAGTGATAATAAGTACTATCATAATAATTTTTTTCCAGGATTATTTTGAAGATTCTAGACTATTTCTAAGAGCACATCATATATAAGTAATTTAATTAATAACATTTAATATAACTTTGAAACCTACGCCTCTAACGTACGAGACTTCAACGAGATGTAATTGAATACGTCATACAACTATGAAAAGTATTTGCAGTGTAAGCGTTAATATAATTAAAGTCTTGAACTACTATATCGCGTAGTTAAAATACCCCCGTCGCAGCAAACCTGCATACTCAGCGAATTTCCAATGAATATATAACATAACACATTAAAACACTTAACAGGATTCATAAGAAATGTATTCACAAACAAGCGATATTTAAAATATTAATTATTCTCCATAAGAATAACATTGGGCATTAGTACGCAGGTTTGCTGCAACAAGGCACACAAAATAATGGGTTTTTATGCAAATATCAATAGAACTCATCTTAGTGAAGTCACATACCAAGTTTCATCCATATACATTCATAAATAAGCGATATATAACATTTTAAGTATTTTCCATAAGAATAACATGGGGACCAAGTACCTAGGTTTGCTGCTACAGGAACCATAGGTGAAAAATTGTTTTTTGTGCAAACAACAATAAACCACAACCAGATCAAGCCATATACCAAATTTTGCCAGTTTATGTTCATAAATAAGCGAGATATACAATTTTTCCTTTTCTCCATAAGAATAACATTAGACAACGTACTGTGTTTAGCACTTTCAATATCTCGGTAACCAATTGACGTAGAGCAATGATCAAAATACCAAATTGTTTGTTTTTTTAAGTTGAATTCAATGATATAAATTAAAATTTGATTTAAATTAAATCTACATGTGAAAACCCCAAAAAATACATTTTTGGGGTACAAAACCCCCCAAAAACCCCCCTTCGGATGGTGCGATTCATCTGGTTTTCAAACTCGTTCAAATAAATGGTACTTTACACATTTGTACCAAATTTCATTAAGATCGGACCTTTTTTACGAGAGTTATCGTGCTTACGGACACACACATATATATATATGTTTTTTCATATACATATGTCTATATTGTTTTTTCATTGATACATAACAATTTGAACGAATGATATTTTTTGCATCTGGGGACATCAAAATGAAAAGTTATCATGGTCTCGGGTTTAAGTCTTACCATGAGACAGACCTACGGTAATAGCTTATTCCCTATAGGGGAAATTCGCTAAAATGCACCTAACAAACCAAACTGTTGTCTTTAAGAAAACTTAAAATTTGTTTGTTTGTTGACAAATGAGCAAACCCCATACACGGGGAATGGCAGATAGAGAACAGCAGGGAATTGTGACGGACTTAAGAGTGGGTAAATATCATAAACAAGGATGACGTGCGTGATGCTAGGCTAGATAAGTGGTTTGATAACCCCGCTTAACACAGTTAATTTGGACACGAGTGTTGGTGCAGTGGGACGGGTGCAAGTGGATATATTATATTGGTGAGTATATAGCGTTAACAATTAAACCAAACCGGAAACCATATAAACCTCCAATGTGGCCTTGCAAGTATTTGTTTTACTTCTATGAAAGTTAATAAATATACAAACAAGTTAGCTGTGTTTTTTAGCGTAGAAGATTAGAACCTAGTTTGTTTTCAAATGTGTTGTATATTTATCACGGTTATACCAAGCTTTCTTTACCAATACCAATCCTATACTCTAATATGAGTAAGGTTTGCTTGTATGTTTGCTAGCTTGCTTGCTTGCTTGCTTGTTTGATTGCTTGCTTGCTTGCTTGCGACACTCAACTCAAAAACGTCTCCAACGATTTCCTTCAAATGTTCGAAATAACTAATTTCTGGGATAAAAATAAGTTCTAGACAAGCCTCATCCCCAGGAAAATTCAAATAATGTAAAAAAAAACTAAAATGAAAAGTTAACTAAATTAACATTGGGTTTATGGAGTTTCAAATCAGAACAAAAGAATTGTAACAGCTGTTCATAATCAACCAGGGAACTGTCAAAGTAATACTCACGTTGTTTATGATTATTAACATGTGGTTTCCTGAAAGCAGAGATTAAAAGATTTGAGTGAAGATTACATATATAGAGTAGTAGAATAAATCAAAGGGACATTGAGCTATAAATAACAATTGGAGTGACTTAATATCAGAAGGGGGAAGCGGTGAAATATGCTCAAAGTAATCTAAACAAACTTACTGGCCTTCCTTCGAGCAAAGCTCGGCCCCCCAGGTACTGCTGTATTACACAACAAATTAATCAACATGCTTCATGGTGAATACTTGTATTTTATGACGATTTTCAATTCGCATTTCGTTTTCTACTGGGACCACAAGCATAAGGCCTTTAATACCCCAATAGAAAAATTCCGTTCATTCCCCACGCCTATGACGTGAAGAAACGAAATCCCGCTCACGAAATCAAATCAGCTACCGAAGATCTTGGCTTTTCGACACTGAATAGTAACGCGGGATGGTATTGCACATTCTAGTCTTGCTTTTCTGATAAGCTTTAAAAATACAATAGAAAAATTCCTTTCGCTCTCTTAGTAATTATCTCAGGAAAAGGAATTTATTTATATCTTGACTCCAGTAATTAATCAAATATATTTGGGAATAGAAAGTAAAAGACGTCAACGTTGTAACATAAAAAAGCGTTCCAACAACTTTATTCCATAGCCTGTCAGAAGAACTGGCCGCGTTCCTTCCAACTACTACTTTTTACGTGTACATATTGGTAACTCAAATGTCCTAATATTAATCAAAACTTCCAGCCTAAATGAATCTGACGGTTATCCTGACCCTGGCGGCCTGTGCCTCTACCGTCCTGGGAGCTCGTATCCTGGCAGTGTTTCCCATTGCAGCCAAGAGCCACCACATCCTGTTCCACGCCATCCTGAGGACGCTCGCCGAGGCCGGTCATGATGTCGTGTGCTACAGCGGCATCCCCGCAGACAAGGAAGTCACCAACCTCACCGTCATACATCTGTCTAACGTAGGATCTGTAGAGAACACTAGTATGTACATCAAGTGTTATTTACATTTTTTATTTAGGATGCATTTAGAATGCATCTGTTTACATGGTAAACAAGAACATAGAACAATGATTGAAAATATTGAAACTACAATTAACATTGGCAAGGACCCACTTATCCAGTAACAGATCTAGCCTTATATCTATTTATAACACTGAAACAATTTAAGCGAATCGATAAGACAGTTCCAGCACTCTGAAAGATTTTGATTTATTGATAAACTCGCCGTTAACAACCAGATTAAGTCGGTGAGAGTTAAACTGAGTGGCTTTCGAGTTTTTCTTTATGTGCTTTGTCCTAACTGATATTTATTCTTTCACAGTAGGGATTTCCGAATGTAGAAGTATTGCTATATTTGACAAAAACCATAGAACATCAATGACTCTTTTTGGTGTTTTTGGATTGGAACGTTTGTAAAATATCTAAATTTGACGTGCATGCATTTGAGAAAGCTTGTTCCGTATAACCACCACTACTACCAAGTAGTAGTATCGTTTCTTTTGGCAATTAACGACTTTCTTACACAATTTACAAGTACTGTTGTTCTCTAACATGTGCATTTTAAAATTGTTGTTATTGTCAAATATCGGATGACACTTTTACACATCTTAGGAACAACGTTGTGCACTCTTCTGCATTGGCGGATTAAATTACTTCTGTTGGAGTACTGTGCACAGGGCAACATTTTCTGATGGAATGAAAGTCCAGATTTAGGGACTTTTTTGAGAATATTGCATATTTTTTAAATAAGAAAAAAACGTTGTTTACCTCTAAAATAAGAAAATTTAAAAGTTTAATCACTAAAAATTATGTTTTTTAATTTTATAAAATTTAAAATCCTAAAACCGAATACAAATTGGGGGAGGGAAAGTCTCCTCCATCGGCGACACCCTCCCGAATATATACTATGGTTTTGCATGCAAAATTATTTTAAAAGCACAAAAACCGATTACAAATTGGGGGAGAAAAAAATCCTGGGAAAAGTCTTCATCACCTCCCCCCGAATATATACTATGGTTTTGCATGTAAAATTATTTTAAAAGCACAAAAACCGATTACAAATTGGGGGAGAAAAAAATCCTGGGAAAAGTCATCATCATCACCTCCCCCCGAATATATACTATGGTTTTGCATGTAAAATTATTTTAAAAGCACAAAAACCGATTACAAATTGGGGGAGAAAAAAATCCTGGGAAAAGTCATCATCATCACCTCCCCCCGAATATATACTATGGTTTTGCATGTAAAATTATTTTAAAAGCACAAAAACCGATTACAAATTGGGGGAGAAAAAAATCGTGGGAAAAGTCATCATCATCATCTCCCCCCGAATATATACTATGGTTTTGCATGTAAAATTATTTTAAAAGCAGAAAAACCGATTACAAATTGGGGGAGAAAAAAATCGTGGGAAAAGTCATCATCATCATCTCCCCCCGAATATATACTATGTTTTTGCATGTAAAATTATTTTAAAAGCACAAAAACCGATTACAAATTGGGGGAGAAAAAATCCTGGGAAAAGTCATCATCATCGCCGCCGACTCCCTCCCGAATATATACTACTACACAATTGATAGATGTTGGACATATTATGATTGGTAATGAGACTTGTGATTCTTTGGCGTTATTCAATAGAATGGGATCTAGAAAGTGTCCGAAACCTGATCCTTCGGACTTTGTTTCTAGTTTGCGGGAAATCCATGGGTTTTCTCGGCCATTTTTTCTTGGATGTTGGTTTTTTGGCGTAAAACCTGCCTATTTCCACAACTCAATAAATACATTAGTAGACGACTGAGATGGTAATTAAATCATTTTTGTTTCAGTGACGAGAGAAAGTCTGGATTCATTTGTAAACTTAGGCCCTGTAGGAAGGGCTACACTAATTTTGGGGAAAAGTGCGAAGTTAATCGGGAATATAAATGAAGATAAAAACTTCATGGAGCTTATTAACTCAAATCAAAAGTTCGATTTGATTTTATTAGAGGCATTTTTCGCCCAAGAATCACTTTTTGCTCTCGGATACAAGTTCAAAGCTCCTATAATCAATATACAAACGTTCGGTGCGTTCAATTTGGTCGACCGCGTTCATGGGAACTCTTTAAAGCTTGCTTTTATCCCGGATTTCGCTTTCCCATGTTCAGATCGCATGTCGTTCTACCAGAGGGCACTTAACGCTTATTCCATATTGAGCGTGCTTTTCAAATACTACGTTTATTATATCCCCGAGCAAGACCAGTTTATGAGGAAGCTATTTGATGACCCATCACTGCCTCCTCTGTCAGACATGATGCAGAACAATTTAGCGTTGACCTTCTCCAACTCTCATCCCTATGTCCACTACGCTCAGCCCAACACGCCCAACATCCACCCGATCGGAGGAATTCATCTGGCCAAAGAGAGGAAGCCATTGCCTGCTGTAAGTGAGGTTCTACATTACCTATGTTGATGTGGCTGTAAATAATACTCAGTTGAAAATAATCCATCACGCTATCTCACAAGTGTTGTTTTACTATTCAGTAAAATCTGTGAGAGAAAAATATTCATTTCATTTTACAATTCCTTGAAGTTTTATCCGCGAAGTATTTTCGTCTTTTACCCCTATGATAATGTTACTGAAGTTAACATTACTAATTTCAATATTAATTAGTAATTAATTAATCATTAATCAAATCTAGGTCGACAATCTTATATAAATAAAATTAGAGTTTTGTCTGTACATTGCTTAGAATTATAAATTGTTGCATATTTTTACGTTTTATACCATGGGAGAGCATAAACGCGGCTTATCTCAATTTCTGAATTTCTTCTGTCTGCCCGTTTGTCTATCCGTCGGTGACGCTCAAGGACGGTTTTGTTCGCTTTTCACGGGAAAACGGGTGCACTGACATCGATGAAACTTTGTTTCTTTGTTCTATACATGCGTGAGAAGGTTTTAGGTCACTTTAAACCGGCATACGCCTTTTGGAAACATAATGGCGGCCGCTCAAAAATGTGATTTCGTGCGATTTTGAACACTTTTTGTTCGCTCTTCACAGGGAAACGGGTGCACAGATTTCGATGAACATTTTTTCTATTTTATATATGTGCGTTAGAAGGTTTTAGGTTAGTTGGATTTTTGGAAATCACCTTAGGACTCTGCCCTACGGGGTTTGAAAGATCCTATGTTTTTATTATGGACAAAGTATTTATTTATATTGAACCAGATGATGACTTAATAGTTAGTTATATCTATCACTTAAAATATTGTAAACATCTGTTTATCTTTATGGGAATAAAAAACCTACTCGAATGGCAACTCTCATAATGGAAATAAAAAACTACTTGAATCAAAGTTACAAACTCTTTTTTCGATAGGCGAGAGTAGGGGGTATTGGGGAACTCTGCGCGCTCCCCCCATTTTAAAGACCCCCCACCGATATATATTTTTTGCCCCCCTCTTCAATAATTTATTTTTAATTTATGTCCCGCCATTTTATATTTTTGCTCCCCCCCGATTTTATATTTTTCCTCCCGATTTTACTTTTGACCCCCCCCCCACAACCCCGATAGTTTTAAATATAAATAACGTTACCTACATCAACTTTTACCTACAGCCGGGAGTCTCACTTGATGAGGTAGATTTGAGGGGTACAGATTTCTGGGGTAGTATTCCGGTAGTCTTACTGTGCAGATTAGTTGTCTAGTGTTATATTTCTGAGGTTAGTTTTTCGGTACTAGTTTTACTAACATTTTAATTAAATTATCATCAGCTACTTCAACTGTGAACTTTGGTCTACAGTACTTGCATACATAATATTTTACCTGTCCTTAAATTTTGCGGCCGGAAAACTACCCCCAAACGTCGGACTTCAAAGTGACTTAGGAGTTTATTCATGGGGGTACTTTTTAGGGGATATTTTTCACCAACCCTCTAGAATGAGCGCTGTTACTTTGCACGATATTTAATACTGTTTATTTAATTGGTTCCTATAATATTGGCAAAACCTTTTCTTTGACCTAGTGCTAGTGACTTAGTTTCATTTTATCTCACATGATTTTCTATCCCAAAATGCATTCATAGGAGATGCAGAAGTTTCTGGACGGGTCCTCGGAAGGAGTTATCTACTTCAGCTTGGGTTCCATCGTCCCCGACCACCTTCTAGGCGACGACTACTTCAATAGCTTCCTCACCACCTTCCGCCGCCTTCCCCAGAGAGTCTTGTGGAAGACAAAGAGAGAGCTCAAGAATCTGCCAAACAACGTCATGACATCAAAGTGGGTGCCACAACAAGATGTGTTGGGTGAGTTCACCAACTATTTATTTATATGTCAGCTTTAGATTAGGTCTTTGTTATCATTAGCCAACGAACTCATGGGGGTATATAACAACTAAAAAATGAACGTAACTAACATAATCATGTCAAAAAGAAAATGTTTGATGTTAGTTTTGTAATCAGAATAATAATGCTTTTAGTTATTTAAATGATTCATAACTATTAAGAAGTGGTAACAATTTTACGTGATCACGAGGTACAATTGTTACTCCCAAGTCGTTCACATTCCTTATTCATTTCGGAAAACGTCATCTTCCCCAGCAGGACCACTATATTACCACTCATTTTGTAATTTTGAAAATATCTCTTAAAAACTTAAATTTTGTTGTAAAAATAATTTAATCAATCTTTCCTTTGATGTTTTCGTACCCGGAATATCTTTAATACCCTATAATAAAATTCATTTACTTTATAATTATTCATGTAATCTAAGATTACTATTATTATTCTGTTAAATTTGTTTAGTAAAACTTGTTAATTCATATTTGTCCTTCCATAGTACTATTCTAAAAATTACAGCAAATAAAATTAAAAGGAACTGCAAAAATGCCAACGAGCAGAAGGAGAATTAGTAGAGATGTCTTCATTTGGACTTTTAAAAAACTTAAGAACTTGTAAACTTTTTGGGACAAAAAAACACCCTGCATTTCATTAATTTACATTTTAACCACATATTATCCATCCCATGAGTTTAATCTAAGATCCAGATATGACATCTCCTTATTATTCAATTATAGTTTAGTAAAAATCCTGTAGTTGATAACATATACAAGTAGAATTACTTAATTTAAAACTACTACCATGTTACAAGCTACAAAAGAATCAAGGTCGAACATTTTTGTCCAAGTAACAGTATACAATATACAAATCAATATATAGCTGTGATATCATCTGATGGTTAGCCAAGGATTACTTCCATACATTATTTGCACTACCATGGTTGTAATATATTACCTATTATTTTAGCCCATCCTAATGTAAAGGTATTCATGACTCACGGAGGTATACTAAGCCAACACGAGGCGATACACGCCGGGGTGCCCGTCATCTGCACGCCGTATTTCGGTGACCAGCCGATGAACGCCAAATTCTACGAGGTAAAGGACATCGGGGTCGTTCTGCCCTTCAAAACGTTGTCTGAAGAGACCATCCTATCTGCACTGACTACGGTTCTTAGCGACCCTACGTAAGTGGTTTTGATGATCGTAGATTACTTAGACAATAAGTTCAGTTGATTAGATGGTACAAAATCACGCGAAAAACAAACTAATTTATGAGCATTAAAAGCAATCTTTAATGTCTTAGGGTAAAACTTAATTTAATACGTAATTTTAAAGTTCTTAAGTATTAGACAATTCCACAATATGAACATCGAACTAAAATTGAACTGCAACATGCATTGCATTTAATTGTTGCAATTAAAAGTTGTAATGGAGTTTTAAGGTTTTTAAAACTTTACTTGAACGTTAGACTAAATGACGTTTCTAAATTAAATACCCGTTTTGCGGAGTAGTAGTCTGAGATAAAATACATTTTGAGTTTACCATTGCTTACTTAAAATGTATTCTATGTTGCTTACGGGTCATAAAATAAATTTAAAATAAAATAATTTATAACAACATGTGTTGAGTGTAGAAACTAAGGTTGTGTCTGTCTCCAGGTACCGGGACAATATGGCGCGGACGTCTTGGATCTACCGGGACCGTCCCGTCAGTCCCGTAGACACCCTCCTGTTCTGGGAGTTGGCACTGCATCACAACATGTATTGAGTGTAGAGTCGAAGGTTGTGTCTGTCTCCAGGTACAGGGACAACATGGCGCGGATGTCTCGGATCTACCGGGACCGTCCCGTCAGTCCCGCAGACACCCTCTTGTTCTGGGAGTTGGCACTGCATCACAACATGTGTTGAGTGTAGAGTCTAAGGTTGTGTCTGTCTCCAGGTACAGGGACAACATTGCGCGGATGTCTTGGATCTACCAGGACCGTCCCGTCTGTCCCGTAGACACCCTCCTGTTCTGGGAGTTGGCACTGCATCACAACGTGTGTTGAGTGTAGAGTCTAAGGTTGTGTCTGTCTCCAGGTACAGGGACAACATGGCGCGGATGTCTTGGATCTACCGGGACCGTCCCGTCAGTCCCGCAGACACCCTCCTGTTCTGGGAGTTCACACTGTATCAGGACATGTGTTGAGTGTAGAGTCTAAGGTTGTGTCTGTCTCCAGGTATAGAGACAATATGGCGCGGACGTCTTGGATCTACCGGGACCGTCCCGTCAGTACCGTAGACACCCTCCTGTTCTGGGAGTTGGCACTGCATCACAACGTGTGTTGAGTGTAGAGTCTAAGGTTGTGTCTGTCTCGAGGTACAGGGACAACATGGCGCGGATATCTCGGATCTACCGGGACCGTCCCGTCAGTCCCGCAGACACCCTCCTGTTCTGGGAGTTCACACTGTATCACGACATGTGTTGAGTGTAGAGTCTAAGGTTGTGTCTGTCTCCAGGTACAGGGACAACATGGCGCGGATGTCTCGGATCTACCGGGACCGTCCCGTCAGTACCTCAGACACTCTCCTGTTCTGGGAGTTCACACTGTATCACGACATGTGTTGAGTGTAGAGTCTAAGGTTGTGTCTGTCTCCAGGTACAGGGACAATATGGCACGGATGTCTTGGATCTACCGGGACCCTCCCGTCAGTCCCGCAGACATCCTACTGTTCTGGGAGTTCACACTGCATCACGAAATGTGTTGAGTGTAGAGTCCTAAGGTGTGTTTGTCTCCAGGTACAGGGACAACATGGCGCGGATGTCTCGGATCTACCGGGACCGTCCCGTCAGTCCCGCAGACAACCTCCTGTTCTGGGTGGAGTACGTGATACGCCACGGTGGCGCCCCCCACCTTAGACCTGCCTCCGCGGCTATGCCCTTCTACCAACTCTACCTCTTGGATATCGTTGGAACCGTCCTTGCCACCCTTCTTATGATTTCTCTTATATTATATCTAGTTGTGCAACAACTGTTAGTTATTTTACTGAAAAAGTACTATAATCTAAAATCTGACAAACGTAAAAAAGACAATTGAATCGGTTAGTTAATTTTATTGTAATGATTTGTAAACCTATTATTAAAACGCGAAAATATAACTGTGGTAGTGTTAAAAGTCGTGAGAGACGTGATGTCTAACTTAGAATTAGTACAGCCACTTTATATTACTAACCCATGAAGTTAGATTAATTCATTTGCATTAATTGTTACGAGTTTTAAAACATTTGGGTAACATTGAAGCTGTTTCAGTCGTATCAAGGTATTTATAGGTTTGATTTTTAAGGAGTCATTTACCTTAGTGTCTAATGCCGCAAACCATAGATCCTAAGTGAAGAAATGAATTGAGTCCTCCTTATAACCAATTTATTGGAGAATCAATTTTTCGTCTGGCCATAATCACTCATTTTAATTTGTGTTTTTTTTTTATTTAAATTCCATCTAGTCAGATAAACTTGCGCATACCTTTAAGTAGACCATATACCTTACTAATACGATTCTTGTTTATTTCTACAATAGAAACATCATCGATGTGAATTTATTTAATGAAATATCGGTAAAGGCGGTCCCACACTCCTCGCGATCAGGCCTGATCATTCGGCCGAACATTCTCCCGAATGTTTACTGAAAATTCCGTCCCGTATGCTCCCGTGTGTATTTAAAAGTTCGTGCAGCTCCCACACTTCTCCCGAGTAGTCCGAACATTCGGAGTTCGGCCGAATGTTCAGGCGTGTTTGCGAGAAGTGTGGGACCGCCTTAACTTATATTTTTAATAATTTGTAATAACTATAATTTTTATTCTTTATGAGTTTTTGTAAATAAATCACAACTCGAATCAAATATTTATTTTAACAATACTTTAACAAAATAGCATTGTCATATTATAAACTATAGACATTACAAAACTATAGACAAAACAAAAATAATTAATTGCAATAACTACTGATGATACGTACTTAAGTTTATAAACTTATACTATTAACAAATAAGTGTTAACTTAACAATATTATAATTTAGGATTTTATGAATACACAACATTATATATTTTTTTAATATGCAATTAGTTTTTAAAAGAGAGACTGTAGTGCGCATTGTATTTTTGTAATAACGGACAACATGTACAGTTTTCCTAGCATGTACCCAACTCGTTGTAGACATTGTATGGCGTGTTGAAAGTTACCCCTCACAAAACCTGGTTGATCATAAGCCCATATTTCTTATGTTTCCAAAAATTGTAAGCTTGTTTGAATGAAATGTTACCAAATAAATATCAAAGTCAATGATGGGAGCACCGAAACTGGACATTATTTATCTAGATTTCGTTTTTTCCCTTCTTAAAAATGGTTTGGTTCAGTTTATCTTTCTGGAAAACACCATTTTCGGACGATTCACAGACTAAAACAGAAATATTTCATCTATAAAATACATCACTTTTTCCATTATCAAATGGTAATACAATCTACCCGATTTATAATTTGTTCAATGATTTTATATATGTTATAACATTATCTGCCGTGACAATATTCAAATTAAACTTAACTAAACACAATTCATCGTAATTCTGTTTTAGTTTTAGTGATTCATGCACACGAAGAAGAGCCCCATTTTATTTATCACTCTCTGTAAATATGTATTGAAGAATTATTCAATTTCAAACGCATTATTTTTGTCTTATCATCTAATATAATATCAGGAAAGTATTGTTAAGTTTCTTACAGACTTACAGGTCAATAATGACGACATACCAAGCAGCCTTGCTCTTTGTTATTAATTGGCAGTACAGATTGAATTGCATATTTCCTAAGTTATATTAGTAAGAATATGTTTAAACTTTGGACATAATTCCATGATAACAGGTTATCAATACATACATATTAAACGTACTACTCAAGCATACGCACAGGCCCATGCCCATGTGGGCATATTTACAATAGTTATTTATCTGTACTTGTATATTACTTATATGTTGTTATCCTTAGTTATAACTATGTAATGCATTTATCAACTTGTTATTTTTGTAAAACATTTTCTAATTTGTATTATGTAAAAAGTTGTAAATAAATTTTAATTTCAGACCCACCAAAGAAGTTAAAACATTGTTATAATTTGTACAAATAATAATTTGTCGAAGGGAACATCAAGTTTAATTTATTTCAGTGTTTAACGGAATATTTTAATGTTCTTCTTCGAAAAAACTCGCCTTTTTCATAAGCCTAAATCAGGGTTCATAGTTTGAGTTGAAAACATGATTTAATTTAAATTATAAAATCTTGTCAGTTCATGATTGTTTTATATTTGTGACCCTTGTTGGTAAAACGAAGTTTGCTACACATCAATATGACTCTGCTAAAGAAATAAATTAAAATGTTGGTTGCGGTTTGCTAGTAGCAAACAACTATATTGTAATATTTATACATTTGTATGACTAGTAATGTGTTTGCTGCAGATTATTTATTGTCATGAAATATAAATTTTATATGAAAATAAAAGGAGTTCGCACGCAGCACGCTGACGTGAGGGAAGTGAATTTCCACATACAAAACTTTTAAAACTAAAAATCAGTGTCAAAACATACATTTATTCCAATTTTTATTAAAACCTGAAAACAGTGATTTTTTGGCTGTTCTGATGCTCCTGGTTTCATTTACCTGCAAAGCTGGGATTACAATTTTGCGCATTATAATGTTAGGATAAGACCAGACAGGCTTGAAAGGAGGCATAAGGTTGCTGGGGATGATAAAAGTACACCAACAAATGAATAACATGCATTTATAATGTAAAACCCCCCATACGACAACGTACTGTGTTTAGTCGAAACACATTTTCTTTAATAACTTTGTAAATATGCACGCTAGAATGACGAGAGAGGGCTTACAAATTTCGCCTTACTAATCCTCATCTTTTTACATGCATTAATTTTACATAGGGGCTTTTCTGACCCTTTTTGAGCCCAAAAACTCGAAATTTGAAAGATTAATCACCAAGAAAGGGGTTTAGAGTTTTCTGATTGTTTTGCCCAACGAAATTTTCCAACTGATTACACAAAGGAATATCCCTATTAAATGTGAAGTAAATCGGACAAAAAAATGCGACTACTAGAGTGCAAAATACTTTTCCAGAAACAACCATCGTATATTGAATAGTGTATGCATAATATAGAACAGTGAAGTTAAAAAGTAAATAAACAATTACATTTTAGAAGGAAAAATTACAAAGGTTCATGTAAGAACAAGATTGAAATTAAGTGAGAGCAACTCTGAAATATAATGCGCGCACCTTTGGTACTCGATATACAGCAGCTACATTACCAGCACAGCGTCAGCGCCAGCGCCGGCTGCATCGTCGACTGCATCGTGATTTGTGATACATAGTCCGTGGCGTTAGGTCGAAAATATTTCACCTCTGGCTACCGGTACCAAATTTTGTACGTTGTTTCTTTATCTGACTAGCTTACGAAGAAACACTCTCTCAGAGCTTTCAACACCCTTTGATGACGTCATTAAGGTAGCGCTCTTAATTATTACAAACGTTAATAACTTCTATACCTGTTGCTTTATTTCGAAAGCCTTAAAATTCAAACATGAACCTTTGTAATTTTCCTTTCTAAAATTTAAAACTTTATTTGCATTACAACTACACTGATCTATATTATGCATACAGTATACAATACTTGTTTCTGGAAAAATATTTTCATGTAAAATTCATCTATTAGCCAAAATCCATGTAACATAATAAAAATTCGGATAATATCTTAATTTAATCAGTATTTTGACAATATTAATATAGGCCGCATGATTATTGACCGTGCGATACTCAGCCTTAGAACGTGAGTGACGAACGTGTGACGCGACGCCGGCGCCGCTGTGGCGTCGCGGCCTAAGTGCACGCGCCGAGTGAGCCTCTTAAGTTCCCATTGTTGAAAGTACAGCAATGTATACATCGTTTTAAGCGGAATAGAATTTACTACAATTTTGGTTTCTAGTATTCTCTCAAATACCTGCATTTTTATATTTTAGAAAAGAATAATGTTAAATAGTATTTTAAATATTTTAAATTTTTCAAATATTTATTATTACAATGCAAATATCTATTTAACCGTCGTTCTGAGCTAATTTATTGATAGCACCTTTGTTATATACCGTTATTTCCGCATTCAAGCAAAAAAATTAATATGAAACTACAATAAATATTAATAGAGATATGAATATTTTTGTAAATACCTGCGATAAGGGAGGCTAAGGGTTTAAAGGGCTACGAGATAAGCACCAAGGGAAATTTTGGGAATTTTTGGTGATTTGTTCCTCTATGGAGGTGCTATCGACTGGTATGTGTTTCGGCCTGTTACTAATCTTTTCCGACATTTGCTCGTGATTTACCTTCATTGACTGGACTAAGTGGCCGAGCGCTGCACCGAGCGCCTGAGTGATAATGAAACGAACGCTTCTATTGATACCTGAGTAGGATGCTTGAAATATTCGGGTAAAATTTGTTGAAGTTAATTTGAAAGGGGATTTTATGCTGTACAATTTGTATTAAAGGTTTTTCTTATATATAGAATCTATAAGGATACTTGGGGAAAAATTTTAACTATTGGTTACAATATGTAGAAATAAATGTTTTAAATTATTAACAAAATGTAAAAAAATAGATGTATATATATATTTTTGTATACTAGCTAGCTTGGTTTATACAAGACATTTTTATGCTAACGGGAGGTTTTTAAGTCAATTAGTCCACTAGTAATACCCATTTCCGCAAACCCTTGCACAAATCCAACATGACCAACTTATTTTTCTAAATGGCGGGAAATTCCCCGTGGGATTTTCTGGGACTTTCTTCTGTGTGTTCAGGAGTACTTAATAAATTATTTCCAACAGGTTTCACCTTTTTAGCGAATTTACCCTGTGTGTGTGTGTGTGTGTGTGTGTGTGTGTGTGTGTGTGTGTGTGTGTGTGTGTGTGTGTGTGTGTGTGTGTGTGTGTGTGTGTGTGTGTGTGTCCGTGAATAAGAAACTTGAGTAAATAACGCCCGATTACGATGAAATTTGGCTCAAATGTGTATAGTGACATTTATGACTTTAAGTTCGAAAACCAGAAAAATCGGACTATGAGAAGGGAGGTTTATGGGGGTTTTACATTTTCCAAAAATAAGTTTTTTGATTTTTCACCCTAAATTTTACAACACTTAATTTTGGTTTTGACTATGTTATAGAACTTAAAAAAACAACTAGTAATATAGTATTTTTAATTGTTAATCTAGGTTATGTGGTTGCGGAGCAAATACTAAAAAACCTGCTCATAAAATCTCCCATGTTAATCTTAAGGGAAAAATGTTTTTGGCTTTTCCTAAGTGAATTTAAATGTACACTACACATTTTCTTTTACCAATAAACTCCGCCCCACAAACAATAATTTTGGTGTTTAAATTGTGATTCTACGTCCAACTGTTGCAGAGATATTCAAAGTACTAAACACAGTACGTTGTCCAATGTTATCCTTATGGAGGATAAATCAAATTTGATATCTCCATTATTTATGAATGTATATTTATGAAACTTGGCATTTGGCTTAATGTAAAATTTATATATTGCACAAAAAATTAATTTTTGTTGATTATCCCCGTAACAACAAACCCGTATACTCAGCCCTAATGTTATTCTTACGGAGAATAAGTAAAGTTTTATATCTCCCTTAATTATGAACATGAATTAATAAAACTTAGTGTGTAGCTTCACCTGGTTGAGTTATATTGATGATTGCACAAAAACATATTTCTTCTCTTTTTTTCAGCAAACCTGTGTACTCAGCCCTAATTTTATTCTTATGGAGAATAAATAAAATGCTATAATTCACTTATTTATCTATGTATTTTTATGCAACTTGGTAAGTGGCTTTATGTGATAATGAGAGACATATGCATGCATTGGAAATTCGCTGAGTGCACAGGTTTGCTGTGATGGGGTTATATTTTTGAATTTCCCACATTTTGCCATTTTGGAGCTAATTGCACTGGACTAAACTTAAATCTAACATCAAAGGTAAACGATATCGCACGCAGGACGCTGACGGGAGGGAAGTGAATTTCCGCATTAAAACCTTAAAAAGATCAAATAAAGGGTGTAAACCAACACTAGTTACATCTTATAAAAAAATTGACAATTTCATTTTTTGGCTGTTTTGATGCTCCTGGTTATATTTAAATTCACTAATAGGATGCCAATGTTGTACATTATAAAGTTAGAAGGAGATATTGTCGGGATAACAAGTTGGTTTATATGTATGGGGGGTGATAAAACGATATTAAGATATGAAAAACAGCCTTTTCCACTATAAAATCCCCATAAAACAACGTACTGTATTTTGACAATTAACATTTTCTTTAATAACTCGGTAAATACTAGTTCTAGAATGATGAGGGAGGGCTTAAAATCGTTGGATTTTTACATACAATAAGTTAACGTGAAATAAGTGTACATTTGGGGCTTTTCTGACCCTTTTTGGGCCCAAAACTCAAAATTTGAAAACTTAAAATCACATAAAAAAGGGGTTAGAGTTTTCCGACTGTTATTCCCAACGAAAATGTCCAACTGATTATAAAAAGGAATGACTCTACCAAATTTGAAGTAAATCGTACAAAAATTGCGACCGCTAAAGTGCGAACACACACACAAAAACACACACACATATATATATATATATAAAGTTTTTATAGACCCCTAAAAACGTGTTCAGGGGGTCACGTTAGTTACGTTATGGTGGTCCCGGGCTCACCCCCGGGAATCCAATACACTAACACTCCCGGTGGTCCCGGGAGTCTCACCGTGCGGGTCATGCTAACATGTTTTCATAGGAAATTCACTAATAAATATTGTTTTGTTATTTGTTAGTCCTATGACAAGTCTTCCAATGCATAGGCTTCATAATTAACCACAATCATATTTTAGAGTTTTAATTTTAGTGTTACGCATCGTTTAAATGGTCAATTCAATCGGAATTTTTTATTGTATCAGATTTTAAATTATTGTTCTTTTTTAAGAAAAACGCTAATAGTCGTCTCACGACTAAATAAAATATTACATTAATCATAAGAAGGGCAGCAAGGAAAATTCCAAGGATGTCCAGTAGGTAAAGCTGGTAGTATGGCATGGCCGCAGAGGCAGGTCTAAGGTGGGGGGCCCCGCCGTGACGTATCACGTATTCCACCCAGAACAGGAGGTTGTCTGCGGGACTGACGGGACGGTCCCGGTAGATCCGAGACTTCCGCGCCATATTGTCCCTGTACCTGGAGACAGACACAACCTTAGGACTCTACACTCAACACATTTCGTGATGCAGTGTGAACTCCCAGAACAGTAGGATGTCTTAGGGACTGACGGGAGGGTCCCGGTAGATCCGAGACATCCGCGCCATGTTGTCCCTGTACCTGGAGACAGTCACAGCCTTAGACTCTACACTCAACACAAGTCGTGATGCAGTGTGAAATCCCAGAAAGGAGGGTGTCTGCGGGACTGACGGGACGGTCTGGGTAGATCCGAGACATCCGCGCCATGTTGTCCCTGTACCTGGAGACAGTCACAGCCTTAGACTCTACACTCAACACATGTCGTGATGCAGTGTGAACTCCCAGAAAAGGAGGGTGTCTGCGGGACTGAGGGGACGGTCCCGGTAGATCCGAGACATCCGCGCCATGTTGTCCCTGTACCTGGAGACAGACACAACCTTAGGACTCTACACTCAACACATTTCGTGATGCAGTGTGAACTCCCAGAACAGTAGGATGTCTTCGGGACTGACGGGACGGTCCCGGTAGATCCGAGACATCTGCGCCATGTTGTGCCTGTACCTGGAGACAGACACAACCCTTAGGACTCTACACTCAACACATTTCGTGATGCAGTGTGAACTCCCAGAACAGTAGGATGTCTTCGGGACTAACGGGAGGGTCCCGGTAGATCCGAGACATCCGCACCATGTTGTCCCTGTACCTGGAGACAGTCACAGCCTTAGACTCTACACTCAACACGTGTCGTGATGCAGTGTGAACTCCCAGAACAGGAGGGTGTCTGCGGGACTGACAGAACGGTCCCGGTAGATCCGAGACATCCGCGCCATGTTGTTCCTGTACCTGGAGACAGTCACAGCCTTAGACTCTACACTCAACACATGTCGTGATGCAGTGTGAACTCCCAGAAAAGGAGGGTGTCTGCGGGACTGACGGGACGGTCTGGGTAGATCCGAGACATACGCGTCATGTTGTCCCTGTACCTGGAGACAGACACAACCTAGACTCTACACCAACACATGTCGTGATGCAGTGTGAACTACCAGAACAGGAGGGTGTCTGCGGGACTGACGGAACGGTCCCGGTAGATCCGAGACATCCGCGCCATGTTGTCCCTGTACCTGGAGACAGTCACAGCCTTAGACTCTACACTCAAAACATGTCGTGATGCAGTGTGAACTCCCAGAAAAGGAGGGTGTCTGCGGGACTGACGGGACGGTCTGGGTAGATCCGAGACATCCGCGTCATGTTGTCCTTGTACCAGGAGACAGACACAACCTAGACTCTACACCAACACATGTCGTGATGCAGTGTGAACTACCAGAACAGGAGAGTGTCTGCGGGACTGACGGGACGGTCCCGATAGATCCGAGACATCCGCGCCATGTTGTCCCTGTACCTGGAGAAAGACACAACCTTAGACTCTACACTCAACACACGTCGTGATGTAGTGCCAACTCCCAGAACAGGAGGGTGTCTGCGGGACTGACGGGACGGTCCCGGTAGATCCGAGACATCCGCGCCATGTTGTCCCTGTACCTGGAGACAGGCACAACCTTAGACTCTACACTCAACACATGTTGTGATGTAGTGCCAACTCCCAGAACAGGAGGGTGTCTGCGGGACTGACGGGACGGTCCCGGTAGATTCGAGACATCCGCACCATGTTGTCCCTGTACCTGGAGACAGAGAAAACCTTAGACTCTACACTCAACACATGTTGTGATGCAGTGCCAACTCCCAAAACAGGAGGGTGTCTGCGGGACTGACGGGACGGTCCCGGTAGATCCGAGACATCCGCGCCATGTTGTCCCTGTACCTGGAGACAGACACAACCTTAGAGTCTACACTCAACACATGTTGTGATGCAGTGCCAACTCCCAGAACAAGAGGGTGTCTGCGGGACTGACGGGACGGTCCCGGTAGATCCGAGACATCCGCGCCATGTTGTCCCTGTACCTGGAGACAGACACAACCTTAGACTCTACACTCAATACATGTCGTGATGCAGTGTGAACTCCCAGAACAGGAGAGTACCTGCGGGACTGACGGGACGGTCCTGGTAGATCCGAGGCATCCGCGCCATGTTGTCCCTGTACCTGGAGACAGACACAACCTAGACTCTACACTCAACACATGTCGTGATGCAGAGTGACCTCCCAGAACAGGAGGTTGTCTGAGGTACTGATGGGACGGTCCCGGTAGATCCGAGACATCCGCGCCATGTTGTCCCTGTACCTGGAGACAGAGACAACCTTAGACTCTACACTCAACACATGTCGTGATGTAGTGCCAACTCCCAGAACAGGAGGGTGTCTGCGGGACTGACGGGACGGTCCCGGTAGATCCGAGATATCCGCGCCATGTTGTCCCTGTACCTGGAGACAGACACAACCTTAGACTCTACACTCAACACATGTTGTGATGCAGTGCCAACTCCCAGAAAACGAGGGTGTCTGCGGGACTGACGGGACGGTCCCGGTAGATCCGAGACATCCGCGCCATGTTGTCCCTGTACCTGGAGACAGACACAACCTTAGACTCTACACTCAATACATGTCGTGATGCAGTGCCAACTCCCGGAATAGGAGGGTGTCTGCGGGACTGACGGGACGGTCCCGGTAGATCCGAGACATCTGCGCCATGTTGTCCCTGTACCTGGAGACAGACACAACCTTAGACTCTACACTCAACACATGTTGTGATGCAGTGTGAACTCCCAGAACAGGAGGTTGTCTGCGGGACTGACGGGACGGTCCCGGTAGATCCGAGATATCCGCGCCATGTTGTCCCTGTACCTGGAGACAGAGACAACCTTAGACTCTACACTCAACACATGTTGTGATGCAGTGTGAACTCCCAGAACAGGAGGGTGTCTGCGGGACTGACGGGATGGTCCCGGTAGATCCGAGACATCCGCGCCACGTTGTCCCTGTACCTGGAGACAGTCACAACCTAGACTCTACACCAACACATGTCGTGATGCAGTGTGAACTCCCAGAAAAGGAGGGTGTCTGCGGAACTGACGGGACGGTCTGGGTAGATCCGAGACATCCGCGTCATGTTGTCCTTGTACCAGGAGACAGACACAACCTAGACTCTACACCAACACATGTCGTGATGCAGTGTGAACTACCAGAACAGGAGAGTGTCTGCGGGACTGACGGGACGGTCCCGATAGATCCGAGACATCCGCGCCATGTTGTCCCTGTACCTGGAGACAGGCACAACCTTAGACTCTACACTCAACACATGTTGTGATGTAGTGCCAACTCCCAGAACAGGAGGGTGTCTGCGGGACTGACGGGACGGTCCCGGTAGATCCGAGACATCCGCGCCATGTTGTCCCTGTACCTGGAGACAGAGAAAACCTTAGACTCTACACTCAACACATGTTGTGATGCAGTGCCAACTCCCAGAACAGGAGGGTGTCTGCGGGACTGACGGGACGGTCCCGGTAGATCCGAGACATCCGCGCCATGTTGTCCCTGTACCTGGAGACAGACACAACCTTAGACTCTACACTCAACACATGTTGTGATGCAGTGCCAACTCCCAGAACAAGAGGGTGTCTGCGGGACTGACGGGACGGTCCCGGTAGATCCGAGACATCCGCGCCATGTTGTCCCTGTACCTGGAGACAGACACAACCTTAGACTCTACACTCAATACATGTCGTGATGCAGTGTGAACTCCCAGAACAGGAGAGTATCTGCGGGACTGACGGGACGGTCCTGGTAGATCCGAGGCATCCGCGCCATGTTGTCCCTGTACCTGGAGACAGACACAACCTAGACTCTACACTCAACACATGTCGTGATGCAGAGTGAACTCCCAGAACAGGAGGTTGTCTGAGGTACTGACGGGATGGTCCCGGTAGATCCGAGACATCCGCGCCATGTTGTCCCTGTACCTGGAGACAGAGACAACCTTAGACTCTACACTCAACACATGTCGTGATGTAGTGCCAACTCCCAGAACAGGAGGGTGTCTGCGGGACTGACGGGACGGTCCCGGTAGATCCGAGATATCCGCGCCATGTTGTCCCTGTACCTGGAGACAGACACAACCTTAGACTCTACACTCAACACATGTTGTGATGCAGTGCCAACTCCCAGAACACGAGGGTGTCTGCGGGACTGACGGGACGGTCCCGGTAGATCCGAGACATCCGCGCCATGTTGTCCCTGTACCTGGAGACAGACACAACCTTAGACTCTACACTCAATACATGTCGTGATGCAGTGCCAACTCCCAGAATAGGAGGGTGTCTGCGGGACTGACGGGACGGTCCCGGTAGATCCGAGACATCTGCGCCATGTTGTCCCTGTACCTGGAGACAGACACAACCTTAGACTCTACACTCAACACATGTTGTGATGCAGTGTGAACTCCCAGAACAGGAGGTTGTCTGCGGGACTGACGGGACGGTCCCGGTAGATCCGAGATATCCGCGCCATGTTGTCCCTGTACCTGGAGACAGAGACAACCTTAGACTCTACACTCAACACATGTTGTGATGCAGTGTGAACTCCCAGAACAGGAGGGTGTCTGCGGGACTGACGGGATGGTCCCGGTAGATCCGAGACATCCGCGCCATGTTGTCCCTGTACCTGGAGACAGTCACAACCTAGACTCTACACCAACACATGTCGTGATGCAGTGTGAACTCCCTGAACAGGAGGGTGTCTGCGGGACTGACAGAACGGTCCCGGTAGATCCGAGACATCCGCGCCATGTTGTCCCTGTACCTGGAGACAGACACAACCTTAGACTCTACACTCAATACATGTCGTGATGCAGTGCCAACTCCCAGAATAGGAGGGTGTCTGCGGGACTGACGGGACGGTCCCGGTAGATCCGAGACATCTGCGCCATGTTGTCCCTGTACCTGGAGACAGACACAACCTTAGACTCTACACTCAACACATGTTGTGATGCAGTGTGAACTCCCAGAACAGGAGGTTGTCTGCGGTACTGACGGGACGGTCCCGGTAGATCCGAGACATCCGCGCCATGTTGTCCCTGTACCTGGATACAGAGACAACCTTAGACTCTACACTCAACACATGTTGTGATGCAGTGTGAACTCCCAGAACAGGAGGGTGTCTGCGGGACTGACGGGATGGTCCCGGTAGATCCGAGACATCCGCGCCATGTTGTCCCTGTACCTGGAGACAGTCACAACCTTAGACTCTACACTCAACACATGTTGTGATGCAGTGTGAACTCCCAGAACAGGAGGGTGTCTGCGGGACTGACGGGACGGTCCCGGTAGATCCGAGACATCCGCGCCATGTTGTCCCTGTACCTGGAGACAGAGACAACCTTAGATTCTACACTCAACACATGTTGTGATGCAGTGTGAACTCCCAGAACAGGAGGGTGTCTGCGGGACTGACGGGATGGTCCCGGTAGATCCAAGACATCCGCGCCATGTTGTCCCTGTACCTGGAGACAGTCACAACCTTAGACTCTACACTCAACACATGTTGTGATGCAGTGTGAACTCCCAGAACAGGAGGGTGTCTGCGGGACTGACGGGACGGTCCCGGTAGATCCGAGACATCCGCGCCATGTTGTCCCTGTACCTGGAGACAGTCACAACCTTAGACTCTACACTCAACACATGTTGTGATGCAGTGTGAACTCCCAGAACAGGAGAGTGTCTGAGGTACTGTTGGGGCGGTCCCGGTAGATCCGAGATATCCGCGCCATGTTGACACTGTACCTGAAGGCAGAAAATTGTAGGTCCATTGGTAGTAAAATAGGAGCTCATTACATTTTTATTAATAGAAAAATCTTATTACAATGCAAAGTAGAACAAGATTAAAATTTTCAATTTGGTAAGTTTCAAAAATAGGTTTTAAATTTGTCTTTCGATTTGACGGCCCACAAGCAGTAGAAAGACAATGAAGCAGGTAAATTATAAGGTCGAAAAACCGCAATTCTGCAAACTTGACCTCAAGAGTACCACTGACTGAGAAATGGCAGCCCATGTCAATAGTTTTTAAAATTTGAACGGACGCATACTATATTGAATTTCAATTTGTTGTACTTAATTTTAGAACAAATAAAATCCTTACCTATTACGGGTGCGTTGCGTTAGTTCCAAGTGGATTTAACTCCAAAATTATATTTCAGTTCTTTAGTTCCAAAATGAATAAAATCACCAGTGGCGTTAGTTCCAAAACGCATTAAAGATTTAAAATAGGGAGTGGATTTAGTTCCAAACGTCTTAGTGTCCAAAAGTACAGTCAGTATAGAAATTAGCAACATTTTTCTTTGGTTTTAGACAGAACGAGAATGGAGATAACACTTGAAAACTACTTTTAAAATTAGTAGCTCTAGTTCCAAAAGCGGCCGAGTGGATTAAACTCCAAAAGTACAGCCGCCTAAAATTAATGTAGACCTCGCAGTTGTCTAAGCGGGCGACTATACTGCATGGCTGACCCCTGCGCATGTATATTACAGAGCAACTAAAGAAGGCGTGGAAAATAAAATCAAGAAGAAGAGCTGAAGACATAATAAATTATATCATGTTTGTGAATTTCAGTTTATATAGGCTGACTGGATCAGGCGACGCGAGAAAAATAACTCTCCACCGTCACGCGTCGCCTCTGCCCTATACCAGCTCTTGTTGCTGATAGGATAGCATCAACGCTATATTATTATAGGTTTCAAACCCAAAATACGAGAAAATAATAATTTCACAAAAAAATGTGAAAGAGGACATACTTGCGTTTAACTATGACTAAAAGTATCTCTCCTTCGTTTATGTTTTGTGTGCAAACGACACGACGCGACGCTGATAATTTTAGTAGAATAGTTCTATGATGTGTATTTGCATTTCCTCCTTATCTGATGGTCTCGGTATTTTCGTGTGGTGCCTAGCCAGGTGGCTGAAGCCTACCGACTTATGGACAGCTGTCCTTCACTGTTTATTGCAGTTAAAGAAGTCTTAGTGGTCATGGAGGCACTTGCATGTTTAAAATGGAAACGGTAATCGGGATAATTTCATAACAGTTTTGAACAAAATTAACTCCCATGCATGTGAATAGCCTCCAATCCCTATTATAATTCAAATAATTTACTATGAATAGTGGTTAAATCAGTATTTTTAATCGCCCGGTATCACTTCACAAGAGTACGTTTGAGTATTAATTGTAATGATTTAGAAAGAGGTTGTACAAAGGTAGAAGTCTCGGCGGCGCGGCGGTGACACTGGAGGTGAAGGTAAGTGACTAGACATAAGCATAATCCTCAATCACCTAGTTATTTTTAAAACACTCTTATTTTCCGTTAAGTGCAACATACTTTCCGTTGACTTTTAACATACAAAAATACAAGCTATTAAAATGTTACTGGAACATGTTTATAATAACGTCAATGTCTGGCTTTGAATGTTAGGCTTTCTACAATAAGTCGCTTAACCCATGTAACCACAATAATGTTTCGCCTAGGATAATAATAGATGGTAAGCCTAGATGTTCATAATAAAATGATAAGAAATAAGCATTAAAAGCAGTACCCCCTATCCTTCAGGGTTATTCTTAATACCTAGACCGAGAGTCTAACGCAGAGTGATGATTAGAAAAACAAAATTTGTTGCATTTGAAGCTAGTTGACATATTTTACACTATTTATATAGGTTAAGACAAATTTTCTAACCAGCTAATTGCTAATTGCTAACCACCATAGAAATATTTCTGGAGCAAGGTCATATTAATACACATTTTTAATTCAACAGAAGTCCTAGCAAAATCCTCAATCCCCAATTTTTATAGTAAAAATATGCTATTGATTTTTGGAGTTTTCTTCTAAATGTTATTCCCATAACTCATTCTTTATTTGCTAGGAAATATACATGCGCAGGGGGCAGCCGTGCAGTATCGATGCCCACTTAGACGACTGTGAGGTCTACATTAATTCTAGGCGGCTGTACTTTTGGAGTTTAATCCACTCGGCCGCTTTTGGAACTAGAGCTACTATTTTGAAAAGTAGTTTTCTAGTGTTTTCTCCAGTCGCGTTCTGTCTAAAACTAAACAAAATGTTGCTAATTTCTATTTTGACTGTACTTTTGGACACAACGACGTTTGGAACTAAATCCACTCCCTATTTTAGATCATTATTGAATTTTGGAACTAACGCCACTAGTGATTTTATTCATTTTGGAACTAAAGAACTGAAATATAATTTTGGAGTTAAATCAACTTGAAACTAAATAAACATCCCCCCCTATTACCACTAAAACAACTGAACTAAGTGTTTAAACAAACATGAAACCACTTACATAGGGTCGCTAAGAACCGTAGTCAGTGCAGATAGGATGGTCTCTTCAGACAACGAGTTGAAGGGCAGAACGACCCCGATGCCCTTTTCCTCGTATAATTTGGCGTTCATCGGCTGGTCGCCAAAATACGGAGTGCAGATGACGGGCACCCCGGCATGTATTGCCTCGTGTTGGCTGAACATACCTCCGTGGGTCATGAATACCTTTACATTAGGATGGGCTGAAATAATACGTTAAATATAACAACCACGGGACGTGTAATTAATGATTGGAAGAAATCAATCATGGGTTCATGATCTGATACAATTACAGACAAATTTGAATTATTATAGGTCTACTATATACTGCCACAATAATAAAAAATAACAATACTTGATCTTTACGCATATGGTAGCTTTGTAAAAAGTAGTTCTTTAAATTACAATATTTATAATTATGGCTTTGGTTAACTATAGTGCATTATGTGCCTATCTTGATTTTAGATTAAATTGACGTATAACATATTGTGGTTTAACAGGAAACTAATTTAATATGATATTTCATTTTTTCTATCAAGTGTGAACAGTTTTATAAATGTTAATTTGGTCTATTCGAGTAACTAGCCTAAATAAATATATTTAAAACTATAAAGTTGTAGGAACTGTTCATAATAAATTTCAAGATCAATAAAATATATACAGTATTAGCTATGTTATAGACTTTTCTAGTTTCCTTTTCAACTGCAGCAGATCGAAAACAAGTAATTTTAGATTACCAGAGAATTTTCCAGATAGACCACACTAAGCAATTGTAAAACTGTTGGCACTTTTTATAAAAAAATTAATATCAAATTAAATTAAACGAGCAGCTCCCAACAAACATTTTCTGATAAAACCCTTATAACAGCTGTTTATTGAATTAAGAAGAAACACATGTGACATAAACCAAATAAAACTCTCCTCCAAATGAATATCAGGGGAACTTGGAAGTCCAGTAGCCCCTGGGGCCTAAATCGGTTAAGAATTAACTTCAGGAAGTGAGTGAAAAAAAATCAGGAATTTCTATAAATATGTAGACAATAGTAACGACAAATTCAGCTTTCCTTTAATATTTTTGTAAACAAATTGTTTAGAAAACAAAAATATTAAAGGAAAGCAGTCTTCAAATATTTTCCATCCACATTTACTTAAGTTATTTAGGATACCTTTATTATTACAGAATGAGTGGCACTATAGCGGTTCTGCTGAGAAAGATATTTTCCAACAGGTATAGGCAGTATCAACGATCTAGGAGTAACATTTGTACCCAGTGATTAGGGTATACGTAAATTGTGCACTACAGAACCGTAACAATGTTTCCAGGTCGTAACATTTGTACCCAGTGATTAGGGTATACGTAAATTGTGCACTACAGAACCGTAACATTGTTTCCAGGTCGTAACATTTGTACCCAGTGATTAGGGTATACGTAAATTGTGCACTACAGAACCGTAACATTGTTTCCAGGTCGTAACATTTGTACCCAGTGATTAGGGTATACGTAAATTGTGCACTACAGAACCGTAACATTGTTTCCAGGTCGTAAAATTTGTACCCAGTGATTAGGGTATACGTAAATTGTGCACTACAGAACCGTAACAATGTTTCCATTACTTCACTATTATTGAATCATTCAACATTACTAAGGGCACCATTTGAGGTTTAATTAGAAATTAACACCAAAGATTCTCTATTGACATGATTATGTTACTGTTTCCTCCCACGAGCTCATTGGCTAGTCAAAACTAAGATCTAAAGCTGCCATAATATATAAATAGTTGGTAAACTCACCCAACACGTCTTGTTGGGGAACCCACTTTGATGTCACAACGTTGTTTGGCAGATTCTTAAGCTCTCTGTTAGTCTTCCACAACACTCTCTGGGGAAGTCGGCGGAAGGCGGCGAGGAAGCTGTTGAAGTAGTCGTCGCCTAGAAGGTGGTCGGGGACGATGGAACCCACACTGAAGTAGATCACTCCTTCCGAGGACCCGTCCAAAAACGTCTTCATCTCCTATGAACATATTTGGGATTGTAAAGCACAAGTTTTGGGTAGAGACTCATGTAGGCATTAAAAAGCAAGCAGTATTAAGTAAAAACCTACAAAACCTACAATGTAACATAACAAATTCTAGTATAGAAAACATCGTTATCATAGTCATCAGAAAAACATCAAATAAAACTACACGGGATTAAAATAAAATAATTTGAAAGCATGTGTTAGTAGTATGATTTTATTTGTAAGGTCTTTAATCGTAGGGTTATTTGCAGCCACATCACTATAGGCATAGGCAATGTAGAACCTCACTTACTGAAGGTAACGGTTTCCTTTCTTTGGCCAGATGAATTCCTCCGATCGGGTGGATGTTGGGCGTGTAGGGCTGAGCGTAGTGGACATAGGGATGAGAGTTGGAGAAGGTCAACGCTAAATTGTTCTGCATCATGTCTGACAGAGGAGGCAGTGATGGGTCATAAAATAGCTTCCTCATAAACTGGTCTTGCTCGGGGATGTAATAAACGTAGTATTTGAAAAGCACACTCAATATGGAATAAGCGTTAAGCGCCCTCTGGTAGAACGACATGCGATCTGAACATGGGAAAGCGAAATCCGGGATAAACGCGAGATTTAGAGAGTTTCCATGAACGCGGTTGACCAAACTGAACGCACCGAACGGTTGAAGACCGATTATGGGAGCCTTGAACTTGTGTCCGAGAGCATAAAGTGGTTCTTGAGCGAAAAATGCCTCGATAAAGATCAGATCGAACTTTTTATCTGAGTTAATGAGCTCTTTGAAGTTTGCATTTCCATTTATATTCCCGATGAACCTGGGACCTTTTTTCCAAAGCATTGTAGTCGCATCTATTGGGCTCACGTTTAGAATTGATTCCAGCATTTCTCTCGTCACTGAAACAAAAATACTTGATTTAGTACACAAATGTTTAACCATGTCACCACCAAATTTCTTTATTGGAAACTATTATGAAATAGATAAGCGTATTATGTGCAACTCACCTCGTCCCTAGGTATAATTGTCCCAAGGATGATGATTTCATATGATAAGAAACTCTTCCTTCGGTTTTTCTCATATTTGAACCTCTAGCACTACTATATAACTATCCAATTTTTACCGAAAACAAACCGCTATATTTCTTTATAATATCCTGCTTTATAGTATCCATATTTGAGTATCTTGCATTTAATTTGTTAAATTACCAGATAAAAGTCCGTTATTTTAATTTATCAATGAAGTAACCTTTGCAATATCACATGAACTTTGCGGTTTTAAGACATTAGACTATTGAATTATTACCATAACAAATGTTATCATTCAAAATACAATATATTACCACTCATACAATTGACCGAGTCAAATCACCAGATTCTCCAGATTCAAATATATTTTTTTTTACCTGCTAAAATAAATTGTTCTCCCACCTACTATGTAAAGTCGAATTTTACTCCTTGTAATGAACGATTAAAGTGCTGCTTTGTCTCCCTAGGGAGACAAAAAGTACTTTGACTCCCAAGGGAGACAAAGTAAACCCATAAGAATAACATTGACAATCTGGCAACACAGTGCAGTGGAAAAATGGCAACGCTGTAGCTATAACATGCGGAACAAAATCAGCTGATATTTCGCTGCAACAATTAACTTTCCGAGTTCCGAGGTTAGTTATTACGCATTACGCAACCAAAATAGACAGCGATTGTGAATGTGAATACTTATCGATTTGTGGATTTTGGGGTCTGTGAAAAATGTTTGTGTATAACGGGAGTACAGTACATTGTCACCCTCTGGAAAATTGTCGCCCTCGCCTACGGTGTTGAGCACCAAAAATTTCCCTCAGGGAGACAAAGTTGCACTTTACTCCCTTAACACACAAATAACTATTGTTTAACTCAGCTGTTGTGAAATATTTTTTATTTGCATGAGCCCTTATTTGGTTATGTACTTACTAGTTTTTTCTACAGGTTCGACGTTAGACAGATGTATGACGGTGAGGTTGGCGACTTCCTTGTCTGCGGGGATGCCGCTGTAGCACACGACATCATGGCCGGCCTCGGCGAGCGTCCTCAGGACGGCGTGGAACAGGATGTGGTGGCTCTTGGCTGAAATGGGTAACACCGCCAGGATACGAGCTCCCAGGACGGTAGAGGCACAGGCCGCCAGGGTCAGGATAACCGCCAGATTCATTATGGCTGCAAATGTAAAACTTTATGTGGGGAAGTTTAATTATTTTTAGGAAATTGGATTAATCAGTAGGTATGAATATATAATCAAGCATTACTTGGAAAAAACTTGATCAGTACTTTTAACAAGTTATAGAATAAAGTTGTGTTAGCACCTTTTCCATTAATTCTCAAATAGTTTTCAAGAAATATTAGCGATTCGTTTGCAAGATCTTTCTTGATTACCACCGTTCCTTCTATCTTAGTGCCAGCAGATTTTCGGAATTGGAAAGGTATATGTTTGAATGTGTTGTTTTATCTATCTTCCTACCAAATGTGTGGGATGGGTAACATATGCATAGAACAGGCATGGAACTAGGGCGAAGCCCTAAAGTATATTTTGATCAGATTAAGAGTATGTCTACGTTTGCTTCTAGTGTATTAGCTCTCTTCCTACCAAACTTCAACCACATCACTCCTACAGGATTACACGAGGTGCGAGATGGTAAACTAGGGAAGGACGGGATTGGATATTAACACGATTGTAGTTGCACGATTTTACTCATAAACGTTGTAATTGATCATTAAAACCGTTATATCTTTTTTTGGCTTAAAATTTAAAAAAATGTTAATACATCAATCAATTACTAGTTGTTTTCATTATTATTAGTTTTTTTTAAATTGAAATGGCACGCTGTTTTGAAACGGTTAAAGTTAGAAACGTCAAATACATTACCGAATCATCTCTAAACTATAACTAGTATAATAAACGTGCAAAATTTCGAGTCAGTACCTCAAGTGGTTCATAAGATATGTTGCATTGATTAAAAACCACATACAGACAGACAGACGGGTAATGGTAGAGGGATAGTCCAAATGTTCAGATAACCATTTTCGTTTGTTATGGATGGCCCCAGGAACAAGTTCCAGAAGTTTCGGTAGAAAGTTCGAAAACACCCTACATAGAGAAAACGGGACAAAGTATAAATCTATTCCTTTTCCTGAGATGTACTATGTTAATACTATAGTTAATACTATGTTTAAAGGATATTTGATTGTATTTTTTTCATTATATCAGAATATTAAGACTAGCAGGTGCAATAAACATTCCGTATTAGTATTCAGTATTGGAAAGCCAAGTACTTCGGCAGATGATTTGTTTGAATATGTGGAAACTCCACACACTACTTTATGTTAATGTTAACCGCTTGTGGTTCCAGTAGAAAACAGAGAATGCGAATTTTAAATCGTCATACACTAAAAATAATTTCCACTAATTATGTCGGATTTCTTTGTGATTTTATTTGGTATAGAAAGCTTGATATCGACAATACAGCCATCAACTCGTTAAAAACGCAGGCATATAAACGGACAATACAAAAAGCCTACCGGAGATTAGCAGGTATATATACAACACGTTTAAACATTAAGTAGGTTATAATTAAATTTATGCTAAATAAACAGATACTAGTATATACATTATCTTTTAAAATTAAAAACAAATTTGAGGATAGACTCATAGGTGTTTTACTCCGGTTCCGGTTCGTTTAATCTGTTGACACTATTTACTCACCAATTAAAATATATGTAGTTGCATCCACCCAACTATGCACTCTGCACCACTACCACACTTGACCTGATTAACTGAGTGGAGTGGTGTTATCAAACAACTTAGCAAGTCGTCCTTGTTGACAATATTTACACACTCAAACACTCATTACACTTCTCTGCGGGCACCTTTCTACGAGCTACGTGTCTGGGGTTTGTTGTTTAACTCAAGAGTAAGCGACACTTTACTAGTCGACGTTGATTGAGCTACATTGCTCGTAATAACTGCTGACAT
The DNA here is from genome assembly GCA_963675035.1 of Allygus modestus. Classification (NCBI taxonomy): domain Eukaryota; kingdom Metazoa; phylum Arthropoda; class Insecta; order Hemiptera; family Cicadellidae; genus Allygus; species Allygus modestus. Next base: position 16,459,504 of record OY776112.1, read on the forward strand.
TGAAGTAATAGACGGCAGTGGCGGGAGAAGTGGTAGCGAATTTCATTTATACTTTTCCAGATAATCCCGTAGAAAGTAGAATTTCGGTAAAACCTTACTATCTAAATCCCTATCAACCTATCTAAATCGGAGTTAAATCGGAATTGGGAGAAGAAATGTGTCAAAACTTTCTAAGTGTGTATTTATAAAGCTTCATAAGCGTGGGGGGCGTTGTTATTCCGCTACAACAAGACTAATGATGAAAATGATGCTTATAAATTAATTACCCTATTAGTCTCATCATTGACTATTCAAGCATTATCATTGTCCAGCAACGCCAATTGTGGTAGGCCCTGTTATAAAATATAATACCCCCGTCACAGCAAACCTGCATACTCAGCGATTTCCAATGAATATCACACTAAGCCAGAATTCATTAGAAATATATTCACAAATAAGCGATGTATAAAATATTAATTATTCTCCATAAGAATAACACTGGGGTTGAGTTTGCAGGTTTGCTGCAACAAGGAACACAATAATGGGGTTTTATGGAAATATCAATAGAAAATATCTAGGTGAAATCACATAACAAGTTTCATCCATATACATTCATAAATAAGCGATGTATAAGATTTTAATTAGTCTCCATAAGAATGACATGGGGACCGAGAACCCAGGTTTGCTTTACGGGAACCATCGGCGAACAATTGTTTTTTGTGTGTAAACAACAATAAAACACAACCAGATGAAGCCACATACCAAGTTTCGTCAGTGCATGTTCATAAATAAGCAAGATATAAAACATTTATTTTTCTCCATAAGAATAGCATTAGACAACGTACTGTGTTTAGCACTTTCGATATCTCAGTGATCAATTGACGTAGAGGAATGATCAAAATATCGAATTGTTTTTTTTAAGCTGAATCCAATGGTGAAAACTAAAATTTGATTTTAAACTAATTACATGTGAAACCCCCTAAAAACCCATTTTTGGGGTACAAAACCCCCGAAAACCCACCTTCGGATGGTACGATTCGTTTGATTTTTGAACTCGTTCAATTAAATGGTACTTTACAAATTTTAACCAAATTTCATTAAGATCGGACCTTTTTTCGAGAGTTATCGTGCTTACGGACAGATATATATATATATATATATATATATATATATATATATATATATATATATATATAAATTTTAACGAATGGTGTTTTTGGCATCTGGGGACCTCAAAACAAAAAGTTATCATGGTCTCGGGCTTAAGTCTTACCATGATACCTACGGTAATAGCTTCTTCCCTATAGAGGAAATTCGCTAAAAAAATAAAAACAGAGACAAATCCACCACCTGCAACATAAAGAATTATAATCTGTCATAAAAACTCTTTAACGTTCCTTGGCTTCTTTTATGCAAGTAGTTATTATCCTCTCTGAGTATTTGCAATATATGTTTGTTTTAGCGGTACCGTAGCTTGCCGTGGCATGGTAAAACTGAAGCCCAAGGCCAAGATTATTTTCATTTTATATCTCGTTTATTTATGAAAATACAATGGTAAACCTTGCTATGTACCTTCACCTGGATGTGATCTGTTGATATCTGCATGAAGTACCCCCGTATACCCCGTACCGAACATGCATACCTTCTTACACAGTCATATGAAAACATATGGTCATTGTGTTATCCCATATTATTCTACTGGGAAGTAAGTAAAACTCTATACCTCCTTGATTTATGAATATATTTTGATGAATCTCGGTATGTGCCTTCATCTCGTTGTGGTCTTTTTTACTTTTCATGAAAATGCCTTTTTTAGTCATCCTCGTTACAGCAAACCTGCGTAATCTGTTTAGTGGTATTCTTATGAAGGATACATAACAGCTAATTAATCAATGTATTTTGATGAAACTAGGAAATCTGGATTATGTTTTGGTGAGATCAGATCATTAATTTAAAATTTGCTGAACACACAGGTTTGCGGTGACAGGGGAATTTTTATGATACAGTATTTCAAAAAACATTCCTCATCACTCGTTACACTCATTGAATGTGATGGTAATAAGTTTTAAAAAAATCAGTGGGTCTACATCATCAACATTCAAGTATACTTCGATGGAGGTCAGCCTAAAACCAGTAGCAACATTTTTATGACGTAAAAGATAAGTAACCATACAAATAATAAATAAGTGTAAAACTTAAGAGCTTGATAACGCTATCGCAAACTGGTTGTGTGTCAATTGACGTAACATATCTCAGTGACAACACGCTGCATTAATCTAATATGCACTTTGCCATTATTGTATTTTTTGATTACTAAACTTGTTTTATTTCAACGCCAGTGGCATTTTTGTTGGGAGAGCAAAACAAATGCTTTTAAGGGAAAGAGGTCCAGCCCCTCAAATGTGTGTGGACTCCCCAGGATTTGAACCCATGACCCCTTGAACCTAAGTCTAAGACGCTAACCTTTAAATCGAAGTACTTGTAGCCAAGAGTTCCTTATTTTGTCTTTCATGAAGAATATTTTCTCTTCCCCCAATGAAACATAAAGATACTAGTTGCTACCCACGGCCAGAACGTGATATGTTTATTTAAGAATCTGGTCAACAAAAATCGTATGTCTGTAAGACTAACATTATTCATGTTGATGCCAATGGGGCAGAGCTCTCCCCATGCTGCTGCGCATGTTCAACGCGTGTTTGGCGGCGGGTGTGTTTCCGTCACGCTGGAAGACAGCTAGACTGGCGCTCATCAGCAAAGGCAAAGGTGACCCGGAGTCCCCGTCGGCATACAGACCACTCTGTATGTTGGACACGGCGGGTAAACTCTTTGAGAGGTTGCTGAAACCCAGGTTGAGGTCGGCTGTTGAAGCCGCTGGGGACTTGTCCCCCCGGCAGCACGGCTTTCGGAAGGGCCACTCAACCTTGAATGCCGTGGCTGAAGTCCTGGGCGCCGTCCAGCGGGCTGACACGGCCTGCCATCAGGCCAGGCCGATCGTGCTGCTGGTCACCCTGGACGTTAAAAACGCTTTTAACTCGGCCCGTTGGGTGGACATGCTCGAGGCGTTGCAGCGGGACTTCAGGGTACCCGACTATCTCTTGGTCGTGGTACAGGACTACCTGAAGGAGCGCAGGCTGCTATATAGCACAGAAGCAGGGGTCCGTTCCAAAGTGGTCACCGCCGGGGCGGCGCAAGGGTCGATCCTTGGCCCTGACCTTTGGAACGTGGCATATGACGGAGTGCTTCGCCTCGAGATGCCACCACAAGTCTATCTCGTGGGCTACGCAGACGATATAGCCGCAGTCATCACGGCTCGGAATCTGGAGGTGGCCCAGCTTCGCCTCAACCAGGTGATGTTTCGGGTCAACAGATGGATGAGCGGTCATGGACTTGAGCTGGCGGTCGCCAAGACCGAGATCGTCATGCTCACGCGACGGAGAATCCAAACAGTAATCCCTATGACTGTTGGTGACGTGGAGGTCCAGACGAAGACTGCGGCGAAGTATCTGGGAGTGGTGCTCGACCGCCGCCTCACATGGTGGGGGTACATCCAGGCGGTTTGCAACAAGGCGACGAGGGTTGTTCTGTCACTCAGCAGATTGATGGGGAACGTCGGAGGCCCGAGGTCCAGCAAGAGGCGACTTCTCATGTCCACCATCAATGCCACTCTCCTGTACGGCGCAGAAGTGTGGGCGGGTGCCATGAGAGTAAAAAAACACAGCAAGAGAATTCTATCCGTTCAGCGCAGGGCGGCTCTTAGGGTTGCCTGTGCGTATCGCACTGTGTCTGGACTGGCTGTAATGGTTGTGGCTGGAGTGTATCCCCATGATCTGCTCGCCGCTGAGAGGCAGAACATCTTTCGCCGTGCCCCTGATCTCGGAAGAGACCAAGCTGCTGTGGAAGCCAGACTCGAAACTCTGCGAGTTTGGCAAGAGCGGTGGAACGGTGGACTGGAAGGGCGATGGACGTTTCGTCTCATCAGAGACATAAGCCCGTGGTTGAGCCGTGCATTTGGGGAAATTGACTTTTTCTTGTGTCAATTCCTGACGGGCCACGGGTACTTCAGGGAATACCTTTTCCGCAAGGGGAAGGTGAGGTCACCTCAGTGTAGTTACTGCCCGGAGGAGGTGGATGATGCTCATCATACTTTCTTCCGGTGCAGTCGTTTCGCTGAAGACAGGAGGAGGCTCGTCTCTGCTGTCGGCGATCTGTCCCCGGACGTCGTGGTGGGGGCGATGCATCGAAATGAAGACTCCTGGAGAGCGGTTGCGCTCTTCGTGCAATCTGTTCATCGGGGAAAGCGAGACGAGGGATGCTTAGGTGACCTCTAAGTTTCCCGAAACGGTGACGTGACCCGTCTGGGCGCAAGACACGCGGGCCAGTGCCGAAGTTGTCCGATAAGGGTTCCGGCCTGGTTTTTCCCCGCGGCTCCGTAGGAGGTTTAGTGGGTATACCTCGTGAGAGGGAGTCCCACACTGTTCCTTTGGGTTCGCGCATTAAGCGTTCCTCCTACGTAAAAGAAAAAAAAAATGGGGCAGAGCTCTCAGGAAATTTGAACCGTTCCTAAGCAAGCGTTTTTCACCTAAGAAGAAGCTACGTTTCAAATTCTATTTCAATCCGTTCAGTGGATTTTGTGGTGAATCAGGACGTGGTAAATGGATTATAAAGATATAGAAGAAAAAGATAGAGTGTCCCCGGCTTTATATAGTAAGACGTAATACAGTGTATTTCTGGTCTATTTTTTTATCCTCATATATCTTCCTACCGAATTTCAGTTCTAAAACTTCAATATTAGGCACCTCATAGTAAATATAGCTAAGGATGCCAGTGGACATTTGAATTCAAATATAAATACAGTAAAAAATCAAAATCTGAAATACAGTAGTAACAAAACACACAGTAACAACAAACACACATTAGTAACAAATAAAGTAGTAATAAAACGTTTGTGGATTTATTTCTCAGCCACTCTGTATATTAACAAAGATGGAAATAAATTGAATAATAATAATATTGAAAAATGAATACTTTAACAATACAAGAAAGGCAATTTTCGTTACTGTCCTTCTACTTAAGTTTATGTTTTCATCAGAGCTTGTTGAACAACTACTGAATTCGATAGATAAATATCTAGTTTAGACAAAATAAGTAATTTGTACCAACGAACAAATTGATGAAACGAATTTGGTAAATACTTTTTAATGTGAGATGACTGAAAAGATATGTGATAACTTCTACAAATAAAAAAAATCACATCAATGTTATTAAATTTTAATGATTAGATGTAACTACTCATAATCACGAATCTAATTATTTTTGATTCGTTTAGTAATCGTGTCATAAACCACAGTCTAGTTACATATGCACGAATTATTACAATGATTAAATATAAACACTGTCATTGCTCGATGCGGATTACAGCATTAAAATTTCACAAACAATAATTTAACAAATTGTATTTTTGGATGACGACTGTTTCGTTGTTGTATGACGAGTGTTTAGTTGTTTTATAATGAATGTTTCGTTGTTGTATAACGAGTATTCGTTGTTGTATAACGAGTGCTTCGTTTCTGTAAGACAAGTGTTTCGTTTATGTAAGACAAGTGTTTCGTTTCTGTATGACGAGTATTTCATTGTATAAGTACGAGTGTTTCGTTGTTATATGACGACTGTTTCGTTGTTGTATGACGAGTGTTTTATTGTCGTATGATGAGGTTTTTGTTGTTATATGACGAGAGTTTAGTCGTTTTATGATGAGTGTTTCGTTGTTGTACAACAAGTGTTTAGTTGTTTGATGATGAGTGTAGCGTTGTTGTACAACGAGTGTTTCGTTTCTGTATGACAAGTGTTTCGTTTCTGTTTGACGACATTGTTTTAGTACGAGTGTTTTGTTGTATGACGAGTGTTTCGTTGTTTTATGATGAGTTTTTCGTTGTTGTATGTCGAGTGAATCGTTGATGTATTACATGTACTTCGTTGTTATAAACATTTTTTTTCATTTTGTATAACGTATTGTTCATCCGTGAAATATATTTGTGTATTTATTTTCAAGAGATAGAGCTAAATCTCTGAATAAGAGCTAAATACAGCTCTTACACACTGTATCGAAACGGTTAAGGTAAGGTCATTCAAATTTATAAGCAAAGTAGCATTATATTGCTTGGTTTTGAATATCCATTTATTTAGTAAAAAAAAACCCATGTCACAGTTTCTCCATAGACTGAGAAAAATCTTGCTTTAAGTTGTTTGTTCTATTATATGTCAAGAATCCAAAAATGTGTCACCAAGCATCTATTGAGTGACATCCTGTACATATGTACATATATTATTTAAAATTTCCGCAAGGATAGCTCCTGAACCCTCTTATAAAATAAAAGGTATCCGCACCCCAACTAACCCAACGGCAAGCATTCATCTTCAGTAACGCAGACAGAATCTCCCAAGGTCACGGAAGCTGAACAAGTTTTCACTTACTTATGAAATGTATGGTTTTAGGATTACAAATGATATCGGAATCAGTTCCATAACCAAATGTGTGAAGTACGCAGATCTTGGTTCATTTGCTTATCTCTCGTGAGAGTTCAGGCTTCTGCCCCTAGAACCGATTCTAAATGTAGACGTGTTTTATCGTTCCGAATGAACCGAATTAGTCACTGTTAGTTATGCGGAGGCAGAGCTACAACATCCGTGTTTGTTTTGCAGCCATTCGTTTGTTCAGTGGTATTGGGACTCCTAAATACTTCGAAGTAAGTGACACTGTTACATCCATACTTTATGTAGAGCGAGGGAGATATACCGTAAGTAGAATAATATATCTATACTTATTTAATAGGTGAGCAGGTTTTTTGTAACAATCACTCCTCCTAAACTACTGAACCGATTTTCATGTTTTTGGTGTCATTGGAAAGAGCCTAACGTGAATTTGTTTAGGAAACCTTTTTTATAGAGAAATAATTTGTGAGTAAGGCCCTGGGGCTCTTTAAAGTTGAGTTTTTTCCCATAAGCTTAACATTGGGAAATAACTATAAGTTTTAAGCAATCAGCTGGATAGAGTAAACACAGTCAATCAGCATGCCATGTTGGCTTTGGAACGATAACACAATATTTTTACATGATGATCGCGAGCGAAGCCGCGACCGGTTTACTTGTTGTATTTAATCCCACTAACAGTAGGCATATTTGTTTGTACTTATGTGCCCAAGAACTACTATAAGAAACGTGTATTTTTATTACTATCCAAATTTTGTTTTCCGATTTGAGAAAAACACTGCTGATAGCATGACTACTCAAGCGTTATATTTTGTAGTTATTTATCGTATAACGTTTACTATTGATCCTTCATCCTCCTTCTGATTGGGACGGTAAAAGCATTGCATTTTCGTAACATGTACGTACACATTTAAAATACACTTTAATATTTTTGTAATCAAAACTATTTGAGTTTGTTCACACTTAGATTTAACTTTGAAACATTAGGCCTATGTCAAAACTAGCAAAAACAATATTTTGACATTAACTTACGAGGGATCCTTAAATGCATTTATTTTTGTCTTACCTTTTTATTGCGGGTGAACGACACATTATATTAGACGTGGTTAGTAAGCGAATCAATCGAGGTTGTTTTTATCAATTTCTCAACAAGTGTTTATAAGTAAGGTTCGATCCAAACAGTAAATTAACCATCACAAAACTTGATGGTAAATGAGTCAAAGTCCTAATTTATCTCTTACTAGCTGTCGGGGCTTCGCCCCGAGAATTAGTTATAATACCCCATCGCAGCAAACCTGCGTACTCAGCGAATTTCCAATGAATATATATGTCTTGATAACACATTAAACCACTTACCAGGATTCATAATATATATGTTCACAAATAAGCGATATTTACAATATGAATTATTCTCCATAAGAATAACATCGAGGATGAGTACGCAGGTTTGCCGCCACAAGGAAAAAAATAATGGGTTTTCATGAAAATATCAATAGAACTCATCTAAATGAAGTCACATACCAAGTTTCATTCATATACATTCATAAATAAGGAATATATAACATTTTAATTACTCTCCATAAGAATAACATGGGGACCGAGTACCTAGGTTTGCTGCTACGGGAATCATAGGCGAATAATTGTTTTTTTTTTGTGCAAACAACAATAAACCACAACCAGATGAAGCCATATACCAAGTTTCGTGAGTTTATGTTTATAAATAAGCACGATATAATTTTTTTATTTTTCTCCATAACAATAACATCAGACAACGTACTGTGTTTAGCACTTTAAATATCTCAGTAACCAATTGACGTAGAGCAATGGTCAAAATACCTATTTTTTATTTTTTTAAGCTGAATTAAATGGTGAAAATTAAAATTTGATTAAAATAAAAAATACTTGGGAAAACTCAAAAAAAAACTATTATTGGGGTACAAAACCTCCCAAAAACCCCCCTTTGGATGGTGCGATTCGCCTGGTTTTTGAACTCGTTCAAATAAATGGTACTTTACACATTTTTGCCAAATTTCATTAAGATCGGACCTTTTACTTTCTCCCCCTTATACATAGTATATGGAGAAAGTATTGTTTTCGTAACAATTTTCGAATTTTAGTTGTTAGTGGAAATATTTGTTTTGGTGATCCCTGAATCCAAAAAAGTTATTTTTACGTGATGTCTGTGTGTCTATCTGTCTGTCTGTCTGTATGGATGTGTACAGAGTTAGAGCCCTACCTAACCAATGGTCCGATTCTTATGAAATTTGGTATGTAGGTACTAATCCACGATATCTCCAGGCATTTTTCATTTTTTGGAATTTTTGATTTTTAAGGGTAATTATCCCCCAAAAACCACCAAAAACATGAAAAATCAAAGTTTTTCAAAAACGGTATTAACGATTTTAATTAAACTTTAGTCGTTTGTAGATCTTTAGTTTTTCAACAAAATGACACCACCCGCAATTCTGTAAAAATTCAAGTTCAGAAATTACAGGACTTAAAACATCAAAATTTCAGTTGTTTTAATTTTTCATAAAAAAATATAAATTAAAAAAAGATTATTATTCGCCATTAAAAAGAGGTCAAAAACTAAATAATTTAATATTTTTAATTACTATTCTACGGTTGCTGGTTTCAGAGAAAATTTAAATTTTCATTTTGCAGTAAACGCACTACGTTGTCCAATGTTATCCTTGTGGGGAATGACTATTTCTCATTTATTTACTGATCAATTTCGTTCAAACTTGATGTGCTTGTCAAGTTAGCATTGACCGACAGAGGAGATTCGAAATATGTTGCCCCTTAATAACCCTGGGGGGAATAGGGGGCATTTCCCCTCTTAAAACCACATGTGTAGCAATGGATTCTGTAGTGCCTCCAAAACAGGGATTTGGGTGGATGTTTTTGAAAACAACTTGTTTACAAGATTTTCTGTACATTCGACCGTGCTTTGTATTTTATATTATTTAGTAAATAAAAAGTAATTTAATCATTAAAGTTGGGCTAACAGGGAGAAGGTATGTGTCAGTTTCCTGATACCGTTTATTTTACGAGAGCAATCGTGCTTACGGACACACACACACACACACACACACACACACACACACACACACACACACACACACACACACACACACACACACACACATATATATATGTTTATTTTTGTCTTAACTTTTTATTACGGGTGAACGACACATGATATTAGACGTGGTTGGTAAGAGAATCAATCGGGTTTTTTTCTCAATTTCTCAACAAGTGTTTATAAGAAACACTAAGGTTCGATCAAACAGTAAATTAACCATCACAAAACTTTATGGTAAATGAGTCAAAGTCCTAATTTATCTCTTACTAGCTGTTACCCGCAGGCTTCGCCCCGAGAATTAGTTATAATACCCCGTCGCAGCAAACCTGCGTACTCAGCGAATTTCCAATGAAGATATGTCTTGATAACACATTAAACCACTTACCAGGATTCATAACAAATATGTTCACAAATAAGAGATATTTACAATATGAATTATTCTCCATAAGAATAACATCGAGGATGAGTACGCAGGTTTGCTGCCACAAGGAACAAAAAATAATGGGTTTTCATGAAAATATCAATAGAACTCATCTAAATGAAGTCACATTCCAAGTTTCATACATATACATTCATAAATAAGGAATATATAACACACACACACACATATATATATATACAAATTTGAACGAATGCTTTTTTTGGCATCTGGGGACCTCAAAATGAAAATTTATCATGGTCTTGGGCTTAAGTCTTACCATGCCACCTTAAGTCATACCACCTACGGTAATAGCTTCTTCCCTATAGGGGAAATTCGCTAAAAACTATGATAGGTTTGTGTGCTACATTTTGTGGTTAGCCTGTGGAATTATTACGAATCAAGATCAGCTGTTTGTATTTTCATCAGCTCAAACAAAAATGAATGTCCATAAGGAAAACATGTGAATTTTGAACCCCCGTGGGGCATATCCCTACAGGATTTTCACACGTTTAATATGCCTATATCGTACTCAGGACTATCAAGTACATCTCTGCAAAATTTCATCTCAATCGGTCCAGTAGTTTTCACGTGATGGAACTTCAAAGTTACGCACAAACTTCCATACTTTCACATTATAATATTAGTATGATGTTATCTGTTGTCACAACTTAACGTTAGAATGTACCGTAGAACTTTCTTTCTATAATCAGTAGAATATAGTGAATTAGATAACAATTACTGTTTTTCTTCTAACCTAGAGTATCGTATGGTTTGACACTATTCTGTGGCCAGCTCCGGTTATAGCTTTAATGTAATCCAACAATAACTTTTAATGTGTTTAATTTATTTGAACTATTTAGCTCTGCCTTAATTTTTTCTGCTTGTCTACGCTTACGGATTTTTTAAAAATTTGTCAGATGATAACGGACCAAAACTCTTGAAGTCATGTGGGTGGCCGGAGAATTGAACCCGTAACCTATACCCATGAAAATAATAATGGCAAGCAGGGGAAGCCCTAAATGATATTTTGATAAGGAATAGGAATGTCTGAATTGAGCTATTTGCTATAAATCCACTGAATTTTATCTCCAACAGCTCAGTAGTAGGTGTGAGATGGGTGACGAATTTCGTATTTTTGTTTGAGGTTGGTTTAAGGTGGCTTTAAGCCTACTTAAAGTGAACAAAATTAAAAGACGTTTGAAAACTTCGTTCAGAGATCTTCCGTATCTATACATATGAATGAATGTATCCATGTATATATTTTTCTATGCACCCCTAAGCCACCCGAGGTTAATGAAGCTTAGCATGGTCATTCAGGTTGACTCTTAGGAAGATTTAAAGCCATTGATCGAAGCAGGGCCAGGGCGCTAGATCAAAGTCCTTTGCCACCCCGGACTTCAAAGTTACCATGTTACTTTTAACTTTTACGGAGGAGCAACCTTTTCATTTTATCAGATGACTTATTTAAAATGTGAAAAACAGCTGTTTATATATTTACGCAGTGAGTAATGTAAATATTATGAGTGAAGATTTTTCAACACTATTCTTGGGCGCAGCTCAAGGCCACACACTAAATAAAGTCTATTCAGTATTGACTTGCGCAGCAACGCCTGCCGGGGACTGCTGATTGTTTATGAACTAACTACTACACTACTCCCCCAGGTACCATGAGGCTCCTCCCATTGTTGTTGGCCACCCTCCTTCCACAGCCCTCACCGGCCGCCCGTATCCTGGCGATGTTCCCCCTGCCTGCGAACAGCCACCACATCCTCATCAACGCGATGGTTCGCACCCTCGCTACCAGGGGGCACCAGGTTGTCCTCTACACCCCCTACCCCTGGGATCGTCCCTTGGACAACCTCACGGTCGTGCATCTGGACAACATCGTCTCCATGCACGTAAGCAGTGAGTTTCAAATATTGTACATCATGGCCCAGATGGCAATCTAACCTTGACAAGGTTGGAGCAGGATTGTTCATGAAATAATACAAGCTTGTCGTAAGACCACCACCGGCAGGAGTATAACTAAGCTTGTGGCAACAGTAAAAAGGTTACTTAAATAAAAAAAATACTGTTATCATTGGAAAAAATAGTGTAGAATTTTTAAGTTCATATTAATTTTTACATCTGTTACAGTTACAAAAGAAATACTAGAGAGCTACATGAGCTACTCAACTGTTGGGTTGACAACTCCTCTGCTCCAAACGTCTGGTGGATTAGTGGAAAACGTCTACAAGAATCAGAAGATCCTCGATCTCGTCAGTTCCAATGACCACTTCGACTTGGTGCTTGTCGAAGCGTTTTTTTCCCAGGAGCCATTTGTGGCACTCGGAAACAAGTTCAATGCCCCAGTCATCTCCATGCATCCCTTCGGCGCCTTCGGGCTCGTGAACAAAGTCATGGGAAATCCGCTAAACCTCGCTTACATCCCGGATTTCGGGAGTCCTGTCTCTGACAGAATGACTTTTCTTGAGAGGCTCGTGAACGCCTATTCCATCCTGCGGCCGATGTACTACTTCTACACTGAGCATCTCCCGGCTAAGGACGAACTGATGAGGAGGCTGTTCCAGGACCCAAACCTGGCCCCGGTCGAAGAACTGATGCGCAACATTTCCTTGGTGTTCAACAACGCTCATCCTGCTGTCCACCATGGACAGCCCTACGCTCCCAATGTCGTGCCTATTGGAGGAATCCACTTGCAGACCGAGACTAAGCCACTGCCTTCAGTAAGTGTTCTGCTAAGTTTCTATTTCTATTTTCCCTACATTGGGAATCCTTAGGAAGGTTGTTTATGAGGCTTGGTTGCGGCGCGTGGTCGCGTAAATGTTTTGGAATTCAAAAAACTATACAGTTGTTGAATTAAAAAACTGTTGAATTTATTTTATTTGCGCATATAAATTAGTGAACAGTATAATTGAGGGTTTAAATTCTAATAATGAAAATGATGTAATAATACGGGAAATGCTTCTCGCCGTCCTATAAATGTGAATACTAACGAAATGAAAGACAGGAGATCCTTACTGTCCTAGCTATAATGATAAACTTTAAGGGTGCGCCCTACCCCAGATTGAATGATCCGCACGATGTTGTTTAGCGCCAGGCCGCCACCAAGCAGGGCCATGCTTATTTACGCTTGAAGACCTTTTTGCTCTCCTCAATAGACCTGTTATTTTACAGATGTCTACCAAACTCTTTGCAGTTTCACACTTTTCAGATTCCAACCTAGGTATTGTACCGTTCCTTTTTCCAAAATATTTTTTCTCCTTACGTTAGGAAGCTTTAGAAAAACGCTTAATTTGAACAATTTACTAAAGGCCTACCACTTATTAGTGAATTTCCTTTGGAAAGTGAACTATTAGCATGACCCGCACGGTGAAACTTAAGCCGGGGACCACCATAGAAGTTCCTAACGTGACCCCCTGAACACGTTTTGGGTGGTCGTTCAAAATTTTATATATATATATATATATATATATGTATATATGCATATATATATATATATATACCGGGTGTCCCGCGAAGAGGTTTAAACGTTTGATTTTATATTACGTGCCCATTCATGCACCGAACTTTTTTAAACTTTACACAGTTTACAAAGTAGGTTCTAAAAATATTCTGAAATAATTTCAGCTCCCTAACCTTAATAGAAACAAAATGGCGGCATATTGAAAAACAATACTTTAAAAAAGGTGTTTTTGGTTTTATAAAATATTTTTATTGTTACATTCTAGGGCAATATGACTTTTAAATAAAAGAACTAGAACATAGCCTAATGGAAAACCTTAAAGTCCAAAATTATTCAAACTGTAACCCATCCACAGCAACACACTGATAACAGCGCGTAACAAATGATTCGTAACCTCTTACAAAGAAACTCCGCGGTATCCGGAGAAGTTCCTCTTCTATTGATCGTTTTAGTTCCTCATCATTATTGAAGCTATGGGTATAAACTTGTTCCTTCAAATAACCCCATAAAAAAAGTCACAAACAGTTAAATCAGGTGATCGGGGTGGCCAATCTAAAAAATCACGTTGCCAAAAGCAATAGCCCACGCACAACACTTAACTTTTTGTTCAACGTTAAAATCCATTTCTCGACTCCACTTTCAGTAAAACAGTACCGAAGAAAGTTAGGTTATGTTTTTATGGCTCAAGCGAAATTTTACAATCAAACAGCTGTTCTTCAACAATGAGCGTTAGAACCGCAACTTAGTAAACAAATCAGATAATAAATCATGAAAGTAGTTTTTATAGGAAGCAAATTGGTAAATTTTTCAATATGCCGCCATTTTCTTTCTATTAAGGTTAGGGAGCTGAAATTTTTCCAGAATATTTTTAGAACCTACTTTGTAAACTGTGTAAAGTTTAAAAAAGTTCGGTGCATGAATGGACACGTAATATAAAATCAAACGTTTAAACCTCTTCGTGGGACACCCGGTATATATGTGTGTGTGTGTGTGTGTGTGTGTGTGTGTGTGTGTGTGTTTGCACTCTAGCGGTCGCATTTTTTGCCCGATTTACTTCAAATTTGGTAGGGACATTCCTTTCTATAATCAGTTGGACAAATTCGTTGGGCAAAACAATCGGAAAACTCTAAACCCCTTTTTTCGGGATTAATCTTTCAAATTTTGAGTTTGTGGGCCCAAAAAGGGTCAGAAATGCCCCGAATGTAAAATAATGCATGTAAAAAGATGGAAATTAGTGAGGCAAGAGTTTTAAGCCCTCTATCGTCATTCATATATTTATATTCGTCATACATATTTACTGAGTTATTAAATAAAATGTGTATCGACTAAACACAGTACGTTGTCTTATGGGGATTTACATTAGAAAAGCCTGTTATTCCTTTGTTAGAGTACTTTTATCATCCCCAGCAACCTCACACCTACTTTCAAGCCTGTCTGGACCTTCTCCTAACATTATAATGCACAAAATTGTATTCCCAGCTTTGCAGGTAAATGAAACCAGGAGCATCAGAACAGCCGAAAAATCACTGTTTTCAGATTTTTAAAAAAATGGAATAAATGTATGTTATTACACTGATTTTGAGTTTTAAAAGTTGTTATGTGGAAATTCACTTCCCTCGCGTCAGCGTGCTGCGTTCGAACTCGTTTTGAATTAAAATCACGATTTTTACTTTCTCCCCCTATACATAGTATATGGAGAAAGTATTGTTTTCGTAAAAATCTTCGAATTTGAGTTGTTAGTGGAAATATTCGTTTTGGTGCTCCCTGAACCCAAAAAAGTGGTTTTTACGTGATGTCTGTCTGTGTGTGTGTGTGTGTGTGTGTGTGTGTGTGTGTGTGTGTGTGTGTGTGTGTGTATGTGTGTGTGTGTGTGTGTGTGTGTGTGTGTGTGTGTGTGTGTGTGTGTGTGTGTGTGTGTGTGTGTGTGTGTGTGTGTGTGTGTGTGTGTGTGTGTGTGTGTGTCTGTGTGGATGTGTACAGAGCTAGAGCCCTAACCTATGGGCCGATTTTTATGAAATTTGGTATGTAGGTACTAATTCACGATATCTCCAGGTATTTTTTTTTTTTCGAATTTTTTATTTTTAAGGGTAATTATCCCCCAAAAACCGCCAAAAAACATGAAAAATCCAAATTTCTCAAAAACGGCTCTAACGATTTTGA
Source organism: Allygus modestus (assembly GCA_963675035.1). Lineage (NCBI taxonomy): Eukaryota > Metazoa > Arthropoda > Insecta > Hemiptera > Cicadellidae > Allygus > Allygus modestus. The sequence continues at coordinate 16,475,101 of OY776112.1, forward strand.
TTAAACTTTCGTGGTTTGTAGAACTTTAGGTTTCCAACAAAATGACACCACCCGCATTTCTGGAAAAATGCGGGTTCAGAAATTACAGGACTTAAAACATCAAAAATTCAGTTTTTTGGATTTTTCATAAAAAATCATAAATGTTAAAAAAAGATTACTATTCACCATTAAAAAGAGCTCAAAAAACTAAATAAATTAGTATTTTAAATTACTATTCTACGATTGCTAGTTGCGGAGAAAATTGAAATTTTCATTTAGCGGTAAACACAGTACGTTGTCCAATGTTATTCTTATGGGGAATACAAAAATAACTATTTCTCTCTTATTTACTGATCAATTTCATTTGATATGCAGGTCAAGTTAGCATTGACCAACAGATGATGTTCGAAATGTATTGCTATTTAACCCTGGGGGGGCAAGGGGGCATTTCCCCTCTCAAAACTACTGTGTGTAGCAACGGACTCTATAGTGCCTCCAAAAAAGTAATTTGGGTGGATATTTCTGAAAACAACTATTTTAGACAATTTTCTGTACATTTACCTATACTTCATATTCTAAATTTAGTAAATAACAAATATTTTTGTCATTAAAGTTTGGCTAAAAGGGAGAAAGTATGTGTCAGTTTCCTGATACTGTTTATTAAATCTTATGATACATAGATGAACATTTAGTGAATGAAGTAACAACAAATTATTTTTAATTGGTTAACAATTGAGCCTACAATGCGGGGGATGCAAAACCTTTATTTTAGCGTGCGGAAGGCAGGTAGGGCGCACCCTATGCAGGAGGTGACCCTCACTGCCCTAGCTACATTGTTGATCTGTACTATGAGAATCCTTCCAGTAAACTGAGAGAGAACCCCTTGCTTGAGCGTGCAACTAAATTTGATTGTATGAATTGTGGATGGCAGTTGCAATTGGTTTGACATCTGCTATCCCTTGTCAAAACACTTTTGGACACCCCTATCATAAGACTATATAGAAATGTCCTGTGATAAAAAACTGAAAGAACAAACCTTTCCGGGGGGACACTTAAGAAATTATTTTATTGCTTTACAACTAGACAAAAACTAAGGGTCTGAACAGACTTATTTTAAGACACTTGTACAGTACAGAAGAGTTCTCAGATTGGGAGATCATTCAATATCGAAAAGCACAATGAATATCTTACATGGCTCTTAATCCTATACTCTAATATGAGTAAGGTTTGCTTGCTTGCTTGCGACACGGATCTCAAAAACGGCTCCAACGATTTCCTTCAAATGTTCGAAATAACTAATTTCTGGAATAAAAATAAGTTCTAGACAGGCCTCATCCCCAGGAAAATCAAATAATGTAAAAAAATAATACCCCCGTCGCAGCAAACCTGCGTACTCAGCGAATTTCCAATGAATATATATGTCTTAATATTACATTAAGCCTCTTACCAGAATTCATAAGAAATATATTCATAAATAAGCGATATTTAAAATATTCATTATTCTCCATAAGAATAACATTAGGGATGAGTACGCAGGTTTGCTGCAAAAAGGAACAAAAAGTAATGGATTTTTATACAAATATCAATAGAACTCATCTAAGTCAAGTCACATAGGTACCAAGTTTCATCCATTTACATTCATAAATAAGCGTTATATAACATTTTTATTATTCTTCATAAGAATAACATGGGGACCGAGTACCTAGGTTTGCTGCTTCGGGAACCATGGGCGAAAAATTGGTTTTTTGTTCAAACATCAACAAACCACAACCAGATGAAGCGATATACCAAGTTTCGTCAGTTTATGTTCATAAATAACCGAGATACAAAATTTGTCTTTTTCTCCATAAGAATAACATTGGACGACGTACTATGTTTAGCACTTGTAATATCTCAGTAACCAATTGACGTAGAGCAATGATCAAAATACCAAATTGTTTGTTTTTTTAAGCTGAATTTTTAAGCTAAAATTTGATTTAAATAAAAATTACGTGTGAAAACCCCAAAACACCCATTTTTGGGGTACAAAACCCCCCAAAAACCCCCCTTCGGATGGTGCGATTTTTCTGGTTTTCGAACTCATTCAAATAAATGGTACTTTACATATTTGTACCAAGTTTTATTAAGATCGGACTTTTTTACGAGAGTTATCGTGCTTACGGACACATATATATATAAATATATATATATAAATACATATATAAAAATTTGAACGAATGGTGTTTTTGGCATCTGGGGACCTCAAAACGAAAAGTTATCATGGTCCCGGGCTTAAGTCTTACCATGAGACCTACGGTAATAGCTTCTTCCCTATAGGGGAAATTCGCTAAAATGAAAAGTTAAAAAAATTAACATTGGGCTTATGGAGTTTCAAATCAAAACAAAAGAATTGTAACAGCTGTTCATAATCAATCAGGGAACTGTCAAAGTAATACTCATGTTGTTTTTGATTATTAACATGTGGTTTCCTGAGAGCAGAGATTAAAAGATTTGAGTGAAGATGACATAAATAGAGTAGTAAAATAAATCAAAGGGACATTGAGCTATAGATAACAACTGGAGTGACCTTAAAAATGTAGTAAAGAGGCAAATGAGTTATACAAATCTGATTATCAGTAGGGGGAAGTGGTGAAATATTACTCCAAGTCATCTAAACAAACTAACTGGCCTTACCCCGAGCAAAGCTCGGCCCCCAATGAAAAATATTGAGTTTGATTTGGAGCTGAACTTTTCCGTATTCTTATATTTCAAGAAGATAGATAAGATATATTTGCAAAGGCTTTATTTTTGGGAAAGGGGTCTATTAACTCTAAACTTTTTTGGACATCCCTTTACTCAAATTACCCCTAAAATTTAAGTTCAAGATTTTAAATCAATCAGATTCCTCAGCTTTTTGGAACCTAATACCTGATAGTGGATTAGGTTTTACATATTTTACTTCCACCCACAATATTATCAAGTTTAACAGTATAAGTTAATTAATTACGATTTTTAATTTTAATAAAGTTGAGTTGTTTTAAAACTAATTGTGTTAAACCGGCAAGAGATGTTTAACTAGTTTAATGCATAAACAAACACCAATGTGTTCGCTTGAAAAAATATAAAAAATTGTATCGGCCTACTCTTAAGGGGTTTTTATGGACGATTTTGTATTTCTGTAAGATATTATTAACAACCATTACACTTTAAATTAAAATTGTTTTCTCTTTAACGATGCATTTTTTATAAATAATCTTTTTCCAGGCAATACAGAAGTTCCTGGCAGAAGCCCCTGACGGCGTCATTTACTTCAGTCTCGGCTCGATCACCCCAGACGAGAAGCTGGGAGGGGAGTATTTTGTCAAGTTCTTGAACGCGTTCCGACGTTTGCGCCAGAAGGTGTTGTGGAAGACCAACGCCATCCTTCAGGACCTGCCCAGTAACGTGATGACTGCCAAGTGGGTGCCTCAGCAAGATGTTCTAGGTAATGCGACTTTTTTGGATGGCACAACAGTTTTTAAAGTGAAATAATTAAGAGTGGATAAGTTACCAAGCAAATATTTTGTATACGATTGTATGTCTCCTTTATCCACTTACTGACCTTTTGAAGGTTCGGAAATGCACTGGTTCATGAAGCATTCAATTTTTACTCTGGCATTTTAAAGCAAAACAATATTAGTAGTATGAGACTTAACTCTTTTTTAATGCAAATCAAATTGCAGTGTATTGCATATTAAATATTCTTAACATGTTTTAACACAGGGTTCAAACAAGAACATAAGCATTCTTTGCTTAATTTTTACTATCCAAAACTGATATACTGTTTTTAATTGTTTTAGATATTTCTTAATGAATTTATTATTTTAATCAAAACTGTCTAGCAACATTTTCATAATAATTTTTCGTCTTAAATTATGTTTGTTGTTAATGTTCTCCCAGCAAGTGCTTGTAGATATAATCGTCATTTGTTCTAGGATAAAAAGCTATTTTGGTAAAAGTTTGCTTTGACAGCCCCAGCCCCAATATTATACATACTTCTGCACGTATTGTTTATATCCTGATTATGAATAAATAAGCAATTTTAAAGCCCGCACACCCTCTTTCAGGAAGAAAACGACGTTATTGATAAGGTAGTGGTCAAAGTTCAATCTGATAATGGCGCCGCTCAATCATTCCTTATGTGGTAAATATTATTTATTAAGCCAAAATATTAAAACCAGCTCTGCTTAAATAGTCTACTTAACCACACAGGTTTGGTTAGGTTAGGTTATATAACCGAATTTCTTTTCAAAAGAAAATTAGGTACAAAACAAGAATCCACCAGTGCGGTGTGCTATTTCTCAGATCTACGACGGCCAAAAAGCCAATAGGTCCACTAACTGACAACAGCAGCAGTGACACTGGCTCTGATTACCTATCTTAACCTATCCTAACTTAACCTAACCTAACAACTGTTATGGTTAAGTAGACTACTTAAGCAGATCAGGCTTTAATACTACGTACTAAATCTTATTTATTACGTAAATAATACATAAGTTTGGAAAATATTGGGGCTGGGGCAGTCAAGGTAAACTTTAACCAACTAACAAAGTGTTTCTTTTAGCAATGCATAAAAGAGTTGCAGTCAAAATCTATTTCAACGCAGATGACAACGTTCATTGTCTGTTCCAGCCCACCCCAACGTAACAGTGTTCATGACCCACGGCGGTATCTTCAGCCTGCACGAGGCCATCCACGCGGGGGTGCCCGTGGTCTGCACCCCCCTCATGTGTGATCAGCCCATGAACGCCAAGTTCTACGAAGAAAAAGAAATCGGAGTCAGGTTGTTCTACAACACCCTGTCGGAGGAGACCATTCATAAGGCGTTGTCTACTGTGATTAATGATCCCAAGTGAGAAAATATGTATCAACTCGATTTTTAAATAAATTCATCTTTTATTGAGCATTGTTAAAATATGTAAATTTAATAATACAGAAAAATTAGGGCCAAAAGATGAAAAAATGTATATGCAAATATTTGTTGTGAAATATTATCTAAAGGTCCTGGATATAATACCTAATTTTCTGCTTTGAGTGAACTGTGCTTTCGCAGCCAAATTGGATTCTCCCTCTATTTTTTTAATGCAAATGTATATTATTATCTTATTAAATTGCTGATAAACAGAGTAGACTTATTTTTAAACAATTTTGACCAAACTTAGATATTAATTAGACAGCACATTGATAGCTTAATCAACAACGTAAACAAATGTATTGCTGTTACAGTAATTGATGTGTGTTTAGTGTAGAGTCTAGGTTGTAGCTGCCTCACACGCTTCTTTGGGAGTTCACACTACATTACAACATGTGTTGAGTGTAGAGTCTAAGGTTATCTAAGGATGTCTAAGGTATCTCCAAGTACAGGGACAACATGGCGCGGATGTCTCGGATCTACCGGGAACGTCCCGTAAGTACCTCAGACACTCTCCTGTTCTGGGAGTTCACACTGCATCACGACATGTGTTGAGTGTAGAGTCTAAGGTTGTGTCTGTCTCCAGGTACAGGGCCAACATGGCGCGGATGTCTCGGATCTACCGGGAACGTCCCGTCAGTACCGCAGACACCCTCCTGTTTTGGGAGTTCACACTGCATTACAACATGTGTTGAGTGTAGAGTCTAAGGCTGTGACTGTTTGCAGGTTCAGGGACAACATGGCGCGGATGTCTCGGATCTACCGGGACCGTCCCGTCAGTCCCGTAGACACCCTCCTGTTCTGGGAGTTGGAACTGTATCACGACATGTGTTGAGTGTAGAGTCTAAGGTTGTGTCTGTCTCCAGGTACAGGGACAACATGGTGCGGATGTCTCGGATCTACCGGGACCGTCCCGTCAGTCCCGTAGACACCCTCCTGTTCTGGGAGTTGGCACTGTATCACGACATGTGTTGAGTGTAGAGTCTAAGGTTGTGTCTGTCTCCAGGTACAGGGACAACATGGTGCGGATGTCTCGGATCTACCCAGACCGTCCCGTCAGTCCCGCAGACACTCTCCTGTTCTGGGAGTTCACACTGCACCACAACATGTGTTGAGTGTAGAGTCTAAGGTTGTGTCTGCCTCCAGGTACAGGGACAACATGGCGCGGATGTCTCGCATCTACCGGGACCGCCCCGTCAGTCCCGCAGACACCCTCCTGTTCTGGGAGTTCACACTACATCACGACATGTGTTGAGTGTAGAGTCTAAGGTTGTCTCTGTCTCCAGGTACAGGGACAACATGGTGCGGATGTCTCGGATCTACCGGGACCGTCCCGCCGGTCCCGCAGACACCCTCCTGTTCTGGGAGTTGGCACTACATCACGACATGTGTTGAGTGTAGAGTCTAAGGTTGTCTCTGTCTCCAGGTACATGGACAACATGGCGCGGATGTCTCGGATCTACCGGGACCGTCCCGTCAGTGCCACAGACAACCTCCTGTTCTGGGAGTTCACGCAATATCACGACATGTGTTGAGTGTAGAGTCTAAGGTTGTCTCTGTCTCCAGGTACAGGGACAAAATGGCGCGGATGTCTCGGATCTACCGGGACCGTCCCGTCAGTCCCACAGACAACCTCCTGTTCTGGGAGTTCACACTGTATCACAACATGTGTTGAGTGTAGAGTCTAAGGTTGTCTCTGTCTCCAGGTACAGGGACAACATGGTGCGGATGTCTCGGATCTACCGGGACCGTCCCGTCAGTACCTCAGACACCCTCCTGTTCTGGGAGTTCACACTACATCACAACATGTGTTGAGTGTAGAGTCTAAGGTCGTGTCTGTCTCCAGGTACAGGGACAACATGGCGCGGATGTCTCGGATCTACCCAGACCGTCCCGTCAGTCCCGCAGACACTCTCCTGTTCTGGGAGTTGACACTGCATCACAACATGTGTTGAGTGTAGAGTCTATGGTTGTGACTGTCTCCAGGTACAGGGACAACATGGCGCGGATGTCTCGGATCTACCCAGACCGTCCCGTCAGTCCCGCAGACACTCTCCTGTTCTGGGAGTTCACACTGCATCACAACATGTGTTGAGTGTAGAGTCTAAGGTTGTGACTGTCTCCAGGTACAGGGACAACATGGCGCGGATGTCTAGGATCTACCGGGACCGTCCCGCCAGTCCCGCAGACACCCTCCTGTTCTGGGAGTTCACACTGTATCACGACATGTGTTGAGTGTAGAGTCTAAGGTTGTGACTGTCTCCAGGTACAGGGACAACATGGCGCGGATGTCTCGGATCTACTGGTACTGTCCCGTCAGTACCTCTGACACCCTCCTGTTCTGGAAGTTCACACTGCATCACAACATGTGTTGAGTGTAGAGTCTAAGGTTGTGACTGTCTCCAGGTACAGGGACAACATGGTGCGGATGTCTCGGATCTACCGGGACCGTCCCGTCAGTCCCGCAGACACCCTCCTGTTCTGGGAGTTCACACTGCATCACAACATGTGTTGAGTGTAGAGTCTAAGGTTGTGACTGTCTCCAGGTACAGGGACAACATGGTGCGGATGTCTCGGATCTACCGGGACCGTCCCGTCAGTCCCGCAAACACCCTCCTGTTCTGGGAGTTCACACTGCATCACAACGTGTGTTGAGTGTAGAGTCTAAGGTTGTGACTGTCTCCAGGTACAGGGACAACATGGCGTGGATGTCTCGGATCTACCGGGACCGTCCCGTCGGTACCGCAGACACCCTCCTGTTCTGGGAGTTGGCACTACATCACAACATGTGTTGAGTGTAGAGTCTAAGGTTATGTCTGTCTCCAGGTACAGAGACAACATGGCGCGGATGTCTCGGATCTATCGGGACCGTCCCGTCAATCCCGCAGACACCCTCCTGTTTTGGGAGTTCACACTGCATCACAACATGTGTTGAGTGTAGAGTCTAAGGTTGTGTCTGTCTCCAGGTACAGGGACAACATGGCGCGGATGTCTCGGATCTACCAAGACCGTCCCGTCAGTCCGGCAGACACCCTCCTGTTCTGGGAGTTCACACTGCATCACAACGTGTGTTGAGTGTAGAGTCTAAGGTTGTGTCTGTCTCCAGGTACAGGGACAACACGGCGCGGATATCTCGGATCTACCGGGACCGTCCCGTCAGTCCCGCAGACACCCTCCTGTTCTGGGAGTTCACACTGCATTACAACATGTGTTGTGTGTAGAGTCTAAGGTTGTGTCTGTCTCCAGGTACAGGAACAACATGGCGCGGATGTCTCGGATCTACCGGGACCGTCCCGTCAGTCCCGCAGACACCCTCCTGTTCTGGGAGTTAACACTGCATCACAACGTGTGTTGATTGTAGAGTCTAAGGTTGTGTCTGTCTCCAGGTACAGGGACAACATGGCGCGGATGTCTCGGATCTACCGGGACCGTCCTGTCAGTCCCGCAGACACCCTCCTGTTCTGGGTGGACTACGTGATACGCCACGGGGGTGCCCCCCACCTTAGACCTGCCTCCGCTACTATGCCCTTCTACCAACTATACGTTCTCGACGTCGTTGGAACCCTTATCATATCTTCTTTCTTCGTTTTATTTGTCATTTATCTATTATTGAGGATGTTACTGAGAAAGTTTTTTAAAATGCAAAGCACAAGTACTTAAAGACCCTTCTTCAGTGAAAGAAGACATTATATCGACTCTGACAACTTGAAGTTGCCTTACTAACTCTTGTTAGTAAGTTGGACTAGATATTATTGACATAACAATGAATGACGGAATTAGTTTGTTAATGTTTAAGTGGTTAAACGGGTTGATAATACCAAACCTGATCTGGTTATTGGGTAGGATTTAAATTTGTAAATACAACGAATTCAGTAAATTTATTTGATGAGATATGTATTGAACATTATATACTACTCATGAAATATATTCAGTGTGGTCATTTCACAATGAGACATTCGGTGATACATGTTATTTAATAAATTTGGTCCATGGCAAGGGAAATCATTACCGCAAACAAAATTTAGAAATAATGTTTATATGATACCTCTACATGTAATTTTCTTTTGGCCTTTTTCAAGAATTTTGTTTCAAAAGTTAGTAGTACCTTAAATTTGACGTTTTGATTGATTCCATGGACTTTCAATATGTTCCAACATTAGTCTTAAGTATTTATTCGTGTTTCGCTATATACAGTAGAATGTAATGTAAGATTGTCAAAGCAACAATGGGATGTCTGCAAGGTCAATAAGGATTTAGAGAATGGGGCAGTAGATATAGTCCGATTATCGAAAAAAGCTACTGGCGGAGTGACCGCACGGCAACCGAACATTCTACTTCATAATCTCATGGAAACGTAAAACACATGTTAGAAATTTCCAATAAACGTTATTTAAATTGTCAGTTAAACACGTTTATAGAAAATTTTCAAAATATTTGTTATCTTATGCCATTGAGTTTATATTGATAGTTATATTTTTAAAATCACGAATTGAGACATTTTTAGTTGTAATTCATGTTTACAAATGTTTAACTATCAATATAAACTCATCGGAATAAGATAAAAAGTATTCTGAAAAGGTGCTATAAATGTTTTAACTGACGATTTAAATAACGTTTCATGGAAATTTCTAATTATGTGTTTTACGTTTCCACGAGGTTATGAAATATAATGTTTGGTTACCGCGCGGCCGCTTTGCCATTCACTTTCTTTCGATAATCGGACTATAGTCAAAATAAATCAATATTTATAGTTTAAATAATAATAATATTTATTCCGTGACAATGTTTAATGATTCATTGGAATTTACAAGGAAATAGTTAATTTATGGGAAAATCTTTTAACCAGGTAAGGTAGCCCTGAGTCATATCTTTAACTTTCTAGTGGGGTAGTGCCCTTTTTTTAGGGGACAATTCCGGCACTAGCCTGAGATGAGAAACCGTACAAACTCTTCTCAGAATGGCCGGCCTGGGATGAAACCCGAGACCTCCCGAATGTGCGGTGCGATAATCGCTACCTCACTCGGTTGCAATGTTTTTAAATTTATACATTGGGCCTATTTATTTGACTATTGGGTCTGATGATGATTAGTGTGACTGGTCAAAATGTATTTCCTATTACAGTCTTGAATGTAAGAATATTGTTGTCGTGCTGTACATATATGTTGCAGAGTATAAAGACAATTATTACCACAAACATAAAAGATATAAGTGTTTTTTTTATAAGATAATATTAACTAAATAGGGGTACACCCCTTCATTAACATTATAATTAGTTCTAAAAAAGTTCATATAGTTTTACACAACAAGTTTGTCAAGCAAAGCTAGAAAAAATTAAATCTTCGAATAGCGCTTGTAAATATAAAGTGTTGCTTATATTTATTGCAAGTATTTACAAATAGTCTCACTATTAATAGAAGCAATCCCCAAGCCATTTTAAGATAAAACATGATCACAAATATGTTACCACATTACAGTAGCTATAGTTGAATCTTTCTTTTTACACTTTGTATACAGGGTGAGTTTCTACTGACGCCCATAGCTTCGCCAGAGGATTATAATGATAAAAAGGAACAAAAAAGTTCCAGTAAACGCTAGTCCGATTCCGAACCGTTTGGTCATAATTGAGAAATTTGTGTTTTCTACAAAATATTGGACTTTGTCCCACTATTTACTTTATAAAAATGAAACCAGTTAACCTAGCGATTGATATTTAAAACAATTAGAAAGGGCATTAAATTTGCTATAAAATCAAGGTTACATGTACAAATATCATTTCATACATCGGTTCCTAGCCAAATTGAAAAGAAAAATATGCTATAATTAATTATTTAGGCTAAGTTTAAAGACCCTTTTTTGTTACTTTAATCTGGTGCAACGCGATGTCCAACTAGATAAAAAACTTACTCATTTAATAAGCTTTAAATTGATATGCTATTTTAAACTGTTGTACGTGGGAATGACAGAAAAACTACTATCAACCTAAATAAAAACACGGTTTACGAGTGAGGGTATTCTTATTAATAATACAAGGCAAATGACCACAAAATTGTAATACGGTAACTCAATGTTTACTTTGCATTAACAAATTAATTACAAGCCTTCAGGATGAACAATGTTGATTGCTACATGAGTAAGTTTTCAAAATGACCACCATTTTGTCTGATGCAGATGCGGTCACGTTTTCTCAGCTCTCTCACAGTAAATCAGTGAGTAGATTATTATTAGTAGGTTTGTTACCTTGCTAAAACCAAATCAGTAAACAGTGTTTTAATTAAGTTTGGTGGTAGTTTTTCTGTCATTCCCACCTACAACAGTTTAAAATAGCATATCAATTTAAAGCTTATTAAATGAGGAAGTTTTTTTATCTAGTTGTACATCGCGTTGCACCAGATTAAAGTAACAAAAAAGGGTCTTTAAACTTAGCCTAAATAATTAATTATAGCATATTTTTAATTTCAACTTGGCTAGGAACCGATGTATGAAATGAAATTTGTACATGTAACCTTGGTTTTATAGCAAATTTAATGCGCTTTCTAATTATTTTAAATATCAATCGCTAGGTTAATTGGTTTCATTTTTATAAAGTAAATAGTTGGACAAAGTCCAATATTTTATAGAAAAAACAAATTTCTCAATTATGACCAAACGGTTCGGAATCGGACTAGCGTTTACTGGAACTTTTTTGTTCCTTTTTATCATTAGAATCCCCTGGCGAAGTTATGGGCGTCAGTAGAAACTCACCCTGTATATTTCTTGTTTGTACTGCTTGGTTATAATTTATTTCTTAACCTGCGATGGATAAATGAATCATGATTTATTCTAATGTGAGTTTAAATTTAATACCATATTTTCAGTAAAGCATCACATTCAAGTATCAACTTATTTTTTTCCGGTGCAAATAAATCTATTTAACATTTTATTAGGGAACAGTCCAAACCCTGTTATTGTTACCGTCAAAGTTCAGCCTGTTCAGAGAAAGCATTCCGGCACTCCATGGTGACTGGGTCCAGATTAAAAACTTTGTAAAATTATTAGGACTGGTCAGGATCGATCTGGCTAGCACTTTTACTTCCAAGCTCCCCAGTCAGTTCCTATATGAATCGTGGTGTATTGTTATTAAGTAATCATACTTCCTAAATTTGTATCAACAGTCCAGTATGTTATAATGTTACATATTCATGGTTTATAAATACTTTCAGAAATAGTTATCAAATCTGAATCCTATATTCTAATATGAGTAACGTTTGCGTGCGTGCGTCCGTTATTGCTTGCGACACTGATCTCAATAACGGCACCAACGATTTCCTTCAAATGCTGAAAATAACTAATTTCTGGGATACAAATAAGTTATGGACAGGTCTTATCCCCAGGAAAAATCAAATATTCTGAAAAAACGAAAATGAAAAGTTAAAAAATTAACATTGGGCTTATGGAATTTAAAATAAAAAAAAAACAAAAATGTAACAGCTGTTTATAATCAACCAATGAAATGTCTAAGTAATACTCATGTTGTTCATGATTATTAACATGTGGTTTCCTGAGAGCAGAGATTAAAAGATTTGAGTGAATATTATATAAATAGAGTAGTAAAATAAATCAATGGGACATTGAGCTATAAATAACAACTTTAGTGGCCTTAAAAATGTATAAAAGAGGCAAATGAGTTATAAAAATCCGATTATCAGTAGGGGTAAGTGGTGAAATTATACTCCAAGTCATCTAAACAAACTGACTGGCCTTTCCCGAGCAAAGCTCGGCCTCCAGGTACTAAGTGAATAATACAACCTTTTAATTACGGTATTCCCAAATTTAAATCACGGGAAAAGGAAAATCCCGAGTTAAACACTTTCTCCTTTACTGCTTGAAAGCTCACTAAATCTTCAGGGCTAATCCTACTTTATTGGATTTTTCCTACTTTGCTGAATCCCAGCAGTAATTTCTCTCCACCAAATAAAGCCGTTTCTTTACTCTTATTATAGTTTATTTTCACATCGGGATTTTGTAAGAAAATATGTTATTTTGCAATATTGTAGAAATGTGGTTAGTCAGGTTGTTAAGCTGCATAAATGATGATAAATTATTATTTTAAATCTTTGACTAGTAACTGAAAACTCACAAAAATAAAAGTTTTGATATATTTTATAAAATTAAGTTTAGTCAACATACTTAAATCATTTTTACTGGTATTAAAAACAGGTTACACGAAACAGAGGAATTTACAAAGAACTTTAAAATCTCAAGTATAGCCTAATATCCGAAACAAAACTTTTGAATAAAAAAGTATATTATCCTTGTAATTAAATTATTTAATTACCATCGCCCCTGTGACAGCTGGGATGAGGCTCTCAAACAGGGGACCCGCATTCCCTACAACTATTAGCTAAGTGGCGAAAAAATCCACATATTTAGACTTTATTAGTGAATTTTGATTCTTTGGAAAGTGAACTATTAGCATGACCTGCACGGTGAAACTTAAGCCCGGGACCACCACAGAAGTTCCTAACGTGACCCCCTGAACACGTTCCGGGGGGTCGTTCAAAATTTTATATATATATATATGTGTTTGCACTCTAGCAGTCACATTTTTTGTCCGATTTACTTCAAATTTGGTAGGGACGTTCCTTTCTGAAATCAGTTGGACAAGTTCGTTGGGCAAAACAATCGGAAAACTCTAAACCCCTTTTTTTCGGATTAATCTTTCAAATTTCGATTTTTTGGGCCCAAAAAGGGTCATAAAAGCCCCAGATGTAAGATCAATGCATGTAAAAAGATGGGAATTAGAAAGGCGAAAGTTTTAAGCCCTCTCTCGTCATTCTAGCATAAATATTTACGGAGTTATTAAAGAAAATGTATATCGACTAAACACAGTACGTTGTCTTATGGGGGTTTTACACTAGAAAAGCCTGTTATTCCTTTGTTAGAGTACTTTTACCATCCCCAGCAACCTCACGCCTACTTTCAAGCCTGTCTGGACCTTCTCCTAACCTTATAATGCGCAAAATTGTATTCCCAGCTTTGCAAGTAAATGAAACCAGGAGTATCAGAACAGCCAAAAAATCAATGTTTTCAGATTTCAATAAAAATTGGAAAAATGTATGTTTTTACACTTATTTTGAGTTTTAAAAGTTTTTATGTGGAAATTCACTTCACTCACGTCAGCGTGCTGCGTGCGAATTCGTTTGTTGTACAATTGTTTGTTAACTTGGAATTTAAAAAATCGTGCGTAATTTAGCTATGGATAACCTTCTTTATCTGATGTCGACTGACCTCATGAGCAAAGTGTGCATGTTTTGGTTCAACTCTGACATTTCCTGTTGACTCAGTCCCTCCTTCATCTGATTGTTCAAACCAGTACAGCATTCTCAGATAGCTGATAGCTCTGAAGAAAACTGCCATTACGATACCAGGTCAAATGTACACTACCATGGAACAAGTGACGTAGATCAAATGGATGACCCTCGAATGACGCCAGGATACAGAATGGCCGTCAAAACTATAATCTACAAGCAACTGTATAACAACAACCAACCGGAAGTTTACCAACTGGATGAGTTGGTTATAGTGAATTTCCCCTATAAAGAAGAAGCTATTACCGTAGGTCTCATGGTAAGACTTAAGCCCGAGGCCATGGTAACTTTTTGTTTTGAGGTCCCCAGATGCCAAAAACATCATTCGTTCTATATATATATGTAGTTGTTGTTCATAAATAAGCGAGATATAAAATCTTTCTTTTCCTCTATAAGAATAACATTAGACAACATACTGTGTTTAGCACTTTCAATATCTCAGTGACGAAACTTGGTATATGGCTTCATCTGGTTGTGGTTTGTTGTTTGTTTGTTTGTTGTCCATAGGCGAAAAGTTGGTTTTTGCCTTGAAAAACCAACTTTTCGCCTATGGTTCCCGAAGCAGAAAACCTAGGTACTCCACCCCCATGTTATTCCTATGGAGAATAATTAATACTAGTAGCCTGTCGCGGCTTCGCTCGCGATCACAACATAATATTATACTGATATTCCCGTATAAATATTGTGTTACCGTTCCAAAGCCAACATGGCCTCCTGATTAACTGTGTTTACTCTATCCAGCTGATTGCTTAAAACGTATAGTTATTTCCCAATGTTAAGCTTATGGGAAAAAAAGTAAATTTAAGGGGCCCCAAGGCCTCACTCACAAATTATTTCTCTATAAAAAAAGTTTCCTGCACAACTTCACGTTAGGCTCTTTCCAATGACACCAAAAACATGAAAATCGGTTCATTAGTTTAGGAGGAGCGATTGTCACAAAAAACCTGCTTGCTTATTAAATAAGTATAGATTTTAAATATTGCTTATTTATGAGTATATTTCTTATGCATCCTGTTAAGTGGCTTAATGTGTTATTAAGAAATCTATATTTAATGGAAATTCGCTGAGTAGAGGTTTGCTGAGGCGGGGTATTATATTTTATTTTGTTTGAATTTCCAAAAGGTATGTAATTGTTTTCAGATTGTTAAGAGATCCTTAAATATGTAAAATGATTTGGACTTTTTCCATAATTTACACCAGAATGGTTGACATTGAGGTTAGAAATTATTGAAGAAGGTGACATGTCCAAAAAACCTTTAAGAAAAATCCCCAAAACAGTTTTTAGTTGTAATACAAATATGTTAAGTAAATATGATAATACCTTAGCAAGCACCATCACCAAATGAAGATTGTAGGGACCTGTTGATCCTGTTACTGCTTATCAATGATACAGGATTCCTGCTCAATTCCATACTCGGCATGTGATGTTAGTCATGCCAACGCCAACATACATGTCCCAGACGGCATGTGGATGGTTGTGCTGGAATGCTATTGCAACATTCTAACAGGCATTCCTCTTGTTGCGTAATTTCTCTTGTCCTCAAATCTTATTCTGGGCTGGGAATCTACTCGATAGTTTCATTTTAACATTTATATCGTATCTATTTAAGACAAACCATTGTTTTTTATTAGGGAGGGTTTATAAAAATTAGATGGATAGATGGATATTTATAAAAAATATGCCTTCAAAAGTATGGAAAGGTAAAATTATTCTCGTTTGAAGTTATGAGTGTTAGAAAAAGTCTTAAGATACATTTGGATGTATGTTAGCCCCAACACATTTTGGTTGGATT
Source organism: Allygus modestus (assembly GCA_963675035.1). Classification (NCBI taxonomy): domain Eukaryota; kingdom Metazoa; phylum Arthropoda; class Insecta; order Hemiptera; family Cicadellidae; genus Allygus; species Allygus modestus. Next base: position 16,491,150 of record OY776112.1, read on the forward strand.
AATTTAAATTTTTTTTAAATCATTGATCACAATTTGTACTAACTCATGTCTTCCCATATTCAAGATTTTTAGGTTATATTTTTTTAAATTCACAGCGGGTGAGTTATAGTAACCACTAAAAAGCCCAAAACTTAGTCAGATGAGGGTCTGTGATATAAATTGCTTCAGCTTAACACAAAGGTCGCAGAGGGGGCAATAACCTGCTGAACAGGGAGGTAGCTCTGGAGGCTTGCTTTAATGATAACATTACACATACCATTATTCATGTACACGGTTTTTATCCAAGCGAAATATCTTTGTTCGCTCTTATTTTAAATATTTAATTTCAAAAGCACTTTTATTATGAAAATATAAAAGTAAATGCCGTTATTTAATGTTATTTGTGGAATCACAATAACTAAATATGTTGTTATTTTAAAAAAATATTTCCACATATTATTTGTACATTCAAAAATCTAGCAATATACTCGTAGTTGGATTTTATTTCACAGTTGTGTCTGAATATGAGATTGAAAGCAATTTTAATTAATGAAGTACAATATCGAACCAGATCTTATATTTGAGGTGTCCCAATTTATACTATGTCTATCTGTTCATACTAATAGAAATAATATATGTACATAAGGTAATGTTTGCCCGAATTATACTAAACACCATGAAACAAGTGAGAATAAATTCAACATAATTAAAGTAATAAGTGCATCAGCTGTTTGTTACACGGTATCAAATTCTAATAAATGTCTGTTATTTGTAAGGTCAAAGTGATAGAAAAATTCCATATAATAGTCAAATTATGAAAACAAACACTATTAATAATTTAATGTAGCACCACAAAATATGAAAATACCCCCGTAGCAGCAAGCCTGCGTACTCAGCGAATTTCCAATGCATATATATGTATCTTAATACCACATAAAGCCACATACCAAGTTTCATCAATATACATTCATCAATAAACGATTTATGACATTTTAATTATTCTCCATAAGAATAACATGGCAGCTGAGTATGCAGGTTTGCTGAAGCAAGGAACACAAAAAATGGGGTTTTATACAAATATCAATATAACTCATGTAGGTAAAGCCACATACCAAATTTCATTAATTTATTTTCATAATGAAGGCAGATAACACGTTACTTATTCTCCATAAGAATAACATGGGGCTGAGTACGCAGGTTTGCTGCTATGGGAGCCTTGGGTAAAAAAGTGTCTTTTTGAGCAAATATCAATGGTCCACAACCAGATGAAGCCGTATACCAAGTTTCGTCAGTATAGGTTCATAAATAAGGGAGATATAAAATTTTTATTTTTATCCATAAGAATAACATTAGACAACGTACTGTGTTTAGCACTTTCAATATCTCGGTAACCAATTGACGTAGAGAAATGATCAAAGTAGAGTTATCGTGCTCACGGACACATATATATATATATATATATATATATATATAGATATATATATATATACAGTTTCGAACGAATGGTGTTTTTGGGGTCTGGGGACCTCAAAACGAAAAGTTATCATGGTCCCGGGCCTAGGTCTTACCATGCCGACTACGGTAATAGCTTCTTCCCTATAGGGGAAATTCGCTAAAAGACTTTTAATTATGGATAACAATGGATTATGGATACCTAGCAAATATAACAAAGTTGTTAAACAAATTTATAAAAGATAAAAGCATACTAATTTTTATGATTTATTGAATTAATTTACTTGGTTTTTGGTATTATGGCTATCAGAATATCCAGTAGTAATTTATATGGCAACGTTTCGAACTAACTTATTATTTATTATTCGTAAGTTTTTATAGAAATTATGCTTTATAAACTTACAGTAACCATAATTTTGAAACAGTAAAAGCTGATAACTCGAAATTTGAATTCCAAAATAAGAATTATAGTGCCAACCATCCAACTGAGTGTTCTCAGGTGATTTTATACTAACCTAAATGAAAAACTAACATAATTTTTTTGGATACAGTAATATATATACCATTAAACAAATGTATATTTAACTACTTTCCTCAATCCCTCATCAATGGTCAGGGGAAATATAGAAAACAAATCTTTGAACAAATTACAGTCTCCCCTAGAGTAAAAAAGAATAGTCACATTATCAGGTTAGTTTCAAAAAATTAAACTAATTTGAAATTAAATGCGTGTTAAATGTTTTCGCATAGGCAGAAAACGCAGCACACTCCACTCTGCAATGCAGAGCCCCAGTTTAATTGTTTATATAATTCATTTGGAGTCACTTGCTCTCTTATTGCTTGTAACTGTGAATTAGAGACTCTGAATTAATTTTGGCTCTGAAATTCAGTTATGTGATGAGTACTCGTAACAATAACAATTTTTTTTCTAAATCATGTTGAAATTTAATAAAAATGTTAAATTAAGTATTATATTATAATTTAGATAACACTAATCAAAACTGTTGACAGTGTGGTTAAACGTTATTCATATATTTAAACTGCAAAAAGCCTTGCACTACGTATTATATTTAACATGAAACCAAGAGGTAGAAGGGAAGTTACAACAGAGATGTAGCAGGCTTAAAATGATTATGTCCATCATGGTATTTATTATTATGTCTAGCACTTGTGTTGGGGGCTAAAAAGGCTTGACAGAGGGTTTGCCTTTGGTAGTATTCAAGTTTAGCAAATTTTCATTATTTAAATTTATGAATAGGGACATACAGCATATAGTAATTGCAAAAAGTAAAAAACGAGTTCGCACGCAGCACGCTGACGTGAGGGAAGTGGATTTCCACGTAAAAACTTTTAAAACTCAAAATCAATGTAAAAAAGTACATTTGTCAAATTTTTATTAAAATCTGAAAACATTGATTTTAGGCTGATCTGATACTCCTGGTTTCATTTACTTGCTAAGCTGGGAATACAATTTTGCGCATTTAAAAAGGTTAGGAGAAGGTCCAGACAGGCTTGAAAGTAGGCGTGAGGTTGCTGGGGATGATAAAAGTAAATTTGTATTTTAGTGGGTTGAAAAAACAATTTTACTTTAGAAGAAATATTAATATATGACACAGGCTTTGTTCACAAAACCATAACTGTAAAACACACCATCTGTGGTATCTGTGGTGGTTCTGTGGTATCTATTGGGTATTTGTTATTCTAACAAAGGAATAACAGGCTTTTCTAGTGTAAAACCCCCATAAGACAACGTACTGTGTTTAGTTGATACACATTTTCTTTAATAACTCGGTAAATATTTATGCTAGAATGTGACAAGAGAGGGCTTAAAACTTTCGCCTCTCTAATTCCCATCTTTTTACATGCATTGATTTTACATCTGGGGCTTTTATGACCCTTTTTGGGCCCAAAAACTAGAAATTTGAAAGATTAATCCCCAAAAAAAGGGGTTTAGAGTTTGCCGATTGTTTTGCCCAACGAAATTGTCCAACTGATTACAGAAAGGAACGTCCCTACCAAATTTGAAGCAAATCGGACAAAAAATGTGACCGCTAGTGAAAACACACACACACACACACACACACACACACACACACACACACACACACACACACACACACACACACACACACACACACACACACACACACACACACACACACACACACACACACACACACACACACACACACACACACACACACACACACACACACACACACACACACACACACACACACTCACATATATATAACACATTTTGAACGACCCCCCAAAACGTGTTCAGGGGGTCACGTTAGGAACTTCTATGGTGGTCCCGGACTTAAGTTTCACCGTGCGGGTAATGCTGATAGTTCACTTTCCAAAGGAAATTCACTAAAAAAGAAATTGGAAACATAGAAAGAGTTTACATCTAATGGTTCATTATTTCTCGCAGAATCCTACACCAAAGCCTGTGTCATATATTAATATTTCTTCTAAAGTAAAATTGTTTTTTTCAACCCACTAAAATACAAATTTTGTTTTTATACGTTAAAACTCACATTCATGGTGCAAACAGTTGAATTTGCTCTCTCAAATAGAAAGTTTTTACAGTGGTTTTTTAGTGACACGAAGAATGTTTGCACTATGTTAAATATGATTGTAACTGATATTTCCTATTCATCCATTTAAGACAATTTCAAAATAAGAGCTTTCAAAGAGTTTCTACTAAACTAGGGGCTTTTTCGCAACTCCTGATTAAGTTAAATTAGACGATACTTCATTATAAAGTTTTAATATTTATGAAATACATCCAGGGGAAAACTCAACCATATTCGTGGCAATCGGGGTATTATGCAAATAAACAAACAAAGATAATAATTGTATTGTTATTTTAGTTAAACTTGAGGCCAACATTAAAATATACTTACTTAGAAATTATGTGTCCAAGTTGAATTTTAATCTTCAATAACAATATAAGCAAATCGGAGGGGAAAAACAGAAACCAAAGTAAACGAGAATCTGTGATAAAATGTTTGTCGAGTTTTAAATATTTGTTTGATAGATTTCCAGCAACAATTTTAACTGTCAAAGTTTAATTGAACAAAAGTGTTGACTGTCAAACTGTCACTCTTGTCAGGCCGAGATAAATGAAAAACGATCACGAAACTGTTTTTACAACAATCGATTACTGAACCATAAGCAAAACCATGGGTTAATATTTTTTCAGCGGTTTTCAACTTTCATTGACACATAATAAATTGCAGAACAATTTTCCATTTAGTGTAGTATAACATTTTTCAAAAGTTATCTTTCTTTATTGAGGCATTTCCCCTAATCTAATGGGAATACACTCATGGTATACTGTAGCTGATTTGATTAGAGATTATATATATTTCACTTAACTTGTAAAAACAGTAGTCAACAATTGATTACTGAACCATAATCAAAATCATGGATTAATATTTTTTCCAGCGGTTTTCAACTTTCATTGACACATAATAAATTGCAGAACAATTTTGCATTTAGTGTAGTATAACATTTTACAAAAGTTATCCTTTATTGAGGCATTTCCCCTAATCTAATGGGAATACACTCATGGTATACTGTAGCTGATTTTATTAGAGACTAGCTGCTATGCCTGTGCTTCGCAACGGGGTGAAAATTCAGATTAGAAAAATTGTAAACAAAACAATGACAGTCTGTAGTTATATGCTCCTTATAACAGCTGTTTATTTAAATGAATTGAATTAGGAAAACACACATGTGACATAAACCAAATAAAACTCTCCTCCATATGAATAACATGGGATCTTGGAAGTCCCATGGGGCAGAGCCCTGAGGACATTTATAAACAGTGATAGGCCTATGACACTCCTCGGTACATAGACTAAATTTGTGCCAAATTTCAGCAAAATTGGTCCAGTGGTTTTGGCGTGATGGAACAATAGACTGACAGACAGACAGACACCTCCTCATTTCTATAATAGTAGTGATTGTTTATATTTCACTTAACTTAAGTATATTGTTAAAGTTTGAATCAAATTGTAGACCTGTTTTCATTCAAGTTAACTGTGCAAGCGAGAAAACATTTATCATATCACAGTACAGCAATTGGTAAAATATCTAAAAACTACATTAAAAAAACACATTTAAAACTGATTTGAGTATATTCCATGTTGTACCCGTCCCTAACTTGGTTCTTCATAAATAACTGAAATTTTTGTTTAAAATTTATTGATGATGGTGAGTTTTTGTTGTTTAAGAAAGTTTTTATAGGTAATTTGCTGCCTATACTATGATAGCAGATGCGTCTGCAATTATTTCTTAAATAGAGGAATGTAGTGTTAGAATCTCTTCAACATTATCCTTTTAACGTCCGGACAAAACAGTAAGCCAAAGTAATAGATAAAGAAATTAAGTAACAGTTCTGAGTATAATTTCTGTTCATATTTAGCTCTAAGTTAAATCGCTTGAATCTTTATGTAAATTGGATTCGGATGCAAACAATTTCTCATGCAAGAGATATAGGCGAGGCCAGTTAAGGACAAAACTTGAGCCGTTAAACATTTCCCAACTCGTTGCTTTAATCAGGCCTTGTAGTGTTAACATTAACTGCCTTTGCAACACAAACGAGAAGGGTAACGGTATTGGATATTAAATTACTAATTTCCTTTGTAACACTGACACATCAACTACTGTACCATAAAGGTAATTCCATATATGGAGTACTTTGTTACTTGTAAATGAATAAATGGATTTACTACACTGTGAATAGTATGAAAGTAATCTTTGGAAATCATAAACAGAATTTCAACACGTAGATGCAAACACATGCTAAACGAAAAATACCCCCGTCGCAGCAAACCTGCATACTCAGCGAATTTCAACACATAGATGCAAACACATGCTAAACGAAAAATACCCCCGTCGCAGCAAACCTGCATACTCAGCGAATTTCAAATGGATATATAATTGTCTTAATACTACATAAAGCCACTTACCAAGTTTCATAAAAATATATTCACAAATAAGCGATATATACAGTTTTAATTATTCTCCATAAGAATAACATTGGCGTTGAGTACGCAGGTTTGCTGCATCAACGAGCACAATAAATGGATTTTTATGCTAATATTAATATAACTCAACTAGGTGAAATCATATTCCAGTTTTTATTAATTTATGTTCATAATTAAGGGAAACATAGCATTTAATTATTTATTATCCATAAGAATAACATGGGGCTGAGTACGCAGGTTTACTGCTACGGGAGCCTTTGGCAAAAAATTTTTTTTGAGCAAATATCAATATACCACAACCAGATGAAGACATATACCTAGTTTCGTCAGTATACGTTTATAAATAAGCGAGATATAAAATTTTTCTTTTCCTCCATAAGAATAACATTAGACAATGTACTGTGTTTAGCACTTTCAATATCTCGGTAACCAATTGACGTAGAGAAATGGTCAAAATACTAAATTGTGTGTTTTTTTAAGCTAAATCCAATGGTCAAAACTAAAATTTGATTTTTTCAAAAATTATATGTAAGAAATTCAAAAAACCCATTTTTGGGGTACAAAACCCCCCCAAAATACCCCTTCGAATGAAGCGATCTGGCTGGTTTTCGAACTTAAAGTCATAAATGTTGCTTTACTCGTTTATACCAAATTTCATCAAAATCGGATCATTTTTACGAGAGTTATCGTGCTCACGGTCACACACACATATATATATATATATATATATAAAAATATACATACAGTTTCGAACAAATGGTGTCTTTGGGGTCCGGGAACCTCAAAACGAAAAGTTGTCATGGTCCTGGGCCTAGGTCTTACCATGCCGACTACGGTAATAGCTTCTTCCCCATAGGGGAAATTCACTAATAGTGTTTAAAAACCATCCAGTATGTGCCAAAATATATTTCTTTGGTTAATACAATTATAAAAGACGCTGAACAACCTTAGATATTATGTTTACATTTGTTTCACTCAGTAGAAAAAGAAAACCTAACAATTAAAGTGTTGGTTGTAAATTATACAACTTTATTTCAATTTAGATTTATTTCTATCCTTTAGGATTTTTCAACACAGGTAGGTTAATTTGCCAAGGTCACTCACCCATCTATATCATACTGTCTATAATCTAAATAATAAAAATAAAATACATACAAATTAACTTAACTCAATTACTGTGGTTTGTTTACCCTTCCAAAATCAAAATCAAATGAGGGGAAAAATAAAGATTAATTCTTACCATTTTTGCTCTCACAAAAAGAAATCTATACAAAAAAGGTAATTAAAATTTATTAAAAACTAGCTGGTACCCGGTGCGTTGCTGCCGCAGAAGAGGCATTGAATTTGTTTTGTGTCAAATACTCGTTCATTTTCAATATGAGTTTGTTCGCTTCGTTCACTCGCCTATCGAAAAAAGAGTTTGAGTTACCATTCAAGCAGTTTTTTATTACCATTATGAGAGTTGCCATTCAAGTAGGTTTTTTTATTTCCATAACGATAAACAGCTGTTTACAATATTTTAAGTTATAGATATCATCTGATAAAATCAAAAGAAATTTTTTTTCCTTAAGATTAACGTTGAAACTTTGAAGTCCAGTGGGCCACAGCCCTAATGTCCTAGGACTTCGGTTAATGTCCTATAACCTTCCCGGGGTGAACCTTTGTTACTATGCAAAATTTCAAAGCAATCGGATGAACGGTTTGGTAACGCATAAAATACGAACGGACAGACAAACAGACTCACAAACATTGATTTTTATATATTAGATATAACTTACTAGTGGGCTTGTTGCTCGACACCGAGCATTCAGCTAACAACATATGCTCTTCTGTTATCAGTGTTTTACTATTAACAGCAGTTTTAGTATGCAATTAATACAAATTATTCTCCATGTTAATCTTACGGGCAAAAAACAAACTTGAGGGCGGCCCATGCCCCTCAGCAAAAAAGTATTGGAAATTGAAAACTAATTCCACAACTATGAATCTGGGCCATTTCTTTGACACCTTAATCGTTAAAGTTGGTCCAGGAATAACGGAGGAGTTCTGTTTACAAAAATCGGCTTAGCGTATTATAGATATACATTGCTTTCCTGATTATAAACTTTGAATCAAACACAGGTTAATCAATAATTAAACTTAACTTCTGCAAAATTATGGATTGTTTTGGGATGAATTAAAAAATTTAAATTCACACTTCAACACTTCCTTATAATTAAAATTGAAATATTTTAGAAAGCAGTACCTTTACAAATTCATCTAGTGGTTGTAAGCAAATTTAAGAGTCTTCATCACCGGAAGTTGATAGACGCCATCTAGGAGTTTTGCTCCATAAGGCCAATGTTAACTTTGTGCCTCCATTACTCCTCACCTGATCGTCACATAAAATTAATTTTGGTGTCAAATTAAAGGTTTCGCCGTCCTCTAGGGAAATACAATGTCGAATTTTTTAATTTGGATACCATAGTTGCATAATAAATAGTTTAATTTTGAACTGAAACACTGTACATGTTCTCATTAATTTGTGACAAAATCCAAATTCGACTATTGTATTTCTCTAGAGGACGACGAAACCTTTAATTTGACACCAAAATTAATCGTTTGTGACGATAAGGTGAAGAGTAACGGAGGCACAAAGTTAACGTTGGCCTTATGGAACAAAACACCAAGATGGCGTCCGGCAACTTCCGGTGATGAAGACTCTTAATTTGGTCTGCATTCATAAAAGTATTTTATTGAAATACCAACAGTGACCTAAAAGTACCCTCAATTTCCCTAAAGGTTGCCCTAACAACCGCCCTCAAAGTTTGTTTAAACAAAGTGCTTTGTTACTCTTAATTTTAAAGTACCACAAATACATTAATTAAAAAAAAAATCTGAATAACATTTTAAATTATAAAGATGCAGTTTCCTCGATGCACTGGCTTCACTGCTGAATCCTTTGGCCAGCACATCATATCATATATCATAAATATTATTCAAAAATGCTCTGACCCTTTACTAGGACATGCAAGAGCCCTTAAAAGGGGGTTCTGGCCCTAAAAGAGGATATTGTAAACCAACCTGTTTCTCCACCATGAAAATGTAATGCCAGATATTCTCATTTCCACTCTTAAAAAAGGCGGGTGCACATTTTTATTAAAAGTGGGTGCACGAAATAAAAAATCACAGTATAGTTTTAGAAAACAGTTTAATATAAATTCATTCAATTTACAAATAAATCAATCACGTTTCGAAAGGTAGGCTTTGTACAAGGGCATACATCTTGGATGTGATAGAATGGGTTAGATCGAAGGAAAGTGAGATGGAAGGGGAGGGGGTTAGCCTCCGCCTCCTCCCAACTCGTCCTCATACTGCTTGCGGAAGCAGTCTCCCACCGGGAAGAAGTCCCAGCACCGTTGTTGGTACATGTTCCACACGTAGGTCTCCTGACCCGTGTACTCTGTGTCTGGCTTGTTGATCAGATGCATCAGGAAGAACCTGCCACAGACACAACATCAGCTGTGCTACTGTATTGCATACCACCTGCAGTTTGGTCTAGGAATATTACTGTAAACCATACGATGTTCAGTACAGGGTTTTAATGGTGTTAATCCAATATATTCAAGTGTCTTTTGATTCAGTTTCATGGCACCTTACAAAAGATTTCCAGGTTGTTCGTGTTTGTCTCTGTGAGTTTTTTTTTTAGTGTTAACTTTGGACTACGGACCATGAAATCCTAACACAAAATCTACTACAATGGGTGAACCCAAATAAATATCAGAATGAGAATATATCACACCCACCAAAACATCATGACATTCAGAAACAACATTATTTATTTTATTTTGGCAGAGTTAAAATATTATTGAATTTAATTTAAATTTCGGCTCTCAGAAATCCTGACTAATGTGGAGGACGGACAGACCAGATTTCCTGGAGATGGGCAGTCATCAATTCCGTCTTTATGGAGAATAATTATGACAATATGCGTTTAAGTTTATGTCCTAATTATTTTTTTCACATTTTTTAAATAAAAACCTCAACTGCCATATTGACCTGTGCGGTGAACTAAGGTTAGCGAGGTACCGTAATGGCATTACCTAGTCACATGGGCAAGCCACAGGTGACCGCTCATGATCTTACAGGAGTCGGCTGGAACCGGGATCGAACCGGCCACGTCTAACTTGCTAGTCAGGCACTTTACCTCTGAGCTACCGCGTCCGGTTAATATTGTTCTCTATTACAAGAGTGGGTTTCTAAAAGATGATGCAAACTACAAGACATTTGTGTAAAGCGAGTTTATCACGTAAAAACTGAAGGTAATAAAACGTGGAATTTTGTTTTTATTTGCAACAAGAAATTTAAAAGAATTCAAGATCATTGGCCCTAACTATCTGGAGTCCGGACTAGGCTGATCCGGATTTATGATAGTCTACTGTATTATCTACAACTGCTATAAAAAACCACAGCCAACTGACATAACTTAAAATTGACTTTATAGTTCAAAGATATTGGTGACATTTGACACTCTACCAGCTAGCAACATGCAGCAACATGTAAACAACAGCAATACTGACATGTAGTTGGCCAGGTTGTGCTCCTGCTGCACGTGGGTGTCGAAGCCGTGCGGCACCTTGTCGAAGTAGTCCTTGCCGATGCCGCAGATGAAGCAGTTGGACTCCATGTCCTCCTTGACACTCTCCAGCTGGTCTCTCAGCTCTCCGAATGCATCAATGATCAAACCTGCATCACCACAACAACATCATTCCATGGCCAGTCCCTGTGGCACCTTGTCAAAGTAGTCCTTGCCGATGCCGCTGATGAAGCAGTTGGACTCCATGTCCTCCTTAACACTCTCCAGGTGGTCTCTCAGCTCTCCGAACGCGTCAATGATCAAACCTGCATCACCACAACAACATCATTCCATGGCCAGTCCCTGTGGCACCTTGTCGAAGTAGTCCTTGCCGATGCCGCAGATGAAGCAGTTGGACTCCATGTCCTCCTTGACACTCTCCAGCTGGTCTCTCAGCTCTCCAAACGCGTCAATGATCAAACCTGCATCACCACAACAACATCATTCCATGGCCAGTCCCTGTGGCACCTTGTCGAAGTAGTCCTTGCCGATGCCGCAGATGAAGCAGTTGGACTCCATGTCCTCCTTAACACTCTCCAGCTGGTCTCTCAGCTCTTCAAACGCGTCAATGATCAAACCAGCATCACGACAACAACATCATTCCTTGGCCAGTCCCTGTGGCACCTTGTCGAAGTAGTTCTTGCCGACGCCGCAGATGAAGCAATTGGACTCCATGTCCTCCTTGACACTCTCCAGCTGGTCTCTCAGCTCTCCAAACGCGTCAATGATCAAACCTGCATCACGACAACATCATTCCTTGGTCAGTCCCTGTGGCACCTTGTCGAAGTAGTTCTTGCCGACGCCGCAGATAAAGCAATTGTACTCCATGTCCTCCTTGACACTCTCCAGCTGGTCTTTTAGCTCTTCAAACGCGTCAATAATCAAACCTGCATCACCACAACAACATCATTCCATGGCCAGTCCCTGTGGCACCTTGTCGAAGTAGTCCTTGCCGATATTGCAGATGAAGTAGTTGGACTCCATGACCTCCTTGATACTCTCCAGCTGGTCTCTCAGCTCTCCGAACGCGTCGATGATCAAACCTGAATCAGCGGAAAAACATCATTCCTCGATCCGAAAAATTAGCAGTCTGTAATGGTAGTTGTCTAAAATTTCACAACTAAGTTGTATCGCTTTGTAATATATCAAATATGGCATATTACTACTGAAAATCTTGTTTGTTTTAAACCAATGTTGGTGATACAGTGGAACCTCAATAACTCGAACCTCAGGGGAACGGGAAAAATTTGAGTTATCGAATGTCGCGAAATATCGAGGTTCGATTGATCAAGGTGATCTTTCACGGACTTCGACTAATTGGGGGCCACAGTAACGCAATCAGTGAGTCACGTAAGAGTAGAATACTTACAATATTTTGTGTTTTGTACGGAGTGTATCACAATTAAGAGTAGAATACTTACAATATTGTGTTTTGTACGGAGTGTATCACAATTAAGAGTAGAATACTTACAATATTTTGTGTTTTGTACGGAGTGTATCACAATTAAGAGTAGAATACTTACAATATTGTGTTTTGTACGGAGTGTATCACAATTAAGAGTAGAATACTTACAATATTTTGTGTTTTGTACGGAGTGTATCACAATTAAGAGTAGAATACTTACAATATTGTGTTTTGTACGGAGTGTATCACAATTAAGAGTAGAATACTTACAATATTGTGTTTTGTACGGAGTGTATCACAATTAAGAGTAGAATACTTACAATATTTTGTGTTTTGTACGGAGTGTATCACAATTAATCATACTATGATAATTAAAATAAAAATCTTAACAATTAAAGAGTCTAAAAGAAGCCTGGAAATGTTTTAAGCAGCTTATGATGAACGTACCAGAGGACGAAAAACATCCTTCAGTGAACAGAGAACATGTCGTAGAGTAAGCAATTAAACTAACAATGACTCACAGTTCGGCATATTTGGTGATGTTTTGGACGTTTGACCACTTCCTGTCTATTTTCAGACGCTTTTTTTTCGGGTTGCAACATGAACGATAGATGCTCAAATACCTACCTCTTAACTGGGTTTTTTAATCCGAATGGATAATGCAAATTTTTTACTTATAGCGGTTCTCCAGTCAACTCTTTGACTTATACAGCTTGGGCAACGTTACAGTTTCGAGTTACAAAGGTATGGTGGTATGCTAAGAAGATCGCTGAACTTTGAATTATCGTGAGGTTACCCACCAACCCTTCAACTTAGAGAGGGAAAATAACATAGTATTACATTGGCAAGTTCAAGGGGAGTAACAAAACTTCGACTTGTCAAGGAATTTGATTTATTGAGGTTCGAGTTATTGAGATTCCACTATAGTGAGTTTACGTTATTTAAGAAAAATAGGATACTTTTACCGTCACTGGGTAGAGAAACTAATCGCTAAAATTTTGATTTTACAGTTCAACAGCAGTGTATGTTCAGTAATTTAAGTTTAGAGAGTGACACAGCCACACACACCGCAGCAACTGAGGTAATTGTTGTGATTATCAGTAATAGCTTAGTGTGATTAAATAATCAATAAGTGTGAACCTATTGCTAATTTACTGTACCAATTAAAACTGATATATTTTTTCAAGTAAAAAAACCTAGCCTTCATCAAGCCCAGTTCCAAAATAGTGTCCCATATCTCCAGTCCTAGGGTAAAATTATATAGTGATAAAAAAGGTTTGAAAAAGTATTTCAACGTTATTTATACATATCATGCAAAATCCATACTATTATGAAAGGAATGCCTAATTGAGTTTAAAAAATCCATTAGTCATCAAAATCATGAGTCATCAAAGGTAAATTTATTTTTATGGATATTAAATTTTATTTGATCAGATGATTGCTTAAATGTCCATCTGAAATAGTTAAACACGTTAACTATTCAGCACATACAAAACGAATCCAGCAAGTAAAAATTATCCATTTCCCAGGAGAAGCTAGAAACTGCAGCTAGTGTACAAGATTTGATTTTAGAAATCTTTTAAAATGTATCAATCTCGTTTTATAATATTAATGTTTGTTATTAAGAAAACCCAACTGCAAAGGTAGCAGGTATAGTCTCTCAAGTATTTCTTATAAGATGATAAAGTCTTTAACCCAATGGTCTAGTAATTTTATTCTATTCACGGTAACCTACAATGGACTACGATTGGTGCTGCACTCTAACAGCGAAATTAGTAACTAATGACTGTGGGCAGCTACGGGTTCTCTCTGCTAGGACCTATTAACCTATCTAACGCCGCTGGTCCACTAGTCATGGTGGCCATGTGGTCTACATCGTAGAAACACCTTGGCCTTCTCACAACGAAAACTAACTTGGTGGGAGGGCCAAAGTAGAATAAACAGTGGCAGGCTTGCTTGGAAGTTGACGAGATTGGTTAATTCTTTGTGAGTTGTAGATGGTCAACACTGATTTTGCTACTTTCTGCTTATGTTTACTATGTGAGTGCCACTATAACTGAAAGATGTTTCTTTAAACTGAAAGGAAACAAATTTTTAATTCAAATACGCCATTAATCCATTTAAAAACACCAATTTTCTATTCCTATTCATAGTTTTTGGAATAGAAAAAAACTATGGGTTACGCCAATGGGTTAAGGTGATATTAGAAATACTTTCAACAAATACTCCAAACGAACCCTGAATAATAGCCAGCAGGATGACAATGACGAAGAAGAAGAAGGTGATGTCGAACATGATGCGGTAGACTTCATAGTCGTCTCCGTCTGGGGGCTCGATCTCGTCACCGATGCCTCCACCGGCCCTCACCCCCTTGTACAGGTGGAACACGAAACACTGAAACATACAGATCAACTTGTAAAGCCTTCGTTTCCCAGATCGTGCCGGACGAATTGTGCCGGACAGAGAGCGGCATGATTACATCATTGCGCTGGAGTCTAATGTGAAGTGGGCAATGGGGATGGTTCCTAGACAACACAGGTGAGGACGTCGCGCCACCTACCTGACACATC
Source organism: Allygus modestus (assembly GCA_963675035.1). Classification (NCBI taxonomy): domain Eukaryota; kingdom Metazoa; phylum Arthropoda; class Insecta; order Hemiptera; family Cicadellidae; genus Allygus; species Allygus modestus. The sequence continues at coordinate 16,506,174 of OY776112.1, forward strand.
ACACCCGAGATATCTTTCGCTTGATTTTAGCGAGCATCACGCTGGTGTTATTTTGGTTTAAACGACGTAGTTTGTCAGTTTCACTTAATTTAATTTTCTATTTACTTGAGATGGAGTCAAAGTTGTTCACAGCAGAACAAGACAATATGTAAGTAAATTTGGCCCGTGGAAATCCCGTAATATTCAATTTATCTATAAAAAAAAATACTAAACACACAGTCAACTCTCGATCAAATTCAAAGTCGAAACATATAATTGGCAATTCAAAATTACCATAGAGTGTCAAAGGAAGTGAGGAATAAAGATTCGAAGTAGCCCATTTCTAGGGAAATAACTCGACTTATACAGAACAAAATTACTTAACAAATAAATTTACAACTTCTGATTTTGAAAAAAATTCCCTCCAATGTTTGAATAAAGAAGGTCATATAGTTGCTGAGTTCCAGAATACTTACATAGATTAAAAATTGAACTAGTTAAAAAGGTAAAATACATTAACTATAGTTAGAAGTCAAAAGATGATATTCAATTTCTGAATCTAAAATAAATTACCGTTAACATGTCATGACATTTTTTATCCACTTCTTCGTCCTCTTCTTGTATATAGAATTTCCTGAAGAAATTGAAGGCTATGACGGTATAGATGTAGACAATGATGGTCAGTAACATCACTGTCAACACCAGCTGCAACAGAAAACAGTCAGATCTGTGAACAGTGCTCAGAATTATGACAGAACACACAATCACTAATGATCATACAGTTCAATGTATTCTACGAGGTGCGTCCAGAAAGTAAGATCTGTTTGGTAATAAAGTAAACTCAAAGAAAGATACTAGAAAAATGTTATTGTAACAAATCTACAACTCTTACTCTATTTCCTGACATAACCCCATGATTTTTGAGACATTTTTCATGCCGTGGCACAGGTTTTTGTATACCCTATGCTTGTGTCTTCAACCACGTGATAACATGTTATTTTAGCGCATCATCGTTGTGCACCAAGAAAACATTTGAAATGTAAAAGAGATGAAAGACGCTAGAAGCGAGGTCAGGGCTGTACAGATGATGGTCAAATATGTCCCATCCAAAGTCCTTTAAGAGTTTTTTATTATATTTGCAATGTGTGCGGTCGGGAGTTGTCATGAAAGAAAACCACACCTTTCAGAGCATTCCTCGGTGCTTATTCTGTATTGTGTGGCACAGTTTCAGGAGTTGTCATGAAAGAAAACCACACCTTTCAGAGCATTCCTCGGTGCTTATTCTGTATTGTGTGGCACAGTTTCAGGAGTTGTCATGAAAGAAAACAACACCTTTCAGAGCATTCCTCGGTGCTTATTCTGTATTGTGTGGCACAGTTTCAGGAGTTGTCATGAAAGAAAACCACACCTTTCAGAGCATTCCTCGGTGCTTATTCTGTATTGTGTGGCACAGTTTCAGGAGTTGTCATAAAATAAAACCACACCTTTCAGAGCATTCCTCGGTGCTTATTCTGTATTGTGTGGCACAGTTACAGGAGTTGTCATGAAAGAAAACCACACCTTTCAGAGCATTCCTCGGTGCTTATTCTGTATTGTGTGGCACAGTTTCAGGAGTTGTCATAAAAGAAAACCACACCTTTCAGAGCATTCCTCGGTGCTTATTCTGTATTGTGTGGCACAGTTTCAGGAGTTGTCATAAAAGAAAACCACACCTTTCAGAGCATTCCTCGGTGCTTATTCTGTATTGTGTGGCACAGTTTCAGGAGTTGTCATAAAAGAAAACCACACCTTTCAGAGCATTCCTCGGTGCTTATTCTGTATTGTGTGGCACAGTTTTAAAGTATCTCGGATTGAACATCTTTGTTAATTGTTTGACCTCGAGGCAAAAAATCATGAATAAAATGCCTTGTCTACTTCAAAATACTACGCACATGATTTTCTGAGGTTTCGAGGACTTGCTTGGGGAACGATTTGTGCTTCAGACTGATAAACAACTGCAAATTAAGGTTGCTTAAAATTACTCAATGCAATCTTAATAAACCACCTTGTTATTTTTAAACATTTAATAAGGCCAGGGCCGTTTAACCTTGTAACCAGATTAATAAGAGAGAACAATTGTTCGCCCTGGAAACCCTAATAACCTACTGAGAGGTATACAACCCTACAACAGGCAATGTGACTTTCTGAGCTACTATACTTATGAGCTACTATACTATACTTTCTGAGCATACTATCCTTCGAACTTCAATAGTTTTTACCCCACCTGTTTTCCATTGTGGGTTACAGACTGCAAGATCGTACGCAGGGTTTTGAAACCGACTGCCACATCCAGCAAGTGAGCCGCGAAGAAGAAGTTGTTGAAGTTGCCGAGAATAGAGAACGTGAAATACCACAAGCTGTAGAGAAAGGCCTGCAAACACGGACAACCGTTAGAGTATAATTGTATTACTTAACAGTATACTGAATAAGATTAGTTAGTATGCAAATATTTAAAAATTGTTATCATTCAATGAAACAGAAACATCATCGTCATCATTCATCAGAAACATAATTTATTTCAGAAACATTCAGAAATACTTTATAGTTAGTTATTAGCAATATGTTGTGACAATTCTCTATGTGCATTGTTGTATGTATATTTTATGGAGAAATAAAGATTCTTATTCTTATGTTCATATCTCATCAACAACATTTATTCTGCAGGTTGAACTGTTTGGTTAAAACTCGGCAGCAAAACCATGATGTTATTTTACGTTTTTTTTTTAACCTAGTGGAAATCAGTTTTTTTTAACCTTTTAGCCATCTCTGAGTTGTATAAAGGACTAGCTGTTCCCGCAGGCTTCGTCCCGCAAATAATAATTTATAAAAACTTGACAGTTATGTGTGCTGCATTCTGTGGTTATCCCGTGGAACTACTACAAATCAAGATCAGTTGTTTGTATTTTCATCAGCTCAAACTTAAAGTGAATGTCCATAAGAATAACACAGGATTGGAACTTTGACTCCCCGTGGGGTGGGGCCCTATGGGAATTTCTTAAAAACCTTTCTTAGTGAGCACCTAAGACCCAAGAGGAAGGTATGTTCCAAATTTAATTTCAATCTATTCTGTGGTTTTTCAAATTTCATGATGAGTGAGTCAGTCAGTGATATACACTGACTTGGTGGCTTGGGTTTTATATATTACAAGATAAGACTAAAGAAACTTTACCAGTAAATAATAGTTTTCTTGACTTTATTTCAAATCAAGGCTTGAATGTATAAAATGGTAAAATAAATCCTATTTGACAAAGCAATATATATTAAGAAATTGCCAAGATTGTACCATCCAGGCTCAAATTTATAACAAATAAGCTATATGCGCTGTATATTAATAATGTGATGAAATGATTCTGTTCATTATTAACCACACACAAATTCTATGTTCACTTACGTTGTCTGTAATCGTGACGCCAGCTTTCCAAACTTGGTATCGCCAGTCAATGTTGAGAATACTGGAATGATCAATATTGTATTAATAGTTGCATAGCATGAATATTTAAAAGTTGGAAAAGCGAAAATTGACTTTAAGATTATGAGTATCTAAATGCTTATACTTAATACAGTATTAATATATTCATACTTAAAAAACTGTTGTGGGATTTTAAACTGCTTTCAATTTAAATAAAGAGACACATTTGTTGAGAACAATAAACATAATCATAATGCCACAGTCACAATTGAGAAATCTTTTAAACTATGGTAGAAAAAATACAGTTGTCTACCCCTGGGGAAAAACACCTCATTAGGCCATTATATACACAAAATGACTGAACTTCGTAATCGGTAAAATAGTCAGAAAAAAACATCTAAAGACTACTTAATTTGATTACAAACTCTCATGAGAATAATGCGGGAGAATAAACTGAATGAATCGAAAGTCAATGTACTGCACAGCAATAATTTGAAATAAAAGTTTGTGATTATGACTAAGTGATTTGAAAAGGGTACAAAAAGTTGCAGTTGCAAGTTTTGGAAGTTCTAGAGTTGATTATATTTTTAATCATGCTTCCTAAATCTTAATAGTTATCAATTCTTCTTCCATGTGTTTTGTCCATAAATGAACAAAAAATGGAAAACCCCAATAACAGGTTATGAAACGATTTTTTATCTCTGGATGAGAAATTCAATCACAAAGTTTAATTGTTAGAAAGCTGCGGAACTAAGTTCAACAAACCAAGGTCAAAATACATAATCCAGAAGTTTTGGACTGAAACAGCCTATTACATCTGTTCATTCAACCATCACTAGGACCAAAAGTGACACTTTCCGTTACGAGCAAGGATCGAAAAGCCACTTTTGGTCCTAGCGATGAACTATATTTTCCGTCATACTGCTAATAATATTAAAAATTACACATAAATTTTTGTTTACTTGTTTACCCTTCAAAGTTTTCTTCCATTTTGATCTTAGTACTTAAAAAAACAGCTGTTACACAAGTTTCCATTGTTTACAAGCTTATACTTAACAGATGATGACCACGACCAAAAAGTGTCATAAAATGATGTTTTCGTCATACTGCTTCAAAAACAACTGTTTTTGACAGATGCGTTGAGATTCAAAAGTTCTTCTTTTTAGTCTTTGGATAATAACATATGTTTTGATGATCATTATCGTACTAGTTCTAAAAAGATCATTGTTGATGATACTTTTGATTCGAGGTCGTCATAAATCGATTAAAATTCATTTGATTATAAATAATCGAAACATTCATTGTTATTATCGAAACATTCATTGTTGTATTGTTATTATTTTTGCGTTCGTTTCCCGTACACCACTGGTGTGTGCCCAAATCGAATGTTTGTTTTGAAGAACAACCGACTGATTCGAACCACAATGATTGGTTTGAAGTGATCGACTCAACAACCGATAGATATGAATGAACCGAAGTTATGCATGTGCAACAGCTGATTGTTTCAAGAGACAAGCTGAAAGAAACATTTGAGGTTATGAAGACACAGTACGTAAATGTTACTTTTGTTTTTATTTAAACCGTTTTTATTTAAAGTTTTTTGACGAAAAATATAGTTCGTCACTCGGATCAAAAGTGTCTTTTTAATACTCGCTCATTTCCCAGCCTCGGCTTCGCCTCGGCAGTTAAACTGGAGCTCGTTTTAAAAAAGATCCACTTTTGATCCTAGTGACGAAATATACTATTTTTGTTCTAGGGCAAAAAAGATAACCAAAGGAGTAAAAAGAACCACTTTAGTATATCAATGCATGTGTTGAAAACAGCTGATTTTGAAGGAGTATGATGGAAAAAGTGTATTTTCTGGTGCTAGATGTAGTTATAATTCTCATGGGAGGTGGAGCCTCAGTAATATAGTGAACGCCACAGTCAGTACGCACTACCTATTCCAACACGCCTACCGCTACTTCACACTGCCGCCGGTACTCACAAGCTGATGAGGCCGGTGCTCTCCTCCGTCTCCATGCTGAAGCTCGTCTTCTCCATACCGAGCAGGTTGCTGATGGAGTCAAAGTCATACGACTCGCTGTACTTCTGGCGCACCTTCTTCTTGACAAACTTGTCCCAGTAGTTGACGGGAAACGATCTGAACAAATGACAAATATTAGTTTGTGTGTTGTTGATAGTGAGAGCTTCATTAGCTAAAGCAATAACATAATTTTGGGTGTAAGTCTAAACCTCCTTATAGATTTAACTGTATTTTTGTTAGTCGACATGTACATAAAAATTAATAATTTTGAAAACAAATCTGAAAAAATAGATTTTTGCGAGGCCCGGGATGTTTTTAAAGAAAAACCGGCCCTGCATTAGAGTTGGATGAATGGAAGTCTGAAATGATTTTCCATGTTAAAAAAAGTATGCAATCCCAAACTCTAATAATATTTTTAAAACACCAATGAATATTGCTGCTCTTTGAAAAAATAAACATCAGCATCTCCTTTACCATTCCCTTATTTTGATGATAACTTTGATATAACATATTGGAGTATTGTATTAGTATATGATCTAATTAAAAACAATTCCAAAAATTTAGAAATATATCGTAAATTTGATTTTGAATCCTTACAATAAATCAGCAATACGAAAAGATAACAAAATGGTGTCAGTGGAATTTATTATTTTTTCATGAGGCCCATGTTTTTAATTTTCTCAGTATATCTTCAAATGGTAACTACACAAAAACAAAATATTTTAGTAACCGTTCTCAAGCCGTTTGGTAAATTTCTAAGCTGAACAATTGTATCAATATTATGTTTCTAGCACTCACTTGGCTGATATGACGAGTTTGTCCCAGTGGGCCTTGATATCATCGTCCTCCGGTTGTTCCACCACATACAAGCCATCAAACTCCAGCCGTCGAGCAATCTCCTTCTCTCGCTTGAATATAGCCAAAGGCACCTGCAAGTCATGGGAAACACAGTGGTCAGTCGCTGTCACTATGTGTGTTTCAGAGAGTCACTGAACCTAGAATGTTTCTCTAACATTGAATTAGGCGGAGTATAAATCACCCTCAAACTCAAATCTGCTCAGTAAGAATAAATTAAATTCATGAATAAATGAGAAAGTGTTTGTGTATTATTATTAACTAACTATCAGTGCCCCTTGTGTAATACAAATAGAAATTATAATCTGTATGAATGCAAAAGCTTAAAATTAATTTATTAATAACGACAACAAACATAAAAAGATTATAAAGTCTTATAAAGCTCTAACTTATAAAGTTTTGTAAGTAACTACAAAATAAAAAGTAGAAAAAAGACTACACATTTCTATACTGCAGTTATAATTTGAAGAATCTAGTCACTAAAACACCAAGCTGCACTGTCACTCTTGCCAATTCTGTGAACTGCAGCAATACAAATGAATATTGGCTACTGACACTCAGGTACGAATAGCCTTGAATGCAAGTGACACCGTCATTGTGACAGTCTCAATTTAAAACTTTTAAAATATATATCTCCAAGAATATAAATGTACAGCTCAAAAGCTACAGCTGTCACCCACCTTGAGATGGTAGTAGGCGATCAGCATGGCCAGAGAGGTCAGGGAGTGCAGCATGGCCATCAGCCTCATCACATGAGCCATGTAGTAGAAGTCTTCGTCCACGTGCACCAGCTCTATCGGGTCCTCCTCATCCCCTCCTGCACGTGGAAATCATGTGTAATAAATTTCACATTCACGGTTAAAGTAAAACATTACTTAAGCTTAAATATTTGATATGGTTTTTAGTGGAGGGAGCTCTTTACTACAGAGAAAGTTCCCTCAGTAGGGAGGATCTCTCCTATTCTAGTTTTCTACATTAACAGCCAGTTGTTATTGATTCTGAAATTAAACCCAGGACCCGGAAAGATACTTAAACGTGTATGTATGTCATCATAAAATAATTAGTTGTGATGAGAAAACGTAGCTTAGTTGGGGCTTGGTTTGAGTGGCAAAGGATGGTCTCTCAGTGCTACCACCACACTCAATATGATCAAAGTTCAGAGCCTTTGTTTGAAGTATTCTACAAAAATCCGTCTGAAACGAGAATTTCAGTGGCAAGAACTAAAGCTTAAATATTGAATAAATAAAATCACTGGGTGACTAATCTACAATCCCAGTTTTCCCAGAATGATTTCTGGTGGTTTAGAATACGTGTATAAGATCTCTTAACAAGGAAATACAAAATTTGTAATCCTAATAAGTATTGCGAATAGGGGTGTGAGAGTACTTGAAACTTTTGAGTTTTCGGTCATGTATTTTATTACTCGAACTCAACACGAAGTTTTGAAAACTACTCGAAAGTTCGAGCGAGTATTTCCCGCCAATTTCCGGACAATCGCCAACGATTGCGACCAGCCAAATCGCGTAGTAACGCCCGCAAAAGGCGATCACATCACGTAAAATCGGCCGAAAATGACGATCGCTAACAACTGTGACCGGCTAAATCGCATAGTAACGGCCGCAAAAGGCGATCGCATTACGTAAAATCAGCCGTAAATTACGGTATACATAATTTCGGCAAAAGTGGCCACCGGGCCACTTGAAATTGGCCGTAACTAACGATTTTGTCATCTAATCATCTATATTGATTATAAGCAGTGTCCGGACAAGGTGATATTGGCCAAATGACAATCAAACTGTGTTTTATTGGCCGGAAATTAATGTCAAACCATGTTTTGTTTGTCAATAGGTAATCCAGTTTGATTTCGCTGGCCAAACATTTGTGTTGATACTCAATTATTAGTTAGAAATCAAGTTTAGATAATCAAATCTGGAGTGGTATCCAAATCCCATTACACTATTTGATACTACCAATTGATGGCAAATACTTGCTCGAAAATACTCAATACTCGAAAATAATTGGCACTACTCGATTCGATTAAAAAAATCACTACTCGCACACCCCTAATTGCAAAAGGAAAAAAATTAGAAATTTCGGTCTTTTTGCTAGTTTTTAAAGTTTTCATACGTCATAGAAGACTGAAACTTGGAACATTCATTGAAAATTAGATTGCAATGAATTTACAGAGCCCAATTTTGATTTTTTGCCCATAAAAATGTATTCAAACTACACACAAATTTCACAAATGATCAGCTGTGTATTTGCAATGCACTTAGCCGATATAATCAGGTTTGAAATGTAAACATTAGTATTACTATATTTTCCAGTAAACAGAAGATCCAGTCAAACTTAACTGTAGGTTGGATGCTCTAGTCTCTACAAGGCTATATAACTACAAGGCAATAACTACAAGGGATGATACAAACAACCCCGCTTACCTTCTTCGCCGCTGCCGCCTCCCTCTCCCCCGATGTCCTCCTCGCCCGCCCCACTGCCACTGCCTTGTATCAGCTCCTCCATCAGTTCCTCCACAGACCCTGGCTCTGCATCCCCTCCCTCATCATCCCCACCCAACGTCGTCACCTGCAACCACAGTGAGAGGGTGTCAACAGGTCTACAGGGTACTGTTAGTTGTACGATTAATAGTATGATAGTATCTGTTATTTAAGAATAGTAAAAGCAAGGGTCAAAAGTAGACTACAAAATATTGTTTGTTGACATAAACTTACTATTGACTGTAAACCAGTTGTAAAAGGTAGGAAGTCTGGGTTATCCCATACCCACAGGGAATTCTGAGAGCATTTATGTCTGTTTTGAGTCATTTTGTGCTGGCTAACGGAGAGGAGGTAGTATGATCAGTTTTCAAAATCTTTAATACTGCCAAGAAAAATGCATGCAACTATGGAAGGCAGCATAATTTTACCCTGAACCTATTCAGTTACCGACAAGTTAAAGGTGACCTATACAAAACTGGGTAACATCACTGAAAATGTGTTAAGTTCTTCAACTTATCTTAAAACATAAAAACCATAGTTCAATAACCAAAGTTCAAAAACAAAATCTAGAGTAAAACCTGTTAAATATTATTTTTTTAATTAGTCTTTAGTAATCTATACTTATTTCTAAACTGTGTTTTCACCTTGTAGAAAAGCAGAATGAAGTTGATGCAGAAAGCCAGAACCAGAGCGACGTACTTCAGGTTGTAAAAGTTCCTTGCGAGGTAGCTCACGATACGCTGAGTGTAGCCATTGAAGTCGATCTAGAAAGAAGCAATTAAATCAGTTGGTTAAAATTTGATTTTTAAGTCAATGCGATTTGAAACACAGAAAACCCATTGGCTCAGGAAAATGGACCATGAAAATCACTTTGAAACTTTACAAGACTAGCCTCATTATTCCACTAAACTCTGCAAAGCAAGCAAACATCTTACGTGCTTCGTAAGATCATAGATCACCTGACAGGAAAATTTACATAATCAAATCTAGGATAAAACACTTGCATCCTCAATTCAGTAATGTTTAAAAATTTAAAAAAATATGTATGTTTCTCACATTTGAAATAAAACAAAGGTCGTTTAGTTAGCTTTATAAATAAAATTACCAATAGTTTTACATCTTTATGCGATACAAATACCCCTCAAGTGGGCATTTTCTAGTGATTGTCTTGTACTTTATTGATAAATGGATTTGTAAAACACAATACAGTTACATCTTTATGCGGTACAAATACCCCTCAAGTGGGCATTTTCTAGTGATTGTCTTGTACTTTATTGATAAATGGATTTGTAAAACACAATACAGTTACATCTTTATGCGGTACAAATACCCCTCAAGTGGGCCTTTTATAGTGATTGTCTTGTACTTTATTGATAAATGGATTTGTAAAACACAATACAGTTACATCTTTATGCGGTACAAATACCCCTCAAGTGGGCCTTTTATAGTGATTGTCTTGTACTTTATTGATAAATGGATTTGTAAAACACAATACAGTAGGCTCTTAGAAATCCGGATCACACTTATCTGGACCGATGATCTTAATTTTTTTTAAATTGTGTATTGCAAATAAAAACAAAAAACAGAACTTGACGGTTTAGCTCCTTCAGTTTTCATGAGATTACCCCACATTACACTAATGTCGTGTAGTTTGAACGTCAGGCAAGTTCTCACTTAGCCGAACCGTGCCGTTATCATTGTTTGTTATTGTTTACGAATCCGATGCGCTGCTCCATCCTGGTCATCTCCTGTCAATGACTCATCACTGACGATGTAAATCAGTAGACCGGTGACAGTTTCTATTACAGTCTACTTTATTTATGATTTACGGTGTTGTATTAAATCTTTCAATGTAAATACATTTCAATATTTACTGTTTAAACTAGTTTTTTAATTTTTTCATATAATAAATGTTCCGCTGACAATCTGACCTTTCTTGTGTTCAGACCATGCTTTTGGTCCCGTTGGTGACGGATTAACGAGGTTCTACTGTATTACAGAGTGTTTATAACTTTCTTCTGGAAGCTGACTCTCGTATTAAACGTAAAAGCATTTGCATAATTGCTCTCCATAAAGGCGGAATTAATGATTCATGCCCACCTTCGGGAAATCTGGATTCTTTGAAACCTGGACCGGTCGTACGCCATAATAGTCCGGATTGCTGAGAGTCCACTGAGTCTAATAATTTCCCAAGAAAAGTCGAATAAGTTATACTCCTTGCCAAAGAAGTTGAAAATCTCGCAGGTAGCCTCCCTTTAACAAACACATCCATTGTGTAATCATAATGTTATGTGTCATTAACTCCCTGGTATGCAATAAAGTCAATACTTTCCCTTAGGGGTGTGCGAGTACTCGAAACTTCGATTTTTCGGCCGAGTATTTTCATACTCAAACTCGACTCGAAACTTTGAAAACTACTCGAAAGTTCGAGCGAGTATTTCCCGCTGATTTTCGGACGATCGCCAATGATTGCGATCGGCCAAAACGCGAAGTAACAGCCGCAAAAGACAATCGCATCATGTAAAATCGGCCGAAAATGACAACCGCGAACGATTGCGACCGGCCAAAACGCGTAGTAACGGCCGCAAAAGGCGATCGCATCAAGTAAAATTGGCCGAAAATGACGACCGCGAACGATTGCGACCGGCCAAAACGTGTAGTAACGGCCACAAAGACAATGGTATCATGTAAAATCGGCCGAAAATGACGACCGCGAACGATTGCGAGCGGCCAAACGCGTAGTAATGGCCGCAAAAGGCGATCACATCGCGTAAAATCAGCCGAAAATTACGATCGGAGGGCTTCATTTCGGCCGTAACTAACGATTTCATTATTTAATATTGATTGTAAGCGATGTCTGGACCGGGTGAAATTGGCCAAATGACAACCCGGCCCTGTTCCATTGGCTGGAAATGAATGTTCACCGTGTTTTGTTTGTCAATACGTTTGTCAGTTTGATTGTACTGGCCAAAACTTTGTATTGCTACTCATATATTAGTTAGAAACCATGTTTAGATTATCAAAATAGGATGGTATCCAAATCCCATTACACTATTTTAAACTACCAACTGATGACAACTATACTCACTCGAAAATACTCGAAACTCGAAAATAATTGGCACTACTCGACTCGACTCGATTTAAAAAATCACTACTCGCACACCCCTTTTCCTCAAGATAAGCTCATTTAACATGTGGTGGGCGATAAAATTGTAAAACTGCATGAAATGAGAGTGGCTTCTGGTAGCTAATGGGTTGAGCGAACTACAATGGAAGTTTTTGCTATACATGTTTTTACGACGGAGGAGGACACCTGTGATCTCTGATGGCCCCCCAGTACCTGTGAGATGGCCGATGGCTCGGTGGACACCTCCTGCTTGGTCTCGGCCTCCACCGCCGCCATCACCGCCTGCTGCTGGGCCGCCACCTCTGCCACCGCCGCCGCCTCTCTGCGCGCCGCCTCGCCCCTGCGCCCCACAACACACAACACACGTTAGTCAACGGTCAGGGGCGGTCCGAGACCATTGACTATGGATACTGAAGTATAATTCTCATTGCCATTGTAAAACTTGTCCCTATTTTTGTGTGTGCCACGATTGAAAGAGGACGTAGTTACACTAATCACCAACAGAGTACACTTCCGTCAACTATTACTTATCCTCTCAAGGACAAGATAATACAACAGTTGCTGGGTCAGGAAGCAAACATAAGATGATTATCACTTGCTTTCTGGGGTAGAGATTTTTTACAAGTTAACGTAAGTAACTAAAATAAATAGCTTACAGCAGCACACTCTGTTGGTGACCTAACCAAACTACGACCACTTCAAATTGTAGCTAACACTAAAAATGGGACAGTTGGGCCATATAGATGGGTCTCTTTCAGTACATACACTCAATGCCAAGACAATTTCATGACAAACAGCTTCGGACAATTTAAAAGATTTGTATAAACAATTTTATAGAGTTCTTTGATACAACTTATAAATGGAGTAGACACCCTCTTAACCCTCCTTGCTTTAACCACCCATCGGATTAACCGCCTTCATTTCACGAACTACCTCACATCTGCCACCGCAGCCATAGTCCAGGTCATTGTACCGTAAAAAAACGTTCAGGTCATAAGCGATATGTTTCCATAGTTAGCAAGTATTGCAGCTTGGTACCTATTTTTTATACCCTTAATTTAACTGTCATTTGAATTTTATAATTTGTAGTGCTTAATATGACAATATCCAGGTGTTATTTGTTTTAACTGTCCTTTTAATTATCCAACCCAGGGCTCGGTCCCATGGCGGGCAGTTAAGAGGGTGTCTACTGTACTTACATTCAAGCTACACTGAGATAAACGATATATTTCAGTATATAAATACTGACTACAGAACACTGAACACATTAGTATGCCTAACATTAACAAATTCTCAAAGGCAGCTATATTTTTACCTGTAGAAATATCTGAAACTAATCAAAACTATTCCCTTGAAGGATTTGATTAAGAATAAATGATTAAATACTGTGAATAATTGGCTGGGTAGCACAGTGGTTAGTGTGCTCGCTTCATAATCTAAGTTTGCCAGATCGATCCTGAGCAAAATCCTGAGAAAATGTTGAGAAGGTTCAATACTGGATCCAGCTGCCATTGGTCATTGGGCTATTAATTAGTCTTAGTCTTAGTGACAAGGCTACACTAGGATTATCACCCATTCTACATTCATCACTCATTCACTTGATTTGTATGTACTTTGTACATGTTGACACCATTCTTTTGTATTTTTTGCCAATGTGAAATAAAAAAATGTGAATATTTGCCTTGAAATACGCCCTGGTTGTGTCGGCGTCTTACAGAGAGATTAAGATGAAGTGTTTTTCACTTATTAGGTTTGTAACAACCAGGAAACATATACCCCTACAATAAAATCAACTTAAAGGTTAGGTCTATACATAAAAAAAACACATACAATTTAGTTTTATATTAATTTGTTCAACTTCATCAAGTCTATCATTCTATTTTACGACCAAATAAATCAAACTAACTTTCTCAATAAATTCTTACATATTTTAAACCAAATAAATATTGAAAATCCATTCTTTAACGGAATGAATATTAATTTAGTTGATATATTAAAATGATTTTTAAAAAAGAGTTGAAGGAAGGTGACCCACCCTAACAGATCAGCCAGGGTGATGTGAGGGGTACCTTCCCCTCCTTCTCCTTCAGCCTTGTGCTCCTCTCCCCCTTCCCCTTCGGGTGTCAGCTCTCCCCCCTCCCCTTCGCCTCCTGGTGATGGCGGTGATCCCTCATGTGTTTTCGCCCTGCAAAGAAAAAAAGGTTTTTATTGGCGAGTTCACTTGATATAAGAAGTACATGAGCATTTGCTTGGAGCTTTAACATTATGTGATGGTTTAATTTAACTATGAATTTGTTTACTATGTGATTTCATACTTAAAATAATAAATGTAACTGATGATGTTATACACTGCAATGTTAAATTTTAACTAAAAAGAAAATTTATGGACTGGGAAAGAGACAATCTTTCACTGGAGATTAAATTTATATTGAAAGAGTGCATCTTGTGTCAAATGAGGATGCTTAGGAACAGTTGCAGACTAAATACAGTTTACAAATATATTGAATACAAATTTCTGTGTCTTTTGGAAAATTAAATGTTCTTTGCCATGACAATAGCTAATTTAACTTTTAGACCCTTATTTCTGAGAACTGGGCTCTAACAATCTTTAGAGTCGATTCATCCCAAACAAATATTCTATTCAGTGGTGGAGCAGAAAATCAACAGTGACTTACTTCCTGGACAAGTGTCATTATTCTCCAATTTGACAAAGAGGCCAGGGGCCTTGAAATTTTCTTTATGTGGGTTTTGTAGTGTTAGTGTGCTATCAGTAGGATGCCTGTACTTTCCAAGGTAAGCCTGCTTGTCACATCCAAATTTTCCCTGTTAAATTGGCAAAAAGCCCTATCCAAAACAAAATATTATATTCAGTTCAATATGTCAGCTACTGTACTAATGAGTAAATGGTTGTTACTATTCCCAACAATGTTCAAACTCTTGAAACAAAGACCTTGACTCTTCATTTTCCAGCCTTCCCAGCCACTCAACATTCAAAACAAGTAAAATCCCAAACTCACTGTCCATTGTCATCCTTGCCGCCTTCTCCGCCCTGGTTATTGCTCTCGTCCGAGGGTGGTAACGCCGGTAACACTCGTAAAGGTCCGATCCTCCCCTCCTCCACCACCTCCACCACAGGCTCCTCCACTACGGGTCCTCGCATCAGTGACATTATCAGGCCACCGATGTACCTGTTGATCAACAACACTGGTGAAAAACAAGGTAAGTGTGGAATAAAAGGCAAATACATTCAATCGTATGTATAGGGGGGGTAGCCCTGAAATACCTTTGAATGGTAAAGTGCTATAAAAACTCTACATTTCTTTCTACCAATCAGTTTAGCTCTACAAAACAATCATTTTGGCGTTTTAATTGTTGTTTTACGTCCAACCGTTGCAGTGATATTCAAAGTGCTAAACACAGTATGTTGTCCAATGTTATCCTTATGGAGAATAAATAAAATGTTATATTTCGATTATTTATATATGTATATTGATGAAACTTGGTATGTGGCTTCAACTAGTTGTGGTATATTGATACTAGCAGAAAAAAAGTTTTTCTTGATTTTTCCCGGTAGCAGCAAACCTATATGGATAATAAGTAAAGTTTTATATCTCCCTTAGTTATGAACCCAAATTAATAAAACTCGGTATGTAGCTTCATCTGGTTGAGTTATATTGATAATTGCAAAAAAAAAACATGTTCCTTATCTTCCTTGTTGCAGCAAACCTGCGTAGTACTAAACTATAATGTTATTGTTATAGAGAATAAATAAAATGCTATATATCACTTATTAATGAATGTATTTTTGTGAAACTTAGTAAGTGGCTCTAGGTAGTAGTGATACCCATATATATGCATTGGAAATTCGCTGAGTACGCAGGTTTGCTGCGACGGGGGTATTAAAGAAGATGAGAATGCCAAATACTCAACCAAGAATATATATATATATATATATATATATATATATATATATATATATATATATATATGTGTGTGTGTGTGTCCGTGAATGTGATAACTTGAGTAGAAAACGTCCGATTTCGATGAAATTTTGCTCAAATGCGTAAAGTGACATTTAAGGCTTTAAGTTCGAAAACCAGAAAAATCGGACTATGGGAGGGGGGGTTTTTGGGGGTTTTAAACTGTCCAAAAATCAGATTTTTCATTTTTCACTATACAATTTTTAAAACACTTACTTTTGGTTTGGACCATGTTACTGAGCTTAAAAAAACAAATAATATAGTATTTTGAATTATTAACCTAGGTTAAGTGGTTGCGGAGAAAATCCAAAAAATCACACATAAAATCTCCCATATTAATGTTATGGAAAAAAGGATTTTGGCTTTTCCTCAGTAAATTTGAATGTAAACTTCACATTTGCTTTTACCAATAAACTCCCCTCAATTATGAACTCCCCTGAATTATGAGAATCCCTTAATTATGAACATAAATTAATAAAACTTGGTAAGTAGTATTCCCATGCAGTTATATTGATAATTGCATAAAAACTCATTTCTTATCTTCCTTGTTGCAGCAAACCTGCGTACTCAGTCCTAATTTTATTCTTATGGGGAATAAATAAAATGTTATAAATCACTTATTTATATTTATGAATTTATTTTTGTCAAACTTGGTAAGTGGCTTTATGTAGGAGTGAGAAACATATAAATGCATTGGAAATTCGCTGAGTATACAGGTTTGCTGCGACGGGGGGTATTTAAATGTTTACAGTGTGTTGTTGCCCAATACATTTATTGTATTACCAGTTATGGTTCACTTCCTCTTCTTTGCTCTATAAAAACCGATTTAACAAAATGTTATAAGTTTTGATTTTTGGACAGTAGTGCTTTGCGTTTACGATTAAATAAACATTTTTCCCTGACTTGTATTACTATTAATATGTACTACTTACATACACAACCCACCAAGTAGCAAGTAGCAGGTGGCAAGTTTTTTACTTGTAGTAGTATATGTATTACTATTTATATGTACTAAGCATTTTCCCTAACTTTTGGAATTTTTCCAACTTTTTCTCCAACCTTTTTAAAGTTCCCTGACTCTCCAGAAAGTGTGAACCATGTAATATGGGACAGTTTTAAAGGTCATCCCAGGATAACCTTAAAACAGGTCTATACCAGTTTCGAGGCTGACATTGGGTACAGCAAATGAAGTTGTCATAACATATGAAGTCTTTTGGCTGCCCATTATGACAAGCTTCCCTTTCACCTTTGGTCCCTCCATTTGCAGCGGCTGGGGATGGACCATCCGGGTTCATTCCCCGACCTGAGAATATGATCCCTGGCTGTTGTACATGGATACCCTGTCAGTTGAGTTGGCCAATTGGAGGGTAGAGCGGAGTCAGCCAGCCTGTTTGAGCCTGATCACAGCTGTCACAGGAGCACGGGAGTTGGCCCTCTTAAAGGTCAATTTGGCTGCCTGACCCACCCCACCCTTTCCTTTCCTCCTATATTCTATCCATCCAGAAACATGCGCAAAATTTCGCTTGTGGAAGACATGTCTAGTAGCTAGGCTGAGTTTTCCTAATAAGATAACAAAACATACAAGACCTGCCAGGAACAGTTAACACCTCTGACAACTTACTTGAGAACAACAGAGACACTGTATCCCGCGTAGTAGAACATGTAGAAGAAGATTTTGAAGAAGCCGACGACCAACTCCACAGGCGTCATCTGCTGCATATCCCCGATCTTGGCCTTGATGTTGGCCGGCGACAGCATGCTCAGCAGGAAGTACAGCCCATCCTTCACTGCAGTCAAGCTCCTCCTGACCGGGTCCTTGGCGTTCCTGGAGTTAAACAACGGCATCAGTTACAATAGACCCCACATGAAACTGTCCCGAATCATCCGGATCCCGGTCAAACCGGATGAGTTGTTTGCTTAAGGTCCGCCCTCCCCTCAACTATGCTACAGACAAGTGAACTCTTCATGAATTGCACATAAAAACCACCGACTGAGACAGGATTTGAACCCTCGATCCAAGCACTACCCCATGGCTGGGGAGACCTCAAGCTCCTCCTGATTCCGTCCTTGGCGTTCCTGAAGCTAAACAACATTATCAGTTACAGTAGACCTCAGATTATCCGGTCTAGCAACGGATTATCCCGAGCAGTTGCAACGGTTCGGGTGGTATTAAATCCTTCCCGCAGGATGAGGTAATTCGGCTTGCATCTACTGTTACACTACTCTTATGCAAATATTTTAATCTATTGGAAATTAATTTGGTGATGTCCATGCATGCACATGTTTCTAAGACATTAAGCATTTTGATGTTGACCACATGGCAATGACCTAGACCGCACACAGTTAAAACAATACAGTTGCTTATACAATAACCAACCCTCCAACTTGTTTTAACTCTGATGGGGTTTAACGGAGTATCATGTACGGCAAACCATGTTACTAGTCGCGGTAGCTCAGAGGTCTCACTCGTCCTGCAAGTCAGCTGTGGTCAAGCATAGGTTCGATCCCGGCCGACTGTAGTGATAATTTTTCACAAGCGGTCACCACTGATTTTCCCATGTGACTATTGCCATTACCGTTAATGGTACCTTGCTGTCTTTGGATTGCTGCACAAGCCTCTTGGAGTATGGCAACAGGCAGTTAAGGTTTTTGTAAAAAAGAACAATAATTAATAAAAAACTCACTTCTCGTCCTCATCCTCCGCCATGTAAGCGTACGCCGCCTTTCTGGCCTTGCCGCCGCCCCCGCCCCCATCGTCCACCGCCATCAGTCCGCTGGCGTGCTGCATCTCAAAGATGGCGTCCTCGCAGAAGTTGACAAACGCCTCCAGCTTCTCCTTGTCACCTCCCTCTGTCACGATCGAGTAGAAGAACGCTCTCTTAGACTCCTGTGGGACAGAGACAGGGAGTGAGTGAGTGACACAATGTGGAATGGTTGGAAACATTACCACTTGTTTGTTGAGTAAGAGAAAATGTGGATTTTTAACAAGGGGTGAAGATAACATAATTATTCACTTCTTTGCTAAACTTACTACAGTAGAAGCCCTCTTAACCACCCTCCATGGGACCAAACCCTGGGTCGAATAACTAAAAGGGCGGTTAAAAGGAATAACACTAGGGTATTGCCATATCAAACACTAAAAATTATAAAACTTAAACAACAGTTAAAAATAGGTATCAAGTTACAATATATGATTAACTATGGAAACATATGATCAACTTGTTGTGACCTGAATGATTTTTATGGTATAGTTTCGGGACGTCAACGACGGTTGCAGATTTGAGTCTTTTTCTGGAGAGAGGGCCGTTAATCCGATGGGCAGTTGAAGCGAAGAAGGATAAGAGGGTAACTACTAGACCAAGTACAAGCTGGAACATTGTATCTTATTGCAAAGATAATCAAATAACCTTTTATTTTCAAAATCACCCACTAAATCTAAAAATCAAGACAGCTTTTCAGTTATCTCAGTCTGACACTATTTGTATCCTCAAAGTTGGGGGTTCAATTCGATGCTGTAGTATTCAAAATAGCGATGCATCGGAAGTATTCGATGCCTTCATAGACTCCCGCCGTTTACCCGCGCTACCAAGGGCACGGGATAGTTACTCCCCCCGTCTACCCGCGCTACAAAGGGCACGGGGAGTGTTTGGTTTGTTTGTTTGTTGTTTGTTTATTGGGGGATTAGGAGGCCCCAGCAAAGCCGGCTAGGCACGTCTCCCTTGGGATATTGTACAGCTACCGGAAAGAGGGAAAAGATGGATGGGGTCAATCTGCCTCGCTCCAGAAAGGGAGAGAGATCCTTACCTAGCTCCCGGGCTCTGTGGGTGACAACACCCAAGGACGATTCGCCCTCTAACCCGACGTCCCCCTAAGTACACCAGACAGGGACCGCCATCGCACAGAGCCTCCAACCTCTCAGGGGTCGGGTGGCCCCAGGACGGTTCGTCCCCCAGCCCGGCAGACCGAAGACCGTCGGGTAAGGGCCCTTCCTCCCAGGCACCCGTCCCAGGCTGCAAGGAAGATCTACTACTCCCTCCAAGGACTTGGACTAGACTGGGTATCCAGGCTCAACTGGGAGTCAAGCCCCCAGAAGAGACAAGGAGGAACCTAGGAAGGGAAGTTGTCACACTGGATAGCCAAAAGACTTACCAATACTGTGACAGCTTCATTTTGCTGTACCCAATGTCGACCTCTGTACTAGTACAGACCAGTCAGAGAGCCGTCGAGGGCTGAGTGTTTGGTTTGGTGGCAACAAATCTTACCTTGGAGATAAGGAAGGAAGAGTGACGGGAGGGGAGGGGTGGGGTCCGGTTGAAAGCAATAAATTACTCGGCTGACCAACATTATTTCTTTGAGTCATTATCTTACGACAACGTTTTCCCCCATTATAAATTTATAATTAACAGTTTTTTATAATAAACGGTGACTTATTTGACTAACGTTACCTTCGCAAAACTATTCCTAGGGTGGGTAAAATAGTATTTTGTCAAAAATACAGTAGTTTTACTGGCATAACAGTGGTAATGGTTTTAACTGGCTCGATAGTGGTATTATACAATCTGGCAAAACTGTCTACATCGTCACTCGTTATTTAACTTTGGTGCTCGTTTGTATTCCTCCGTCCTTTGAAACTTTAAGTAAATGCAATTAAGTTTAGGTTATGTGCTTTTATTGCAAAAGTTTTTGAAATTATGGATCAAGGTAGGATGGAAGAAGAATTAATTATCAGAATAATTAATTAATAATTAAATCAGAAAACTATAACTAGTCTTTGGCCAAGATGGTAGACTATCCATGTTGGGCATAAAAATTGGTGAATAGGCTGAGTTTTAATCATTGAAACATGTCGCATTGCATCAAATCGAATCGCATCGAATCAAATTACATTAATTTGAATCAAAATTATTTGATCACATCGTTGCATCGAATCAAAATAAAATCGCTGCATCGCACACCCCTACCTCAAAAAACCCATATCTTATTCTTTAATCCTATTCATTTAGTAAATCCTGGGACATTCATCTTGTTAATTGAATGACAAGTAACATTGTATTAGATTATTTTTACTTTGTCTATTTCCCCAGTCATTCTTTAAGAATTGTATGGATGCTGATTTTTTTAGTATACATATATTTATTTAGAAAATGTCTATTTGATCATTTGATCTGTTGTACCTTAATCTGTGGCTTCTCCCATTGTTCAATGTTGGATTCCTTAATCTCAAAGTAGACTCGCTCTATGCGCTTGCTGCCACCCATGATCTCAATTCTGCCCAAGAACGGTTCAAAATAGTTCAAGACACTGCCTGCAGTCTCCAGGAATCTGGCTAATCTGCAAGTACGCAAATAATTGGTTTATCAATAAGTTATTTGTAGAAATTATTAGTCCTGGAAAGTTTATACATTCTTTTTCGCTTGTTTTTTTTTTAATTGAAAATTACAAGTATTTTGCTTGATCTTAGGGTGTTAAATTACATATATTTTGTAGTAATTGGTTTTTATTTACTGAATTTAATTCAATTTGAACACAAATTTCTATTCAGCAACACTAAAAATTAAGGATATTAATTAAATCTGAATATCACAGAAATTGTCATAACAGATTCTACTTATAATCGTTATTGCCACAATGGAACTTCGAAAGATTGTGGACTTACTGTGTAAGGTGCCTTGCAAGCAGTTTAAATAAAAAATGGGTTGCTAAATTTTATTAATCCTCAACTCAAGTTAAAATAAGCTTGTAGGCATGAATTATGCTACATAGGAAAGAATAGTAAAGCTAACAGTAAACATCTGCGCATATGAATGACCAATCCCCTTGCAACTTTTGTTGTTATATATCAAGAATATCAACGTGTTATTTCACATAACCCCAATGAAATAGCAGTTGTTCTAATCCTTGAAGTGAATATTGTTAGAAGACATTTGGCCAAGGCTAATAGGTTCAATTTAAATTTGTGTACACACACACAGAGATATTTGTCGCTATCTATAATAAACAGTTAATCCAAGTTGAAATAAATTTGTACCTCGGTTCATTTGGCATATGTTCCGACAAATTTGTCAGCAGCACAGCCAAGTTGAAGCCGATTTCCTTCGAGGGCTCGTGGAAACGATCTGTGAATGTAACGTAGTCAATCTTGCCGTCGTGGTTGGTCTCGCAACAGGATAACATGAACTCAATCTCTTCCCTGAAACAAATTAATACATTAATCGTTCAGTACATTAATGCAGACAAATTTTGTTTAAATAAAGTGTGACAAAAACTATGAAACAGGGATAAACTATTTTTGTCCCAGGACTATTGGGCATGGCAACATAAATGTCTATTTTTGTCCCAGGACTATTGGGCATGGCAACATAAATGTCTATTTTTGCCCAGGACTATTGGGCATGGCAACATAAATGTCTATTTTTGTCCCAGGACTATTGGGCATGGCAACATAAATGTCTATTTTGTCCCAGGACTATTGGGCATGGCAACATAAATGTCTATTTTTGCCCAGGACTATTGGGCATGGCAACATAAATGTCTATTTTGGTACCAGGACTATTGGGCATGGCAACATAAATGTCTATTTTTGCCCAGGACTATTGGGCATGGCAACATAAATGTCTATTTTTGTCCCAGGACTATTGGGCATGGCAACATAAATGTCTATTTTTGCCCAGGACTATTGGGCATGGCAACATAAATGTCTATTTTTGCCCAGGACTATTGGGCATGGCAACATAAATGTATCAAATAATGAGGGTTAGTCCTTTGGTAATCAATCATAAGTTCCTCTTTATCTCAGTTCCTCCATGTTTGTAGGGGAGCAGGGAATACTCATGAAATCTGAGTGAACATTTATGCCTAGTCAATTAGCCTAATTAGGCTAGTCGGTTGCCTGTTTTGAGGGAGTACAAGCAGCCATTGCAGGAGTATAGGACCTTCCTAAAAGGCTAAATAGCTTCTTTGTCCGGCCCACCTCATCCGTCCTTGTAAGTTACTATTTCTTTCGAGGGCCGGCACAAAATATCCATGAATGAAGATGTGCCATGATTTCCTTTTTCACATTTAACATAATACCTAGGTTATACATTTAATTTATATGCATATAAATAATAATTTAATACTTACAACCCTCAAAAAATCAATCATGAGGAGTTTTGTTAAGTTGTAATTTGATGTAGGGAAAATATTTTCTTTTAATCAAGTTACAATAACATTTTCAAAGAAGAACAAATATTTTACTCACGGTGTGTAGCTTTTTTGCTGTTCCATCTTCTCTTTAAAATCTTTTGGAAACACCCACCCTTCGTTGTTTACATCGATTTCCTGTAAGAATAATACCACTGTTTAGCACAATATAACAAAAGACTAGTAAAAAGTCAATAATTTAAAAAAGGGTACTATGAAAATTAACAAAGTGAATATTTCACCCCTGATGTCAGGGGAAATGTTCAGAGTTTAGGCCTCAACCTCTTTATCTATAACATCAATTTATATTTTGAGAGGTAATGAGTCAAAGAACTAATACGTTAATTAATGAGTTGTAATTTGTATATAATAATTATGAATTTAATTTAGTTTTACTCTGATTTGATCAATAAACTTTGTGAACAGACTTGTTCAATCCCACTTATTTATTAGGCTAACTTTCAAACTAAGTATTACAATACAGGACATCAAAAAGGAAGGTGTACAAATATCTAGACTGAAAGCACTATAGCTAAGTTTTGTTTTTGAATGTGGATATTCCAGATAAAAAAAGTTGTTTGAAAGGGAATGGTCCAAGCCCTGGTCTAGATATTTTATAAGGTGGATATTTTTTTGGAAATTTTAATTTATTAAAATCAATGATGACTCAATGATGAATGGCAGCTGGGTCCAGTATCAAAAATCCACAAAATGTTCCTATTTTGCTTAAAATTGATCTGGCAAATCTCGGATTATAATTACAAGTAATAATTATAGTAGGCCTATTTAATTACAATGGTTAAAACTGTATAATAAGGTTGTAAATACTAAATATTTTAATTTAATTTATAATCTAATAATGATCTTATATTAAAACTGTCCTGTTACTGTTCTATTGCAGGCACAGGTTAAAATTTACCAACAATATAATTATAGAAAATACTAATATAACATTTTAAAATAAATAAATAAACATATAGATTCAAAATTATTATATATTACATTGTTAAAGATAAACAGATAACTTACAAGGAAGCTGGGCGAACTTGTGAGATCCTTGAGTTTCAGGAACATATCAAAGTATTTCAGGATCAACTGCAAGACAAATAACAAAACACATTAGAATGTAGTTATTACAATCTGAGTTATTTCAGCCACAATCGTTAAAAAATTCACTAAATTGACTGAACTATGGCTCTTTAAGAGATAACTTGTTGAAAATGTAAATTTTTAAGAAAAATATACTTAGCTTTAGTCCTTAAAATAGTTCTTGATTAAATCACAATAGCGTTCCTTAAGTTTTACCCTGCAGATAATTACAGGCCGAGCAATAAGGAATAAAATGATTAAATGCTTAAGGCTTTTGCTTAGCTTGAGAAAATGACATCCCTCAAATTCTAACATACAGTTTGTAACTGTAGCTGGCATCTTCCACTTTCACCTGTCATCTTTACGCATTAAATCAAGTTATATTATAAAGAAAATCTAGCCCATAGCACAAATTTCTGAACACTCCACTCCTCTGATTTTACCTTAGACTTCATACAGGTTATTTTTACACCTGTTATATTTTCACTCTGAATCAAGTTCCATTATAACGAATGTCTAGCCCATAGGACAAATTTCTGAACACTCCACTCTTCTGATTTTACCTTAGACTTCATACAGGTTATTTTTACACCTGTTATATTTTCACTCTGAATCAAGTTCCATTATAACGAATGTCTAGCCCATAGGACAAATTTCTGAACACTCCACTCTTCTGATTTTACCTTAGACTTCATACAGGTTATTTTTACACCTGTTATATTTTCACTCTGAATCAAGTTCCATTATAACAAATGTCTAGCCCATAGCAAAAATTTCTGAACACTCCACTCTTCTGATTTTACCTTAGACTTCATACAGGTTATTTTTACACCTGTTATATTTTCAATCTGAATCAAGTTCCTTATAACAAATGTCTAGCCCATAGCACAAATTTATGAACACTCCACTCCTCTGATTTCACCTTAGACTTCATACAGGTAATTTTTACACCCGTTATATTTTCACTCTGAATCAAGTTCCATTATAACAAATGTCTAGCCCTTAGCTCAAATTTCTGAACACTCCACTCCTCTGGTTTAACATAGATTTCACACAAGTTATATTTCCAGTTGTCATTACCTCAACATTGGAAGCCGACTCCACAAGGGTGTCTACCATCTGCTTTCCAATGGTGCCATTCACAACGTTACCTGTGTACAAACAATACAAACTGTTTAGTCACTAATTCAATAACAACATTTTCAACCAAAGGCTAATTTAATTGTTATAAAATTGTTTTATTTTTTTATTTGCTGTCCATTTGGAATTATTATTTATGTTGTAATAATGTTGCAATTTATAAACGAATCTAAGACTTAATACCTCCCAGCTAAACACAGAAATGCTAAGAGACCTTTATCATGTCTTGTCTTGAAAAATAATAAGTTTCACAATCAGTGACACAAATACTTCATGAATCTTCTACGATATTATTAATGGGACTGATGCAATAGTGGTATAATTACCAATTAGTTGAAGTTAATGTGTCAATTTTCTGTTTGAGAGCAGTGTTGCTGCGAGTCCTGGGAAATAAGTTTCGTTCACTCACCTTGTAGTCTAAATCACATTCATCCTACACCTGCACCATTCACTATTGCACCATAAGTTTCAAAAGAAAAAAAATGTTTACCATTTTTAATTTTCAAATTATCATTTAAACTAAATATTTGTTGGTATAATTGTTGAAACCAAACACTTCTGAATTTTCTTCACCTAATCAGAATCTGTTTTCCCTGATTGTTCCCGGCTTCGCCCAACAATTCTGCCAACACTTAATTTCATTATTTACCCTCAAGCATGGACAGCATCATGGTGATCATGTCTTTCTGCAGATTCAATAGTTCCTTGAGCAGATCCACCTGGCTGGAATGTCTAGACAGTTTGTCCTGCATGTGCGAGAACAGGAAAAGGAAACCTCCTACAGCGTCCCACAACCTGCAACATTATCAGTTGGTGAAGTCTTGAGTTTGTTGAAAAGTGGAATGGAAGAAACTTAATGTGAACATAGCCAGTTTTATAACGTTTACAATAAAAGTACTAGGCCTATATGAGTTACTGCATAGTATGGGGTATTACTTACTATAACGCAAATTTATCTCAGAGGTAGAATGTTGTCCTGGCTGACATCTAAGATACTTTTCACGAGCAGTCACCACTGGCGAGTCAATAGAACTAATGCCCTTACAGTACCAATGCTCTTACCTTAAAGAGATATTGTTTAGATTGTGGCACCAGGATTATGGCCCATGGCAAAAATAGTTTGAAATAGTAAAAATTAAAAGTTATTATTAAGTCATTGATACAAGTAATTCATTTTAATTTTCCCTTAACGTTTGCATAAAACTAATATTAACAATTATAATTCAACAAAAAGTGATATTGTTATGAGACCAAATTTTATTTTATTATTGTAGAGACTGAATTTAAAAAAATGTAAAGACTCTTTTTTCAACAGTTATTTACCTGGACTGTATTAGTAAACAATTTTCTTAACTTTTCAGGGGATTTAAAGCAACCCCTTGATTCAAAACCAATTTACAATGATTTCCCTGATTTACTAGGATTGAAGAAATCCAGTAAACCATCAGATGATTAGAATGATGAGTAGGTCAGTGGCTCATTAGCCGTGATGGACTCTAGAACCATGGCAGTCTTGAAATGGCAAAAATCCTGATCTTGGCAAGTAAACTTTATTAGTGCTATCCAATTGCAACAGATAACAGATAACTGCAACAGATAAAACCTATGCACAAGCCTGCAACTCCATTGACAGGAAAAGTAACGTTATAAAACACAAACCTCTTACAAAACATCCGTTCATGTGTCCGCTAACGTACCTGGAGTGAGCCAGAGCCTGCTGGTTCTGTGTACAAGGCCCCTGGATCACCTCAGACAGAGTGTTGAACACCTGACTGGCCACCCCGATGGCTTTGAAGAAGTTGGCCTTGCCTGCAGGGTCTATCAGCTCCTTGCTCGAGTAGTGCCAGTAGAAGTCCATTATAGACTCCTGAAACAGGTGTAACATTCAATATAAAATACAAATAATGTCTTGATAGGAAGTTGTATAATTCTGTCAATCGGTTTACACTTTTACTGTCTAAGAAATTATCACAAGCACACAATACATCACAATTTATAATACCCCCCGTCGCAGCAAACCTGCGTACTCAGCGAATTTCCAATGCATTGATATGTTTCTCAATAGTACATAAAGCCACTCACCAAGTTACAAAAATACATTCATAAATAAGTGATTTATTACATTTTATTTATTCCCCATAAGAATAACATTAGGACTGAGTACGCAGGTTTGCTGCAACGAGGAAGATAAGAAATGAGTTTTTATGCAATTATCAATGTAACTGAACCAGGTGAAGCTACTTACCATGTTTTATTAATTTATGTTCATAATTAAGGGAGATATAAAACTTTACTTATTCTCCATAAGAATAACATTAGGGCTGAGTATGCAGGTTAGCTGCTACGGGGACAATCAACAAAACATTTATTTTTTGTGTAATTATCAATATACCAGTACAACATGAAGCCACATACCAAATTTCATCAATATACATTCATAAATAATCAAGATATCAAATTTTATTTATTCTCCATAAGGATAACATTGGACAACGTACTGTGTTTAGCACTTTGAATATCTCTGCAACGGTTTGACGTAGAATCACAATTTAAACACCAAAATGATTGTTTTGTGGAGCTGAAGTGATTGGTAAAAGAAAATGTGAAGTTTAAAGTAAAATTAACTGAGGAAAAGCCAAAAACCTTTTTCCCATAAGATTAACATGGGAGATTTTATGAGCATGTTTTTTTGGATTTTTTCCGCAACCACTTAACCTAGGTTAATAATTCAAAATACCATATTATTTGTTTTTTAAGCTCTATAACATGGTCTAAACCTAAATTAAGTGTTTTAAAAATTTTAGGGTAAAAAATTCAAAAAACTGATTTTTGGAAAATTTAAAACCCCCATAAACCCCCCTTCCCATAGTCCGATTTTTCTGGTTTTCGAACTTAAAGTCATAAATGTCAGTTTACACATTTGAGCCAAATTTCATCGAAATCGGACGTTTTTTACTCAAGTTATCGCATTCACGGACACATATATAGATATATATATATATAGATATATATATATAGATATATATATATATATATATATATATAGATATATATATACATATATATAAATTTGAACGAATAGTGTTTTGGACATCTGGGGACCTCAAAATGAAAAGTTATCATGGTCTCGGGCTTAAGTCTTACCATGAGACCTACCATGAGACCTATAGCTTCTTCCCTATAGGGGGAATTCGCTAATACTAAAAGAACAATGACAGGGCCAGCCGGCTTACCTTAGAAAGTAGTGATGTGTCAAAACCAAAACTCGAATCTCAAAACCACCAAAACATTGGAAAAGTTTCGGTTTCGAGATTCGATCGGCGAGTTTCGAGAATCAAAACTCAAAACTGCCGAGATTTTTTGTGTCATTGTTGTTTTTTAACAGAAATCACGCCCGAGTGTTGATTAATAATGTGAAGGTCAAAAGCCTACTGTCATCGGTCGTCTACCTTCACCTTTTGTGGATTATTAATTTTTTATTTGTGAAAGAACAACTCTAACCAAAGTTTATAATTAAGCTACAAATAATTGGTTCACTAGTAGTTCTGAAACTAATATTTTTCTAGGATGCTTCGAGAATGGCAGTAAGTTAACTGGTTTATTTGGAGTAACTGGATTTATTTTTCATAACCATAACCAGGCAAGTAAATAGGATTTTGGAATTTGACTTTCGAGTTTCGAGATTCGATTTTTTAAGTTTTGGTTTCGGTTTTGAGATTTGAAATTTCTGGTTTTGACCATCACTATTAGAAAGTAAGCCTTGGTAAGTAAGATGATGGTTAGTGTTCATCCTAATGATAGCACACTACAGTAGAAATCCAATTATCCGAACCCCAATTATCCGAATATCCAATTATCCGAATCGATTTTGAGTGAAATAATAGAAATATAAAAATCAAGAAAATAACAGGGGGAGCGCGTGTAGCGATAATGCGCCGTGAGCACTAAAATAAAAGCCTGCGCTGTTACCTTCCGGAAAATATTTTCGCAGGGAACAATGAGTCATACCCCCTTCCCGCCCTGCTCATCATCAGTCGCTACTGTTCTTTCACCGAGATTATCTTTCGAAATGAGAACAAAACGTAAACGTGTTGTCCTTTCGCTAAGTGATAAACTCACTTTGCTCGTTGGATGGTCAAGTGAAATAACCAACATTGAACAGTGAAATACGTACAGTATGAAGGCCTATTGAAAAGAGCAACTGTATATACTGTATTCAATTTAACTCCTGTAATTTAATTTTTATGACGTATATTCTTGATACAGTTCGCTCACTTTCTGTTCACTACATTTATAATAACTTTGTCGATAAAATTCTGATTTTTTATGTATGGTGATGTTTTTTGCTTAATTCCCGAGGTATACCTGATTATCCGAATTTCTGCATATCCGAATTGGCCCGATCCCCAATTAATTCGGATAATTGGAGTTCTACTGTAACACTACAAAAAACACATACAAGAATATTTCAAGGCCACTGGCCTCTGTCAACTTGGAGAAACTTCTCCTTTACTTTCCAAGGTAAGCCTGCTTGTCCTATCCATATTTTACTGCTAAATTGGCAAAAAGCCCTAACCAAAACTAACCTCACCCAAAGAATGGGATAGCTAGAATTTAAAAATGCTGTAAAAACTATTATAATTCTACTACTTGCTTAATTATTTTTGTAATTGAAAAATACATTCAATACTGGAGAGGTTATGGTTCTACTAATCTTCTAAATTTCTTTAGTAATGGAATAATACATTTAATACTGGAAAGGTTACACCTATCAATATTGATAGTTGGGGTACTTTTAACTAACAAGCACGTTAATATGACTTTGTGAATGATCTCTTGTGAAACTGATGACATATTAAGAAGGTTTCCCCTGGCTTAATCACACACAACTAAGCATTACTGTCTTTTATAAACCTATACTGTCCAATTCCATGAGCCGCTAGGTAGCGTGTACTAATCTTCTAAATTTCTTTAGTAATGGAATAATACATTTAATACTGGAAAGGTTACACCTATCAATATTGATAGTTGGGGTACTTTTAACTAACAAGCACGTTAATATGACTTTGTGAATGATCTCTTGTGAAACTGATGACATATTAAGAAGGTTTCCCCTGGCTTAATCACACACAACTAAGCATTACTGTCTTTTATAAACCTATACTGTCCAATTCCATGAGCCGCTAGGTAGCGTGTACTAATCTTCTAAATTTCTTTAGTAATGGAATAATACATTTAATACTGGAAAGGTTACACCTATCAATATTGATAGTTGGGGTACTTTTAACTAACAAGCACGTTAATATGACTTTGTGAATGATCTCTTGTGAAACTGATGACATATTAAGAAGGTTTCCCCTGGCTTAATCACACACAACTAAGCATTACTGTCTTTTATAAACCTATACTGTCCAATTCCATGAGCCGGTAGGTAGCGTGTACTAATCTTCTAAATTTCTTTTGTAATGGAATAATACATTTAATACTGGAAAGGTTACATCTATCAATATTGATAATTGGGGTACTTTTAACTAACAAGCACGTTAATGTGACTTTGTGAATGATCTCTTGTGAAACTGATGACATATTTAAGAAGGTTCCCCCTGACTTAATCACACACAACTAAGCATTACTGTCTTTTATAAACCTATACTGTCCAATTCCATGAGCCGCTAGGTAGCGTGTACTAATCTTCTAAATTTCTTTTGTAATGGAATAATACATTTAATACTGGAAAGGTTACACCTATCAATATTGATAATTGGGGTACTTTTAACTAACAAGCACGTTAATATGACTTTGTGAATGATCTCTTGTGAAACTGATGACATATTAAGAAGGTTTCCCCTGACTTAATCACACACAACTAAGCATTACTGTCTTTTATAAACCTATACTGTCCAATTCCATGAGCCGCTAGGTAGCGTGTACTAATCTTCTAAATTTCTTTAGTAATGGAATAATACATTTAATACTGGAAAGGTTACACCTATCAATATTGATAGTTGGGGTACTTTTAACTAACAAGCACGTTAATATGACTTTGTGAATGATCTCTTGTGAAACTGATGACATATTAAGAAGGTTTCCCCTGGCTTAATCACACACAACTAAGCATTACTGTCTTTTATAAACCTATACTGTCCAATTCCATGAGCCGGTAGGTAGCGTGTACTAATCTTCTAAATTTCTTTTGTAATGGAATAATACATTTAATACTGGAAAGGTTACATCTATCAATATTGATAATTGGGGTACTTTTAACTAACAAGCACGTTAATGTGACTTTGTGAATGATCTCTTGTGAAACTGATGACATATTTAAGAAGGTTCCCCCTGACTTAATCACACACAACTAAGCATTACTGTCTTTTATAAACCTATACTGTCCAATT
This sequence comes from Allygus modestus, assembly GCA_963675035.1. Classification (NCBI taxonomy): domain Eukaryota; kingdom Metazoa; phylum Arthropoda; class Insecta; order Hemiptera; family Cicadellidae; genus Allygus; species Allygus modestus. The sequence goes on from OY776112.1 coordinate 16,537,890, forward strand.
CCATGAGCCGCTAGGTAGCGTGTACTAATCTTCTAAATTTCTTTTGTAATGGAATAATACATTTAATACTGGAAAGGTTACACCTATCAATATTGATAATTGGGGTACTTTTAACTAACAAGCACGTTAATATGACTTTGTGAATGATCTCTTGTGAAACTGATGACATATTAAGAAGGTTTACCCTGACTTAATCACACACAACTAAGCATTACTGTCTTTTATAAACCTATACTGTCCAATTCCATGAGCCAGTAGGTAGCGTGTACTAATCTTCTAAATTTCTTTTGTAATGGAATAATACATTTAATACTGGAAAGGTTACACCTATCAATATTGATAATTGGGGTACTTTTAACTAACAAGCACGTTAATGTGACTTTGTGAATGATCTCTTGTGAAACTGATGACATATTAAGAAGGTTTCCCCTGGCTTAATCACACACAACTAAGCATTACCATCTTTTATAAACCTATACTGTCAAATTCCATGAGCCGATAGGTAGCGTGGAATCTAAAGACAGTAAAGTACCACAAGAGCATGAGCCAGCCAAGTGTTTAGCTTTCATGAAAAGTACCATTACCGTCAGCTGGGATTGAACCTGTAGTGATCACATTTTACTACTCAGGTCATATTGCACTATGTCTGCCTTCTCCGGTAAAATTGATTTTGCAAATTGAATTACTAACAAAATTCAAACCATACAGCAGTCCTCAATGGTTAAAAAAAACAGTCTCCTCAGACCAAACCGAAAGAAAATTACTTAGTGTGAGTTTGTGAAACCCAATTCACTTCCACTGTCAGACTCTAGAACATGCATTATATAGCCTTGTACAAGAAATAAAAACAAAAACCAAGAGAGAAACCTGAGAGATTACCTGAAGCCTCAGCAAGTAATCCACTGTGCAGATGACAACGTTCACGGTTGTCGTGTTACCAGCCTGCGTTCTCAAGTAGTTCTGCCACTCTGAGAAAATGAAATATCTGATTAGTGTCTCAGTTTCTAAGATATGTTTGATGTGTGTGAATATTTGTTTGCGTAACAGAATGAGTAACTGACCCATTTCTAAACTCTAATATACAAAAGAAATTACCAAAAAGGTCCAGAGTTTGTGTCAATCAAAATTTATAATATATTACCAAAAAAATTCAAGAAAATCAATGATATTACAAATTTCAGAGAATTTTAAGAAGAACTTCTTTCAACGTGTTTCTGCAAACATTAAGAACCTTTTCATATCTCCTTATTGAGTTAAATTAGATGATTACCATATAATTATAATATTTATAAATAATATTCAAATAACCCAATCATATTCAAGCCAATTGGGTTATTATGAAAATAAACTAAATTTACAAAGAGTTCTCATTTCAAATATTTTTTTAAATAGGGATAAGTCAATTTGTTCTTTTTTCTAAATCTGGCTCCCAAAAATCTATTCCTGATTCTGAATTCCGAATTAATTGATTCCTAATAATTGGTGAAATACCAAATTCATGTTAATTACAGTAGAAATCCAGTTATCCGAACCCCAATTATCCGAATATCCAATTATCCGAATCGATTTTGAGTGAAATAATAGAAATATAAAAATCAAGAAAATAACAGCGGGAGCGCGTGTAGCGATAATACGCCGTGAGCGCTAAAATAAAAGCCCGTGCTGTTACCTTCCGGACGATATTTTCGCAGGGAACAATGAGTCATACCCCCTTCCCGCCCTGCTCATCATCAGTCGCTACTGTTCTTTCACCGAGATTATCGTTCGAAATGAGTACAAAACGTAAACGTGTTGTCCTTTCGCTAAGTGATAAACTCACTTTGCTCGAGATGTTCAAGTGAAATAACCAACATTGAACAGTGAAATACGTACAGTATGTATTGAAAAGAGCAACTGTATATACTGTATTCAATTTAACTCCTGTAATTTAATTTTTATGACGTATATTCTTGATACAGTTCGCTCACTTTCGGTTCACTACATTTATAATAACTTTGTCGATAAAATTCTGGTTTTTTATGTATGGTGATGTTTTTTGCTTAATTCCCGAGGTATACCTGATTATCCGAATTTCTGCATATCCGAATTGGCCCGATCCCCAATTAATTCGGATAATTGGAGTTCTACTGTATATAGGAAGAAGCAGAAACAAACAAAGAAACTAGATTATATTTTTCATTAACTTATAGTCAACATTACCTTGATATTGCTGTATTTAAAATATTTATACTAAAAGTAGAATAATTTTATTCCTTAAATTATGTACAAAATACAAATTAGGTTATTGTGATACAAAGTACACGGACTGAAGTCAAAATGAAAAGACTCGACTCTCAAATTCTTTGTTTGAAATTCATTGTTGGTGATTTATGTCATTTTAAAAATTATTGCGGACATTTTCCATCTCTGATTAGTAAAAACAAGTTTCATGGCGTTTTGGGGTATGGACTGTGATCCCGTCTTCAAGTGAGAAAAATACTAAAGTGTAACAAAATTACACAAAATATTAGAGGCAAAATCCAGGCAAAGCAGGACAAAAAATTCAAAATAAGCTAAAACGGAGAACAGTGGATTTTGCCACTAATATTTTGTGTAATGTTGTTATGCTTTACATATTTTTCTCACCTGAAGACGGGATAAGACTCCAGATCCCGAAACATTGTAAAACTTGTCGCGAAACTAATCAGTGATGGAAAATGACTCCCTAAACTGAGAAGCCTGAGAATCGTTACTCGAGAATCACATTTGTAACCGACTTCTCCGCTAGACTCACCGAGGTTGTGGCCCTCACAGGTGAGTTGTATGAAGCGGAAGAGCGTGCAGGTGAACTCTGCGTCGTGCATGTTCTTCTCCCCAGCCGCCCCCTCAGACCCGACCCCCAGACCTTCCGCCTTGGTGTTGCGCTCAAACGCATCCAGGTCCAGCACACTGTCAGGAGCAAAGTTGTGGTAGTTAGTGTGTTAGTAGGGAGTCGATTATCCGAACCAATGGGGACCAAAGTTGTTTGAATAATCAAACAAAAATTCTAAAGTCCACTAAAACTCCCCAGCAACTACTATCGGGAGCAGAAAAGATGACGGTTGGGCTTCAGCCAATAATAAAGCTCCACGCTGTCACTGTTACCATTTTTCCATAGAAAAATATCGTTCAAGTGCTATGCCGACCAGCTGGTGAGCAGTTTGGCAATGCAGCACATCTACCATTGGCTGGATTTGGTTGATAGCCATGTAAAAAAAGTGCCCTTAACTGTCATCTCTTTTGCTTACGGATCTAACTACGAGTCCTATAAACAACCATACATCAATAGTTTATAATCTGATCGAATTTAAAATTTCTAAAAATAAAAAAAGTTATTCACTAAACTAGAATTGCCTATGGCCAGCTTGCATATTGAAACACTGATTTGAGTTATTTGACCCTGCCACTGTAAGATCCCCTACCAGTACGATGACAGATAAAGAAGTGAAAATCACCTATTAAATTATAATGTTTATGGTTTTGAATTGTTTGTTTATTTTTCACATTTAGCAGTAAAGGTAGCAGTGAAGATATGGCCTACCAACAAAATACACTATTGTGAAATAATATATACAAATTTTTTTTAATGTTATTGAAATATGATTCTAACTAGCGGCACTGACCCGATTAAAGCATCGTGAGTTTATACATTCATTTAAGGTCGTTGAGTTATGTATCATTTCCAATAATTTACATATAGATAATTAACAGTCTAACATATAATCATGGGTATTGTAATCACTAATCAGTTAACGACAAAAAGAAACTTCAAACCAAATTCACACACAAAGGGGAAAAAACAGTAACCCAAAACACCATAAAATATTTTGGTAGTTAAGAAACTTCATTGTTTAGATAAACTAATTTAAAATGCATGCCAAATTTTGAGGAAGAATGTTGAACACCTTTCCCATTGCCAAGGATAATTTTTTTTGTGGTTGAACAAACAACATTTGATAATGGCTGGGACTGCTTAAACTTAAAATATTATTCTCTGAGCCACTAATGACTGAATACACACACCCCTGTTTTAAAATTGTATGCCAATCATACTTTAAGCCAAAATGAAGTTATTCCTACTTAAATTAAATTTAAAACAAACCTGCATGAATTCATAAGACCCGCAATCGAGGTGAAGAACCCAACATCCTTTTTTTCTTTCAGGTGGTTTAACATTCCCTGAAAAATTCAAAATGTGCCTTAAATTTGTATAAACATCATGTTTACTTTAATAAAAATAAAAAATACTAATTGAAATAGAATAGGATTAAGTTTTTTAGAATTAATTCAATGAAGGTTTTTGCAAGATATTGCCTCACCATTGTGAGCCGTGTTCAAGTAAACACTATACAGGACATATGCTGTGAAAGGAAGAGTTAGCAGGTGTTTTATTAACCTTAAAAGTCAGCTCTTCTCAGCGATTACTAACTTTCGTAACACTGCTCTCTGACATCGTTTGCCCAATTTCTTGCACAGCTTTTTGCCAAGGTGGCTAGTATGTTGACATCATAATCTAAGCTTTGCCACACCGACCATGAGCAAAATGTTTTTAACGTTCAAAACAGGATCAGCTACCATTTGTCTTTAAGCTTGAATTGTCAGAATGAAGGTAAGAATCAAATGGCAGTAACAACGGTTTAGATTATCCCAATCCATTAGCGTTGATAGACACAAAACAAAGTAACTGCAGCTTTGTGCATTTCACAGCGTACCATCTGGATGTCAATGTTGCCACCGCGCAGGATGGATATTCCCAACTGCAGAGTCTTCATGACCATCTCGCTAGGCACTCCCTTGCAGGCGGAGATGTGCAGCAGAACCATCTCCGCGACGCCACGGTTGGCGAGCCTGGCCTGGTGGAACAGCAGCTTCTGCTTCTCCATCTCTTGCTCCTGTAGATCACGGATTATGAATAAAATTAGTTTGAAATACTATGAAATCAATATGAAAATAAGATTGGACTTTGTTTAGTGAATATCGGATGGCAAGGATTGGAAAGGTACCAAGAAAAGCAAATAACAAGTATATTGTATTCTTTTTTTTAAACCTAAAGCTGCGCATCAAAATGGGCCAATATAATGATAATTATAAATTAATCAATGTTTGAAGTCACTGCAGATGTGTGTAAAGCAGTATACTACGCTTATGTATACTAATTTTTGAGTTATGGAATTATCCTCAGGGGAACAGCCACAGATATGCATAGAGTACTAAAAGGTCAAAAGTTAATTATAAGAGTTATGGCACAGAGTACATCAAAAACTAGTTGTAAACCACTTTTCCGACAATTAGAAATACTGACTCTTCCTTCGATATCTATATTAGAGATATTAAAAGTTGTCCTTAGAGCCAAAATTATTTTGAAAGTTAAAATAGCACAATTAGAATACTAGATACCACAACTCATTTAATTACCCAGAAAATAACTTGACAAAATTTAAAAAAGTTCACTATAAATGGTGATGACTATATATGGGTCTCTCGGCCCAATACGTTTAATTTGAGCCATCTCCCATCATCCTGCAATTTACCAAACGTCCATTTTCTTTCAAAACTTCTCTTACAAAATAAGTAATACAGATTACTGCATTTAGTGAATTAAAACTAAAAATCAGTGAATTGTAAAACTGATTAAGAGAGCATTTATAATCTTATCTACAACCAATTGTATCGTGAACCTTCTTGATTAGTTTTCAAGTTATGTTACTCACCATTAGTATTTCCATAGTCGTCCTCTTTCGTTTGAGTGAGACATGTTCACAAAATATACCATCAGGAATTTAGCTCAATATTACACTGGTTATAACTATTAAGAACTACATGTTTAAAATATAAACTTATTTCTTGATTCTAAAATAGTTATAATTTAATATTTTAAGACAAATTCACAATTAATAGCAAATCATCATTTAGTTACAAAAACAAACATTGCAGTTTTTTTTATACACATTCAAGGGGACTTTGTTACACAATATTTTATATGGATACAACCTTTTATTTGTAAACCTCTTGTAGTAGTTTCAGTATTTCTCAAACTATATTTAAGTATTAACACAGTTTTAAACTACTGGTTATTTTTCAAAAAACACCAGTCATCTATATTATTAAAATTTTTTTGATTTTGCTCAGCAATTTTATGTCTCCAAAACTATTAATTGGCAATCATGTTTGGGACCAATAAAAAACTCTTAATATCTAGATGAGCCATTTGGGGTATTGAAAAACATCAACATGGGCTTTAAAATTTTAAAGTTTTTCTTCTAGAGTTATTTCATTTGGTTAGTCAGGTGATTGTAATGTAAAATTGTTTAAAAAATAAAAAATATGGCCAATATGGTTTAAAATTGTATCCAGTGTATTGCAGCTTGTGTTACATACGCCAAGTGTATGAGACTTACATGTATGGAGGCTCCGCCCTCTTCTCCCTCCCCTCCTTCCTCCTCATCCCCTCCTTCTTCCTCTTCCTCTCCACATGACCTTCACAAATTAATAAAAACAGGTGAAAACTGTGATTACAAGTAAATCTATAAACGTATAAGCTATATAAACGTATTTTCCTAAAAAGAACAACCTTACTCATATTTAATTACATATAATACTTGGTATTACTTTTGTAGTCAACAATGAACAAACCTATTGACCTAAGCGAATCATGAATGTGTTTTTCTACTGAATTATCATTTCCTGTTTCATACTTGCTTACACACATTACACTAAATTACACTTAACTTGATGGACTTCACATGGAAAAGCCTCGTCACTAAATGTAATGTCCTAATAAAAATAAATGTAAAATACATCAAGTAGTAACCTCATCCTAATCGTTTGTTTGCCCAACATCCCCTTTCTCAACCAGTGGACCTCTGAACACCAGGGTCCCAACATATAAATTATTCAATAGAACTAGGGCTAAATTCTAAGAATAGTACTGCTATTCTTAAAATTTTGGCACAAACCCTATTGAATAATTGATGTAAGAGGGCTGAGGTGTCCAGAAGTAAACTGGTTGAGCAAAAAAGTTAGGAAGTTGGGTGAGACATTTTCTACTTATCTTTGTCGAGGACATTACAAAGAGAAGGAACGATCCCACAGGCTAAATACTCAAAGTATAAATAGACTATTTAGGCTAAACCCTATAGTCTAAATAGTCTAAAGAAGATGTTAGGAGGAGTAAAGTAAAAAGAAGCATGTTCCCTCATTTCCTGTTAAAATTCCATGAGTTCTAATAAAGTTGACATATGACATCAATTTTGACAGTTTCAATAATTTATTTTAATTTGAACAACAAATAAAGAACTGATCTGATTTCATTCTTCCAGTCACTCTTTAAAACTGTGTCTACTTTTTCAAGAAACTTCCTACTTTTTCAGAAATTCAGCATTTCTTGAATTCCCAATTAGTAAAACTTCCAAACTTTTAGCCAAATTTCCAAAGATTTCCCACTCTTACCAGTACCTTCAACAGGTATCCTGTTTCATAGGGGAAGAGTAAGCACAAGGGGGTCATTTCCTCTCTCTATTCTCAAGAAAAAGCAAAATTAAAATGTCAACTCCAAAAAAATAATTATCAATTCTTCAATAATATGCCTGGCCCACAAAACTTGAATCACAGTACATGTGGTGCCATACCTACAACTGACACTGCAAGGGCTTATTTGGCAACAATGTGCACAAACCCTCAATTCTTCAATATTGTGCCTGGCCCACAAAACTTACATACTAGTACATGTGATACCTATACTTATGACTGACACTGCTGGGACTTACTTGGCCACAATGTGTGCATAGCTCATATACAGCGGGTCCTCCTGCAGTGCCCCACTCCGCTCCGTCATGGCGCCACGGCAGAACGTGGTCACCAGCTGGGTCAGGGGGTCAGGCTTGCCTTCGTCTTCTTCCTTGTCACCCTTCTTCAGTTCCGAATCCTCAAAGGATTGCTAATTGATAACGGATAAGCATTATAATCGGGTTAACCAGATATTTTGATACTGAAGAGATATTTTCTGCACATTATTTAGAACAATGAAGTCAAGTGAGAACATTTTAGGTCACACTGTTACATAATATATTACATAAATTCTAAATTTCGTGAGTTTTGTTTATTATGATAAACAGTTGATCGTTATAATATTCTTTAAAAAATACTTGAAGTATCAAATAGGACAAAACCCTAAGAAATAAGTGAATTTTGTCCTGAATTCAGAGACATGCAGAAAGATAAAAGATACATGCATAAAGACTAAAATGATATATAATAGAATACGGTTTTATCACAACATCACACTAAGATATTACACTACAAATTTATCATTTGAGTATACTTAAAAATTAGTGTTTAAAATTAAACTGTAGGTAACATTTAGCAAATGGGAGTATAAAAGAAGATCCTTATTATAAACAATGTATAAGTAATGAATTGTTTAAAAACTCACAGTCAAGTCTTCTATCATGACTTCCTGCCCAATATTCTCCTCCTGCAGCCAGAGTTCAAAGTAAGTCTTGGCAAAGATGTTGATTGCACGATGCCTGAAAACAATAGCAACACCTCTTGAATCTCTTTCTTAAATATTTTTCAATCAGGAAAAATAATATGATAATAAGAACAATAAATTACTTCCTAAAGATGTTAAAACAATCATGAATCAAATACAACTGATCTATGAACTGATTATGGAAACAATAAAATTGATCCTCATGACAGTGAAAATCAATAACGCTTTTGATAATTTGGCAACACATAATTATAATTAACAACGTCTTATAGTAAATGCTATAAAATAATTATAGTTCCAAAATTTAAAAAAATATGTTATTACCTACTTTCATGAGTATACTTTTATCCAACAAAAAACATACTTGATAGTTTACAATTTAAAATAAACGAATAAACAATTAAAATTGATTATGAATAACTTTTAAAATATTTTCTTTCTTAGGAGAAATATGAAAATAATTTCTTGAGTAGTATGAAAGAAATTAATAAAAGGTAAAGTATTATTTGTAAAAATACAATGTATTATTCCCTCATGTGGTATAATTTTCATTGTTAAAAGTTAGAACTATACAAACTTGGCAGTCAATAATCATCATTCTAACTTAGAAACAGAACTATTTTTTAATGTACTTAACAGTGTTTTAAACTTACTTGAAAATGTTTACAACAAACTCCTAAAGCTAGATCCAACCACTAAATAATATAAATAATTAGTTAATATTATTAACTTGAGCTCTTGTTCTTACATCATAGTTTGACAAATCGGAAGGAAGAAAACTGTTACAGTAATGGTATATCTAAAAAATAAAACTGATTATAATGCTTTAATAAGATCACAAGGTGTACTGGAAGGATCGTCACCTGGGCATGTTGTAGAGCGGGTGTGTGCGCAGACATGCGACGGCAGCCCTCTTGCGAGCGGCGGACAGAACCTTCCTCCAGCCGCTCGGGTGAGGCGGCGGCTTGTTGGCATGCTGTTAGCACACGGCAACACAACACACTCACTCGTTAGTCACAACGGCAAATCTTGTCATTTCTTGGGTTCTTAGAGTGTTAATAAATAACAAAGTTACCCTTTCGGTAAAGTATTACACACTATTGTACTGTTGACTTGTTGGCCACTTGAGAGACAAGTAATTGAGGGAAAAGTCACCCCCACCACAATCTTTTGGCTTACCTTTTACCATTGGACAAAATTATTAGTTTTATTTTTATGGTTAGCCTCTGGGTAACCAAGGATTATTGATGTAGTTTAAATACCGCTTCTGAAGTAATCCAGTCTTGTACAAGCACCACTTTTGACTTTCTGACAAAGTCTTCTTCAGGCTGTCCAAGGATGAGTCTGGACTCTACTTTCATCAGGATTTTGTCATACGCCTTCTATTAATAAAATCAGCTGTAAATGTTTTGTGTGTGTGTCTAGTGTTTTTGAATGTACTTTATTGCAATGACGTTCTTCTAATAAAGAGATATGCATGCATTATTGGATGACCTGAAGATGATTTTGTAAGCATAACAAAACTAGTTGCTGGTGCAACAGGATTGGATTACTTTAGAAGCAGGAATCAAACCCCATCAATGATTTGTTTTGCTTTCTAATTTCAAGATTTCATCAAAGCTGATCCATATATACCATTTAGTTTAATTGATAATTTCTTAGTTGGTCCTTCAATGAATAGTGGAGGGTTGACTTTCTTTGCACCCCTCTGTCTCCTCACTGGCAACCAAGTCATCTCCATAGTTAATACAGTAAATGTTTGTTCATAAACTTAAATGCTCTATGCAAATTAATTAAAAATATAATTATTGGCATATTATTCTTGTTAAAAATGTGCAATCTACGTAATTTGGAATGTAACCGATTCAGATTTATTCCTGTACCTACCAATTAAATTCAACCCATTACAATAATCAAGCATCAACAATTATATATTTCAATAGCGTTTGAAAAACACGAGTTAAATAAGCATGCTTAGTTCAAAACCACACGAATGAAAAAATGTATTAGACTCAGATCTTCAACTAACTGCTTTATAAATCATTCATCTTATGAGTAAAGAAGCATTTTAAGTAAGGTTCTTCTTTAGATTTATGCCCTGTATTTGAATTGGAAAAAAGGTTTATCAAAAAAGGTTAGTTTAAGATTTGTAGTAGTAGGAAACAAGTTAGGGTCTGTGATCAAAGGAAAAAGGGTTAAACAAACCAAAGATAATCCAATCTTACCTCTTTAGAAGCTCTTTTAGTAATGAGCCTCTTAAAAATGGACCCCAAACAAATATTTTTGTCTTCTATTCAAGAAGTGTATTGTATTCAAAATTAAAATAAACACTACAAAATTGTGACTGACGTGTAAAAGTAGAAGATACGCAGGACAAATTCCAAAAAGGAGACAAATTCTAAAAACACAAACGATAAGCAAACTACGAAATAAATTGGATATCCAGACCTGGGCAAAGCGTGAAGAGAAAGCTGTCTGAAACAAGCAATGACCGCACGTTTTCTCTGCGTCGAGACAACGGAGCGGTAACTGGTCTTGCTTTGGAGCTGAGGGTGGTCAATCTAACACAACAGTGCAACGTGCTACTAGAATAACTGATAAACTGAACGGTAAACAAACATAATACTTTACATGTAAGCTGAGAGAGTAACGTAAATGTTTCATATTTGTACAGCATGCTTGATAGGGACGTCAGCCAAAAATCAAAGAGAAACCGAGATGGATTTGTAAATTGTATAGGTATGAAAATTTGTGTGTTAAAACTATTAGATAGTAGTTGTTATACTTATGAAAAAAAAAACAGGTACATATGTGGTAAACGGTGATTGTCAAAAGCTGCTTATAACCAAACAAAACAAAACAACAAGCTAAAAGATTAGTATGGTTTGAAAATTTTTGTTTCAAAATATTTTTCTCATAAGTATTGTTTAACATGTAAAATTAAGAAGTATTGTGCATAACAACTAGAGGTGGTATGGCTAGGTCAGATGGTTGGCGATCGCGAAGGGCCCTGGAAACCCCTAACCTGAGGGGTCCCCAAAAGGAAAAATATAAAAACCGCGATAAATGAGAAAAATATAAACCTCTTTCCAGGCATATGCATACTTTTTTACCCACAGCCAAACATAATTTTGTATCATCTTAATAATTTGTTTTACTTTATCCTGAAAATAAACGTACTATAATTCTGTTGCATAGTATTGCATGGAAGGCAATTTATTTTATTGTTTTATAAGGTTGGCAGGTATTTGGCCTCGGTTTTGTCTGCTGCTGCCTTCTTTTTTTCTCAGGTTTGCTGTCCAGCATGACTACGTCATAAATCCTGTGTTCAAGTTTATCAAACAAACTCAAAATCTCAGTTGGTCTATCTTTGAAACATTTCTGTTAAAATTGTAATAGGTATTCAAAAACTTTAATATATTGTGTTATCAAATAAAGATTATCATTTTTCCTAATCCAACCATTAAGCGGACCAACTGTAGTATGCTCTGGTAAAGAACAACTAAACAATATACTTTTATTCTGTTTAATCGACTTTTAAAAATAACAGACCCGGACTTTACTTTTATTACCAGTCTTATTAAAGCTGCCTTTCTCAATATCAAGGCATTTTAACTTTAACAAAAATTTGGAAAAAAGGTAAAGTTTTTAAGTTTTGTCATAATCATAGAATTATAAATAGTCAAACAATAATGTCAACAACTACCTAATAAAGAAATAAAACATTGTATCAATAATTTTGAAATTGTACGTTTTAATGATTAATAAAAGTAATTATTTTTGTTATCCACAAAAGATAAAAGGGGGAAAAATAAATAGTTGATACACAAAGAGCTAAAATAAATGTACTACAAAATGTTTAATTAATTAACAAAAAAGCTAAGACGGCAAATGAATTCAAACCTACTCTAAAAAATTACAATTGAAAAGTATTTATTTTTAATTTACAAAAGCGACAAAAGTTTGTTCTAATTTTAAGAATAAATCATTTTGACTTCTAACCAAAAATGAAAAGTGCACTTATGAGAATAGTGTACGGTATATTTTTGGTACACTGAGTATCTCTTACCATGTGAAGACCAAACAGGACTTTGGCCATAGCCACAATTCTATCCACCACCTGCAACATTTCAGGAAATATTATTTGAATGGATATATTTTCTTCATACAATTACTAAACTAAAATCAGTTGTAAATCATTATGAACAATATAAACATACATGAAAATTAAAGACCAAAAACTCTTAAGATTATCCCTCGAATACAAAAAATTCACAAGAAAATATTACATTTAACAAATTTACAATTCACCATTGCTTTCCTCAGATAACACCACTCATCCACCTTCCTTAGCAGAAAGGAGGATTATCCTTACCGACTTCCCTCAGTTACCTTACATGCTATGCAACATCCTTAGTTAATTTATCTCTTGACGACAACCTCCTTACTCGAGGAAGAGATCATTTTTGAGCAGTCCTATGCTGCAAATGAAGCGGTCACTCAGGACTATGCGGGATATAAATGTGTGTATGTATTCAACAACCATGTCCAGCAAAATAACAAGATGACATTTTCAGAACTTTTTTGTCTCTAAGAAGTATTTTCTCGTCTGAATACTACGGGCGAAATGCAGCTAAACAAACATTGTTTAGTTTCAAAGGTGGGAAAATTATTTTATCTTGTTCATAAACAGGTGCTCAATGTGGTTTTGTTTAATTAGTCTGCACAGTGCCTAAGTTTTAGAGACTCAGTTTTACTAAAACAATCTTGTTGTTTGATGATTATCTCAAGTTCACAATAAAATCACTCAAGCGTTTCTTATCACTTGGAATTTCCTGACTCCTACTGAGAACTATGAAAACTAGATACGATACAGTAGACTCTCAGAAATCTGGACTGATGTGGCGGACGGCTGGTACAAACTGCAATCCAAGTAAAAACCGAACTACATCGCACCTCATCGATCTGCTGTGGCTTAGTCCCATCGACCACATTATCCTTCTTGCTACCCAGCTTGGAGTAGAGGTAATGTTGCCAGGACATCTCGTCGCCAGGGTCTATCTTGTCTGGCAGTGTCAACTGGGTCTTGGCAAACTCCACGATATCGTACTCGGGCATTTTCTGTAAAAAGATCAACGTTTACTTGAATTACTGGGAGTAAATAGCATGAAATCAGGGCAGTAATAAGGGGGAGTGAAAAACAAAAACCCTTGTGCTATAATTCAAGAGGAGTGTGTGCCAAGTAGTTGTAAATTTCTAAATTATCACAAACTGATGCAGACATTTGCACTACGATTACATTATGAGAAAAACTGAGAACTGTATTACCATTCATGTAGTAAAACCACAAAAAGGGAGCAATTTAAAGGAAATGACAATAATTAGTTTATAAACTCCTCTTCAAAACCAACTAATTTTATTGATTGTAAAAGCTTTCTCACAAATAACGGCAACATACAGCACAAGCTTCAGTGCTTTTTGAACTTGATGAGCCATTTTACTTCTAGGATAGTTTAATTTCTAGTCACTAACTCTTAATGAAATGTATGGTTTTCGACATAATAAACAAAACTAAATTAAAGTTTCCAACAAAGTCATAAAAAAGTTTGGAGTAAATCAAAAAAGTTTTGCCATAACTATAATTGTTTAAAATCCCAAATGGATTATGCAGCAGGCTGCAATGACAAACAAGCTGCTGGAGTGATAATGTAATTGCCTGCATATACCGATAAAAAAACCAGTCGGATAAAGCACTAAGGAATGGAAATGGTGACTGGACATTGTAATAAAGAGCATATAATGATCAACAGGTTGCAATGATTGTCTGGGTAGTGTAGAGCTTAGAGCAATTTTTCACAAGCTAAGGTTCACCAGGTTGATCTTGAGAAAATATACAAATTCTGTGAAAGTTTGGAACCGGACCCAGCTGCCATTGGTCATCAGGCTTTTAATTAATGATCCTAGCTGAAGAATCTGTCGGCCTCAGTCAGTAAAAAGGCTACACAGGGCATCTCACTTGATCTACACCTTCACAATTCATGTTTGCCTTGAAATATGCACGAGTGTGTCTTTCAAAGTGATTTCATGACATCGACACTAGCTGGCATGTGCTATCGGTCAACATACCTTGAGGTACCTGTCCTTGCAGTGCTGTACCAACTCCTGCTCCCTGCCTGCGAACAGGTTCAACCCCACGGGCAGCAGTCGCTTGAGACAGGCGACCATCAGACTGGCCTGCAACTCCTTGTCTTTGTCCCGTTTCTTGTCCCTATGCTTTTTCTTCTTCTGCAAAAACAAATTAACTCCATTAACTTGTTCCCTAAATAAAGTATATATCAAAAACATAGGTCAAAACACAGTTCTCAAATAAAATGTATAACAAAATAATAAACAATATTTTGATCCACAACACTTTAATCTCAATTTAATATTATTCCATTACTTCTTGGGCTGTGCAAATAGTGATATTTTGGAATGAGTTGAATTTAGCTAAGTATTCTTGAGTTTTGAGTATTTTCAAGCGAGTATTGCAATAAACATTAATGTTAGAAAATGTTTTAAAATAGTGTAACAGAATTTGGCAACCCTTCTAGAAAGAACAGCACAGTCCTACCGTAAGGACTAAGATAGCAAAAATCCATAACAAGAATTAAGAGTAGTAATAAAAATAAACATAACATGTTACGGCTATTGTTTTTGGCCGATAAAACACAGTCTGGTTGCTATATGGCAAAAACTATGTGGTTTGGTTGTCATAGGCGTGCACACAGTCCGTTCAGCATGGGCGCCGGAACCAAAAAATGCTCTCCCTTCAATCCTGTTATTCTAAGAATTTGTTTATTGCCAAATAATTGAATACGTCAATTATCATACCTAATGTACTAGTTTACTCTTTCTCGACACAAATATGGGCTAATATTATTTAATGCAATAAATATTGTGTCTGCATGAGTATATTTGTATATTTAGTTAAAAAAATATCATAATTGTTACTTGTTTTATATTATATTCTAAAAAATCTAGATAACGCGCAGACTGGGCAGGTGCACGTCATTCCGATTTCTCAGTAGGCCTGAAACTGTTTATCTTAATGTTTTTAGAACAATATAACAATTAGAAATCAAGTGAAGTAGTGTTCCAATCACTTTTGAAAAAGCTAAAATACCACAAGAAACTCCATAGTAGAAGATCCTCTGGAGGGAATAAAATACTTTATTAAATACTCTGCTGTTTGCATCGTAAACCACTCTTCAAGCAAATCACAGTAAAAACTCGCGTGATTATCAAGAATAATAAACGGTATCAGGAAACTGACACATACTTTTTCCCTTTTAGCCTAACTTTAATGATTGAAGGGGAGAAAGTAAAAATGAGTACTCGCATGCCCATGATTATAAAATAATTACTTGAAACTGAAGGACTTAATGATTTACTTTTAAAGAGATTATGTTCATTAAAATAAAGTGGTAAAAATTTAATTATCTAAGAAAGCAGGCTTGAAGAAGAAGCTAGAGAGACGTAAAAACTTAAATAAAATACAATTCAACTTAAATATAGACATACCAATGGTAATATGTTCAGTTAAAATAATTTGTATTGACAAATACAATAAGTGAACAAAGGTTTGGGATCAGGGACCCAAACTTAGTTTCAAAAAATTAAAATAAATGACAAAACAGTTTAGAGTTTGTTACTACAATTTATGAATCACACATTATGGATGACTGATGGTTTAATCATTGACATTGAAACATTAACCAATTAAAACGACATAAACAAAAATAAAAACATTAACAAATAAGCATTATTACATAAGACCTCTTAATACTAAAACATTTAGTATTGACTCTAGTAAATTTAATATATTTGCTTAGTTTTGTACTGAATGTTAGATGTTGTCAAAAGTGGTGACAGCAGTGGCAGAGTAGAAGAGTGAAAGGAAAGTAGAAGTTTGGAATATTACTAGTGTGAAAAATGTTTGCAACATGAATGCATTAGTTAAACATGAAAATATAAATAGTGGCTAATAATATCAGGTTTTAGAATTTAGGATGGTAAATAGGATGCACGAACATGAACGACATTTGAGATAAATACCTGAAGGTGTCTGAAGATTTATTGATTTAAAAAACAACCTTAAAAAACAATCAGGTACGTAAACAGTATATGGAGCAAGATAGGCCAAATGTTAAATTGAAGCATTTTTTGTTTTGACCCCCAAAATATATCCCTAAATTTCTCGTAGAGGTTTCAAAAGTCCTCAACACCAGGGATGAGTCGATTTTGATTCTCAATACCTTCAATTCCAGTGACATCAAGGAATCGATACTCTATAATTATTGTCTTTAGGCTCGATAGCGACTCTTTTGTAACTGTTGATAAACAAGAAATTTATGTTTTATTTCTGATATTTCTTACCAAACACTAAGATTCTTAAATATTTTCTGTTTTATATCTGAAATAATATTACATTCTGATTAAAAAAAATCTACAAGATTTCCCTCCAATATAGCACAAGAGGATATTTAATAAAAATCATTATTAAATAATAATGGTAACAACAAACTTTCCTGAAATAAAACTGTTGATCACGTTTTAGTTTAATATTGAGTGTACCCAAGTATAAAAAACGTCACACTAGGTCTAGTGTTATTGAGTGTGTCAATGTGTTACTTAGTTTTAAAGCAAAGTTGTTACGTTAATTGTAATTTATAAAAGGTCATATCTGTCCTGGAATCGGTATCAGGATTGAAACCGAGAAATCCTGGAATCGACCCATTATATGCTTAAAAATACTACAGGAAAAAATATAAAAGAAGTCATAGTAGAAAGAGAGAAAGAAAGACTGTACGAAGACAACGGTTCAACAGTAACCACATGTATCAACTCGTTAATGTGTCAGTAGAGTAGTCCATCCGTGCGGTGCGGAGTATGTTGTGCAGCGTCTGACCTTTACCTTGCCGCCCCCTCCCCCTGCCGGCGCCCCCTCATTGACTACGGCACTGCGTCGAGTGGCCGTGGGCATGATCAACACCATGTTGTCTATCTCATTGGCCGAGATGAAGTTCTGCTCTTCCCGCAGGAAGTACTGGGATTTTGACCTGTCAAAAGTATTGTATTATTTTTCTGTCACAAATGTAGCTAATTGTTGTAGAAAGCTGTTAAAAAACATTAGTTACCCACTAACTAAAACTAATTTTATTACTGAATTCCCTGAAATGCTTTGTTACTAGAGGAGAAAGTGTTGTATTCAAACAAAAAATTATACTCTTTACCACCTCTAGTATTTTTGGGAAAAAGAGTATTTCAGCACATACCAAATCCTGCACTGCACTGGAAAATCTGCCTCGGTACAGTACAAAATTGATTACTGTCAGTTCATTTCAGAACAGATATAACTGAGTGGGACAGGTTCAATTTCTGGTGAAATCCATATTACTTTTGAAACTCAAGACTGCCACCGTGCTTCGGAAGGCACGTGAAACCGTTGGTTCCGGCTACATAAGTAGTTGACTGGTCATGTCAAAGGTAATAGTGTGAAATAAAAACTCTGACAACAGAGGCAGAAGGTATACTTTAGTTTATAACAGACACAATCCTGTTGCTGTGTTAATGTGTCCTAATTACCCACAACCTCTCTCACACAAATTCTTTAAAGGTTGAGGTTTAATAATTTGTAAATAACAGTTACAATGGAACAGGTATGGACTCCTATGGTACTCCAACAAATTCATGATCTATACTCCAACAAATTCATGATCTATAGTCAACAGCTGTTATCTAAATATGAAAAATTCTCATCTAATGGCAAGTACGCATGGACTGTCTTGCAAACTTCCCCTCCTAGAGTGGCGGAGCCTACCACTATCTCCATTTCCCACAAAGCTTAAAAAATCTCAAAAAATTCCCTGATAGAGCAACAGCAAAGAACAAACCAGATGTTGAATATTTCGGCCACGTGGTTGTAAAGATCCTCGGCCTCCGGAATGTTGTTCCTCATCCAGTGGTTCCTCTGGAGGTCGACGTACTTGATGAGCAGAGGGTAGAAGGAGTAGATGTCTCGGACCAGGAGGTGCCAGTCCTCTTGGATCTGCGACTCAACCTGTGCAACGGGAAAACGTTACGATGTTGTTGTAAGTTTCAAACTCAGGGACACATTGTATCATTCTGGAGGTCGACCAGAAGGGCTTCTTACAGTTTTTGATAGCCATGTTTTCAGTCTTGCACAATTTAGAATAGACTAGTTGAATGTACCCGTTCTTCGCACGGGTGAGAAAGGTAAGTTAGCTTGAAACAGCTGTTCTTGCTTCTGCTCTTTAAGCTGTCAAATGGAAGTGTCCTCAGCTGTTCGCATTACAGTTTTTGAATGTTTACTTTCTTCTGAAATGTAAACATTGAAACTTAGGACGTTCACAGGGCGTAGCCCGAGGGGATTTAAAGGAAGTGAATAGGCCTATGTGTTGCATGGGTTCAAGATTTACCTTTGTGTACAGTTTCAGCCCAGTCGATTCAGTAGTTTTTGCGTTCACCCGGAACATCAGACAGACAGACAGAAACCACCTCTGCTTTATAATATTATAGATGTGTACAAAGGTTTCTACACGTCCAAGCTGAGCTCCCAGCTGAGCCTCTCAGGCTGAACCAGGATACCCAGTCAAGTTCTTGTAATGTATACACATTGCTTGCTTGGTGGGAGGGTATCTGGGAGGAGGGGCTCTTAACCGCCAAACTCTTGAAGTCATCAGGCTAGAATATGAACTGATGTGGAGAAGGACCCTTTAATTTATTCTGGAAGCCAGATGAAGTGGGTTGGAGGGTTCCCTGGGACGGAAGATCCTTCCCTGATGTGCTCAAGAGGTCATCTCATCCATGAATGATGATGAATGAAGAGGTCATCTGGCTTAGAGAGTGAATCTACATCGGGATACCCAACTCTGAGCCCAGGAATTAGACATATTGTGGAATGATTCTCCCTCCCCTCTGGGGACCCTTTCCCATCCATACAAATCCCTTCCTTCTGGTGGCAGTACAATTTCCCAAAGGATGTTGTGCCAAGCCTACTAATTCCGAGACCTGCTAATGCCTCAAATCTAACATGATGACACTATTCTTGTGCATTTTCTGCAAATGCGCATAAAGTTTGATTGATTGATTGATTAATTTGGCATCTAACCTGAGAGGTGTCGTCAGTGGAAGACTTGAGGAAGCCCCTGAGAGACTCCTCCTTGTGGAACAGCGTGTCCGTCCTCTTCTTGACTCTCTCCGCCAGCGGAAGGAACGGATCTTTCAGCAACTCTTCTGACGAGTTTATTATGATTTGCTGGGTGTAGGCTGGAACAAGCAGCAAAGCATTAGGGGTAAAAATAAATGTATAAATGAATATATCACACCCTTCCTGTACACAGTCACCACTCCACTGAGAGGAAATCATGCTCCATCGGTGCCGAGATGTGGAATGCACTTCCAGAAGAGCTCAAGAGAACTGAGAGCTTACTGCTGGACGACAACTTAAAATCTGGCTACAAGATCGACCGATCTACTCCCTGGCTGAGTTTTTTGACTGGGGAACTTTTTAATATTGTAATTTGTAAATGTATTAACACCATTACTAATACTAATCTTAACGTTTATGTAAATAAGGAGATTTTGACTCTGAATATACTGTTTTAATTTCATCCTCACACTTAAAGCATTACGTAACTTTTTGATAACATAATTGCTCTGCTATTTCTTAACAAATATCAAGATTGAGGTACACACAAATTGACTCACTTTGTAGTTATGAATTAGATTTGAACTTTCAATGCACTTAGTCTAAAGGACTTGGACCTCCCTCAGTTTGTTTTATGTGAATGAGATCAACATGGGAATGATTTTAGTTTGATTAAATCCTAAAATAAAAGTTAAAACAAATTATACTGTAGATTTATAGCAATAACAATTGTTAAACACAGTACAAAGACAAAGAGAAAACAGTGTAATGGCAAAGCACTTGGTATGATTTTGACTGTGTATGCCAATGCTCAGTACCCGATGAAAATAAGTCAGAGAAAATAACATTTTGAGAAGGTACTGTGTTGTGATGTCTATATACTTGACTCACGGCAATACAAATAAAGTAAAAATAATGCTAAACCTATTACCTGCAATTCTTGTCATCCATGGGGCATTTTCATTGCCAATGTTCTTCTTAATCATCTTCAGAACATTTTTCAAAAGCTGGTTCATATGTTCGCTGGTCACCATTGTAACGTAGTTTCTAAAATAACAAAACAGTTGTTATAAATAAATAGTTAAATGGAAGAAGAAACCTTTCAGTACCCAGTATTAGCGAATTTCCCCTATAGGGAAGAAGCTATTACCGTAGTCGGCATGGTAAGACCTAGGCCCGGGACCATGATAACTTTTCGTTTTGAGGTCCCCAGACCCCAAAAACACCATTGGTTCGAAACTGTATATATATATATATATATATATCTATATATATATATATATATATATATGTGTCCGTGAGCACGATAACTCTCGTAAAAATTATCCGATTTTGATGAAATTTGGTATAAACGTGTAAAGTAACATTTATGACTTTAAGTTCGAAAACCAGCCAGATCGCTTTATCCGAAGGGGTATTTTGGGGGGGTTTTGTACCCCAAAAATGGGTTTTTTGAATTTTTTACATATAATTTTGGAAAAAGTCAAATTTTAGTTTTTACCATTGGATTCGGCTTAAAAAAACACACAATTTGGTATTTTGATCATTTCTCTACGTCAATTGGTTACCGAGATACTGAAAGTGCTAAACACAGTACGTTGTCTAATGTTATTCTTATGGAGGAAAATAAAAATTTTATATCTCGCTTATTTATGAACGGATACTGACAAAACTAGGTATACGGCTTCATCTGGTTGTGGACCATTGATATTTGCTCAAAAAAACAATTTTTTGCCAAAGGCTCCCGTAGCAGCAAACCTGTGTACTCAGCCCCATGTTATTCTTATGGAGAATAAGTAACGTGTTATCTCCCTTAATTATGAAAATAAATTAATGAAATTTGGTACGTGGCTTTACCTAAATGAGTTATATTGATATCTGTATAAAACCCCATTTTTTGTTTTCCTTCCTTCAGCAAACCTGCATACTCAGCCGCCATGTTATTCTTATGGAGAATAATTAAAATGTCATAAATCGTTTATTTATGAATGTATATTGATGAAACTTGGTATGTGGCTTTATGTGGTATTAAGATACATATATATGCATTGGAAATTCGCTGAGTAAGCAGGTTTGCTGCTACGGGGGTATTTTATTATTCTTGACTTGATTCAAGGACATTTACAAATTGGTTTTTCAATTGTAACAAAACAATTGTTTAAACAAAGAAATATTTAAAAAAATATATATTTAACTTTTTCAAAACCGACAACAATCCTATATTGAAAGAATTATTTATTTTTATATGTGAATCACTGAAACTGTAATTTATTAGTCGTATATAATTAGGGGTGTGCGAGTACTCGAAACTTTGAGTTTTCGGCCGAGTATTTTAATATTCAAACTCGACTCGAAACTTTGAAAACTACTCGAAAGTTCGAGCGAGTATTTCCCGCCGATTTTCGGACGATCGTGATCAGCCAAAACGCGTAGTAACGGCCGCAAAGGCAATCGTATCACGTAAAATCGGCCGAAAATGACGACCGCGAACGACTGTGACCGGCCAAAACGCGTAGTAACGGCCGCAAAAGGTGATCGCATCACGTAAAATCGGCCGAAAATGACGATTGCAACTGGCCAAAACGCGTAGTAACGGCCGCAAAGGCAATCGTATCACGTAAAATCGGCCGAAAATGACGACCGCGAACGATTGCGACCGGCCAAGACCCGTAGTAACGGCCGCAAAAGGCGATCGGAGCGCATCATTTTGGCCGTAACTAACAATTTCGTTATTTAATATTGATTGTAAGCAATGTCTGGACCAGGTGAAATTGGCCAAATGAAAACCGGGCCCTGTTTCATCGGTTGAAAATGAATGTCACCCCGTGTTTTGTTTGTCAATACGTTTGTCAGTTTGATTGTACTGGCCAAAATTTTGTATTGCTACTCATGTATTAGTAAGAAACCATGTTAATATTACCAAATCTAGGATGGGATCCAAATCCCATTACACTATTTTAAACTACCAACTGATGGCAACTACTCGCTCGAAAATACTCGAAACTCGAAAATAATTGGCACTACTCGACTCGACTTGACTCGATTTAAAAAATCACTACTCGCACACCCCTATATATAATCAAGCAAAAGCTCTTAACTAATTCAAGCCCTTTCTTATCTAGTAAACTGTTGCTCTGCAATTAATACTGAACAGCATATTATTGAAGCTTTAAAACTAATAGCTGAAATCACATAATTACAGTATTTTAAGATATTTAGCCTCTACCTGAAGCCTATCTCCATTATTAAGACAAACTATTCTATTAATATTAATTTATAGCTTAGCTTAGCTAATAGAAACAGAAAACAATAATTTAATCTTGTCTGTTAGTTTTATTAGATACAGAGGCGTAATTCGGGGGTGGCTAGGGGGGGCAGTTGCCCCCCCCCCCAATAATTTGGAGGACATATTATTGTAATATATGAAAAGTCCCAATAATCACGATCACAACCATTTTCGCCCCTCCAATTAAAATACTGAGATTACACTTATTGTTAGATATAAGGTTCCTTCTTTTGTCTTTGTCAATTTTTTACTAAGCAGAGTTATATATACTTATCACTATCACTTATATATACTAATATATACTGTTTTATTCTTTATAATAACAATGGACTAATAAAAAAAAAAACTGAGGATGATTGCATGTCATATTTTGCATTCCATTCCTTAAATACTGGGCTATACTCTATTCCATATTCACCATGCAGTATAGAGCTCCTAGCAATGCATTTAAAATGGTAATTCAAATTGTACTAGATTGTACTAGCCTCAATTGTATTTAACTCCGGATCACCGATTAAAATTAATCAAGAGATTAAATTGCCTTATAACTGTCAAGTGATCCAAAATGTCGCTGTATTGGGTGCCCAGTTTTGACCCAGCTAGGGGGTCATTATTAAGCCAGGTGTAAAATTATCACTCACAAAGAGGCAGTCAAAAAGTCTTTAAACGCAAATACTGTACTAGCCGTTCTGAAAACATTTACTCTAGCGCCTTCACATAGGGACAATCGGTGCAACCCGCAAACAACAACAATGTACTTGGCTCAAGCAGTAGCAAGGCCATCTTCCATAAGTTCAGCACGGTGGACGTGGAACATAGTGTAGCGTGATCCTGAAAGTGTTCCTCGTACCCGGCAGTCAGACTGATATTGTCCGGGCCCTGGTTCCACCAGACGGGCAGGTACGAGCACAGCATGGGCATGATGACGTCGATGATGTGAGGGGCGTCGGAGTATGTCTTCTCGGACTCCACAAACTGGTCAACCTCCTGGAGAATGCTGTCCAGTGTCGGCATCATGCTCTCCATACGAGCGAGGATGTCTACACAGTAACAGGAAGTGTGAACACAGTAACAGGAAGTTTGAACACAGTAACAGGATGTGTGAACACGGTAACAGGATGTGTGAACAAGGTTACAGGGTGTGTGAACAAGGTAACAGGGTGTGTGAACAAGGTAACAGGAAGTGTGAACAAGGTAACAGGAAGTGTGAACAAAGTAACAGGATGTGTGAACACAGTAACAGGATGTATGAACAAGGTAACAGGGTGTGTGAACAAGGTAACAGGAAGTTTTAACACAGTAACAGGAAGTGTGAACACAGTAACAGGATGTGTGAACAAGGTAACAGGGTGTGTGAACAAGGTAACAGGAAGTGTGAACAAGGTAACAGGAAGTGTGAACAAAGTAACAGGATGTGTGAACACAGTAACAGGATGTATGAACAAGGTAACAGGGTGTGTGAACAAGGTAACAGGACGTTTTAACACAGTAACAGGAAGTTTGAACACAGTAACAGGATGTGTGAACACGGTAACAGGATGTATGAACAAGGTAACAGGGTGTGTGAACAAGGTAACAGGAAGTGTGAACACAGTAACAGGATGTTTTTCAAAATTCAAAGTAAGTAACAGTCTTACATAAGGTTTATTTTTAGAAAAATTGATACCTACAGTATATTATTATATCGTATATATGTATTTATAGTTATAACAAATTATAACTGATGTTGTTATGTGGATATGTCTTAATGGCAATATAGAGCAGGGGGATGCAGAGAAAGTTACCTCATCCACTGTTCATACACTACTATCGATAAAGATGGCCAAATAACAATCCATCGTGTAAACATAAAGATGTTTTAAGTTTTAAGGGATCAGCTGTAATATGATTTGATAAAAAAAAACACAAGAAAAATCATGTTATCTAATGACAAAGTGAGTAGTCTATGGTGAGGAAACTTCCCTTACTTCCATTCTCTCCTAAACGGTGAACAAGTCGTCTCTGTAGAGTATTAGTAGTAGTTGTAGTTGCTACAACGAACGGCTTCCAATAAAAACTTCTACTACTACCCAAGTAACATCTTTTCTCAAAAATCGAACAAACATTCATTGTGAATAATTGTATCCTGACACCAAAAAAATTCCACATTAAGAACAGAGTTAATTTCTATTGAAGATTTTTTTAAACATTCGAGGCTGGGACTTATCTATCCCTAATACTGGATTAATTAATGGATTTTTAAATTTACAATTTCTGAATCTTGAAACTAATACCTGATTCACTACACTAAAATTTGCAGGCTAAAGCTAACTCACAAATATGTAAAAGTGTTGTAGAGAGGAGTCCCTTATATTGTTCCTTGATCTCAATCGAAACATTCTTTACCATATGCATCAACATAATACATTGAAGGAAAATATTACAATCAAGTTTGTTCTGTTTGCTTCCAGTAAGCCATATGCTATATAGGGAGGAGTCAAGTTTACAAAACTATACTTTATACAAGGGTTGACCAGAAAGTAAATAACGTTTTTTTTATTCATGCTATTTGCCTCCTAGATTGATTGTATGACTTAAAAAATAAGGTTACATACCTTGTTATCATCAATCCACTAGTTTATATGATTACTAGTTTCGGGACTAGTTTTGTCCCATTATCAAATCTTGTTGTATCACAGAATAAAATACTGTCATCGTCTTGAGTTTTAAAACATGTTAAAACTAAACACAAACTTGTACTGACACATAAGCACCCAAAGAAAGTTTATGGTGAAAGTGTAATGAACAAGATTTTAAAAATTTGTTTCAGGGTTAATTGAATGTGCTAACATTGTAACACCTGTGTTCCTCAATTATTTCTTCCAAATTATCTGTAACAAGCGATGATCTGCAACTCAAATCCTCGTCATGCACATTAGACCTTCCTTCATCAATCTTAAAGCACCAATTCCTCCCAGAAGACTAGTTTATTTCCACAATCATTGTAAACTTTTTTGGTGTTCATCCGAAAATTTCAATAGGCCATACATTTTTCGTAATCGAGTAACACTGCACATCTCACATTAGGCAGGATTTTTGATTGACACTACAATTTTGAATCGCTGTAGACACAAGACGTGAGACCGCTCAGCAATGAGACTTGGCTCACACTTTGGCAGGGAGGAGAGTGGACTGCCGCACACAAAGTGTGGTCGTAGGGGAGCTATGCTACAAGCAGTGCGCAAATGTTCTTTAGCTTTTCAATGACCCTCATAAATATCTTGCTCCAAGAGTAACCAGTGGAACAACTGGTTTTGAATTGAATTTATTTGAAAATATCTTTATTCATAAAGTATACAATGGTATACATCGAATGGCGTCATTAAACTAACTATCACTAACAGCAGTTTACAATGTCAATAATCGTAAAATAGACATCTAGCTACAATCCAGCAAAATCATATAAAGGATTATCCATCAAATACAGTTTTAACCTCTTTTTAAACACCTCAAGATTATCTATGTCCTTCAATCCAACAGGTAAGCTAGATGCAAATTTTGAATCAGCATAAGATTTTTTTTGTTAAAGAATGCGAGCTTGTGGGGATTAATGTAAATTTTATTTCTATTTCTTGTGAAATATGAGTGACTGTCGCCTAGCCTGGGAACCAAATTCTTTTTGCACAGTTGTTCTAAGTGGAGAGTAGTATGAAAAACAAGTAAGTGGAGAGTTTCAAGCATGAACAAGTATGTTACCTTGAGCTTCTAGGGAATGATCGGCGATGCGGTTGACCAGAGAGAACTGGTTGTGCTTGTTGAGGTGGGGCTCCAAGTAGGCCACAGGGAATGTCGACGAGTAGGCTCCAAGGCAGGTGCCGAGCTGTGGCCGGTGCCGCTCAATCTCTGTCTTGAGGTACTTCCTGTCGACATTACAATCTCTTTGTTAAAAACTCATTGTTAGCAATAGTAAGTTTATGTTATTTAAGAAATTGTTGCAGACATTTTTAGTCATAAATGAGAAAATGAGTTTTACGATGTTTCTGGATCTGGAGTCTAAGCCCATCTTCAGGAGAGAAAAATACTTAGAGAATAACAAAACTTGTGGCACATTCCAGGCAAAGATAATCCCCATCACTGATGTGCTCTGTTTTAGGTTGATGTCACTGTGCACCATGAGTGCTAGTTTCATGCCTGTCACTATGTAGTATGGAGCCCCGCCGCTACGTCAGTCTTGTTGGAATTGCCGCACCATGCAATTTTTGTGATGTGCATTCCAGTTAAATTCCTTTCTTTTGCGTTTGGTTTGGTTTAATTTTAATTTTCTCTGCTTTTAAAGTTCTCTGTTTTAGCTTGCTTGTGTTTTTCCAGCATTTCCTGGATTGTGCCAGGTATTCTTTTCACCTAAACATGAGATCAGATTTCAGATCTTGAAACGTCATGGAATTTGCTTTTCTCATTTAGTATTATTTTTAAAATTAACAATCTCTTTACGATTCAATTCAATTTAATTCAATTCAAACATCTTTATTCATTGACTGTACAAGTTTACAGATTGAATAGTGTCATACAGGTACTATCACTGTACTGCGACTAAAACTAAGAAACTAATCTAAGCTACAACTTAACAGTTGAATCTACAGAACAGTTTTACCAAAGAAAAGTACAAACAAAAATAAAACCTGAGAGAAAATAGAAAAAATTATTTATTCAGGCAAAACTACCCTGCTGCGTCTAGACAATAGAACTCCTCAATTGAGTAAACAGGATGACTTGTGAGGTATGCCTTTAGTGCTTTCTTGAATTTTGTATCATTTTTTATGTTTCTTATTTCTACTGGAATATATTTTAAGAGTTTAGAACCCATATGCAAAGTTTTTTTCTTAAAAAATTCTAGGTTGTGTTTCTCAATTTTGAGACGATGTCTCGTGTTGTAGTTATGACTTGCTACATTTCTTAAACCCAACCGCAGGGTTAAAATAATTGTTTCAAAAATGTAAAGATTATAAACAGTCAGAATTTTAAGCTCAGCAAATACGGCCTTTACTGAGTCTTTCCATTTTAGATTTAACATTATTCTAATAGCTTTTTTTTGTAGTTTTAGAATTTTGTCCAAATTGTTTTTCTTTGTCGATCCGTAAATACTAATTCTATATGAGATATGTGAGTGGATCAGAGCAAAATATATTTGTTTCAAAGTTTCGAGACTACAACTTTTAGACATTTTCCTCATCACATACAGACCAGATGCCATTTTACTGAGTACTGAATCAACATGTAGGTCCCAACTTAAATTTTCATCAATTATTAAACCAAGAAATTTAGAGTGGCTAGATAGATTGAGTTTGTGCTCATTAATACTAATATTTGGCACAATTTTTGATTCAATTGTTCACATAACAACGTGAAACCTTCAATTACGGTGATGGATATCAAATGAAGCAAAGTATTCCTGGATGAGTTAATTGCTCCCTTTTTTCTATTTGATCATTTCTAGTTTAGATATAAACTAATGTTTTTGCAAACCCATTTACTTAGAGCATGTAAAATTAAAATAGTGGAGTCTTAATAATCCAAGACAAGGACATTCTAAGATTATTACTATTAGTAAAGTTCATAATTAAGCTAAACATTTCAAAATTTTCATCAGAAACAAATGCAGAAGGGAGGTAATACAGTATCCGGGCAATAACTAAACTGGAAAGAAAAATTATCTACTATTTTCAATTGATTTCCAAATGGAAATAGTTTTATGAATGATGAACATTATCATCCATACTTTTAGAGGAATAAGCTCAGAGTCTGATATGTAAAATAAAAAAATTGTTGTTACAAATAACGTATTTCAAACAATATATTATCTCCATAGGAGGTTTTCCTTGTAAGTATAAACTACTAAATCACCTTACAAAATACAAGTTACGCATTCCATCCATACATTTACCTGTCGTGCGTGAGAGTTGAATCGATTCCTAGTGTGTACAGGCTGCCCAACATCTTGTATGACGCTACTTTCCTTGTAAGGATCAACTACTAAATCACCTTACAAAATACAAGTTACACATTCCATCCATACATTTACCTGTCGTGTGTGAGAGTTGAATCGATTCCTAGTGTGTACAGGCTGCCCAACATCTTGTATGACGCTACTTTCCTTGTAAGGATCAACTACTAAATCACCTTACAAAATACAAGTTACACATTCCATCCATACATTTACCTGTCGTGTGTGAGAGTTGAATCGATTCCTAGTGTGTACAGGCTGCCCAACATCTTGTATGACGCTACTTTCCTTGTAAGGATCAACTACTAAATCACCTTACAAAATACAAGTTACACATTCCATCCATACATTTACCTGTCGTGCGTGAGAGTTGAATCGATTCCTAGTGTGTACAGGCTGCCCAACATCTTGTATGACGCTACTTTCCTTGTAAGGATCAACTACTAAATCACCTTACAAAATACAAGTTACGCATTCCATCCATACATTTACCTGTCGTGCGTGAGAGTTGAATCGATTCCTAGTGTGTACAGGCTGCCCAACATCTTGTATGACGCTACTTTCCTTGTAAGGATCAACTACTAAATCACCTTACAAAGTACAAGTTACACATTCCATCCATACATTTACCTGTCGTGCGTGAGAGTTGAATCGATTCCTAGTGTGTACAGGCTGCCCAACATCTTGTATGACGCTACTTGGATTTCATCCACTGAAAAATTAAAACACTGTTGTAATTTTATCTGCCCATTTTACAGAATTTATTTTAAAAGTCAGATTTATCATTACACCACAACAAATGTACTACAACAGTATAACCCAGGCAAATATTATTTGTTATTACATTCTACAGTGTTTTTATGATTAACATTACAAATTAAATATGTTGATATAAAAGCAGGTATGAGCATGTGGTGATCTAAATTAATATGTAAAAACTTCAAAGAGTTTCACAACTGATGTTGTAGTGGAGTCTCACAAACTTGACACAATGTGGACTAAGACCCTGTCGAGTTTGTGGAATGTCGAGTTATCCAGAATTACATTGGGAGGGGAGGAAAACACATTATTTAGCTGTAAATTGTATACTGTATTAGATTTTACTTAAACACATTATAGTATAAATGTATAATGATACTGTATTACAAACTTAAGAAAAATATAAAAATTAGATAAATACTTAAAAATTGAGAATTAATAACTAATTGTCCTTGTTTCCAAAATATATAGTCCTGTAATACATGTACTGTATAGCAAATGAGGTGTCGAGTTTCCCAGAGTGTCGAGTTATCGGGAGTCGAGTTTATGAGACTCTACTGTATAGTGAATTTGTTCCTTGTAATAGCAATATAAATAATACAAAAATTGTAATGAGTTTGTATAAAGGTTATCTAGCTATTTTAAAACAAACAAACTTTTGTTTTGTAGTAAAAAAACGAACTACATTGTCATGATGTTTAAAATGTTGTAGCAAATTAATATTGTAATAATTAATGTTAATATTCTTTACAAGCAGAAGACATACTCCAGCCAATATGTAAAGTACCAATATTACTGACAATGGTACCTCGATGTTTTAATTGTCTTTGACCTTCTGTCCCGTCTTCCTTTGCAAAAGGTTCGGAAAAAATAAAAATACATATTACACTTGTTTTTATTTTACTTTGTTTTGTATTTCTTCCATGACCTACACATCTTCAAGGTATCCCTTTAACTTTTAAAATAGAATGATACCTGTTACAGCTAAGGGAAATCTCAAATGGTCAAGCTAGAGAATTCCAATAACATAACTCAACTAAGAAAATTTAAATGAACTTACATAAGAGATCGCCGCCATATTCACATCCGGCCAGATGGTCGAACATGGCTGTCAGAACAGGTAGAACCACGTCGTTGATGTAGAACAAGGAAGTGGAGGTCTTGAGGTGAGCCCCTCGCAAGTGGCTGTAGCGCCCCTATCAAAGTCAATAAATTACCATGGACGATCACAGTAAATACAACTGTATCAACTGTATTACTGCAGTAATTTTATATTTTCCTCCTCACTTAACCTTTTCAACCAGAGTTCCGATTCAATTTGAATTTGGAAACGCTAAATAATATATGAGTAAAGGGATTTAGTAGGTTCAGCAAGCAGGGGGGGGGGGTAGTCACTGGGGGTATGATGTCACACCCACCCCCCGCCACTCGCAGAACTACTAATTCCCCCTACGCAAATTCAAAAAGGGGAATAAAGAAAAACTAGAACCGTCTATGATATTTAAAGATTCATGGGAAAAAGTGATATGCATTATTTACACTACACTTACATCTCTCAGATTCTGGATGGTTCCGCTCAGGTCCTCGGCAGTGTTGTTAAAGAATGTTAACATGGATGTGCGAATAAACTCCGGGCAGTTCTTCACCAGAGACCTGGAAAAAGTGGCAAGAGAGGAAAAATTTATTTAACAAAGGTGCATTCATTTTTACTCAGAATAAGTTAACCAATTATAGAACAACAGTTATATTATTACTGAATAAACAAATTTTCTTTAGCCATACATATTCAGTACACAGAGTGAACCTGACTATGAGTTCATAAAATTTTCAGTATCTACTGTACTTGATAATAAAACAATGACCAAGTAAGACTCATCAAAAATATTTAGTTCTTATTTTTAAGAACATAAAATCTGTTCCGAGATGAGTATTTGGTTGCTTTACATAAGGTGTACTTGATGACTAAAATGATTAATTAAAACTTATTTTTGTTTTAAAACTCAGTAAATGACTCGAGAAGAAAAACCCATTTTGAATTTCTCAGAAGAATGAAGGTGGGCATACAAATTTTCATTTTAAAATGAATTATACATGTGTTACGTTGTTACACTATGGCACAGTTCCCAAGGATCCTTGCTGTAATTAATTTGAAATAATTGTGCAGTAAAATCACGCTTACTTTGCATCAATAGCCTTGACGAGAACTTGCAAGCAGCGTACGGTGATCCGAACATCTGCTCCGAATGCTGCCAATCGTGAGCGAAGCAGGTTAGCCAACTTACAGAACAAACTGGAAAATACCAAATTCAAGTTATATAATGAAGATATTGAAAAAATTCAAACAACCTTTGTACATGGAAAGAAGTCTTACGTGTCTTCAACTGAAATGTGACAAAATGGATCAATAATTATTCCAAATGTCATTTATACAAATCGTGGAATCTATTTAATCCTCCACTATTTTATGGCGATTTTTGTCAACTAAACCTGTAGTTTCAACCACACAATTTTTATTAGTGAAAACCCCTTTTTCCTCTAACTGGAAGCCTTTTTCCTTTAGATCCCTCAATTTGGGAAATTTCAAGCAGCAGGGCTTTGGCTCGAATTTACAAAATATTATTTTACGAAAGTGAGATAAAAAAACACAATTGTTTCCTATTAGGAATGGAATAACCAGATTACTAAACAAAGCATTGTCGTATATGACTAAATGTGATTTTTATTGCTTGTTTAAAAAAAGAAAAAGCCTTGTACCATATTTTTTTTTACTTACTGCCTTGTATATAAGTACAGTATAAGTATAAATTTATTTTATAGGGTTGTTAGACGTTGTTTATTTAATCCTGTTTAAAAGGAAAAAATCGCTATTACCTTGCCACCATTTCTTTCTCCTTGAGAGAAGCCGCCCCCACGTTGTTGGAGGCTGTGGCCACAGCCAGCAAGTAGCTCCTATGAGTGCTGAAGTACTTTTCCACCAAGGGGAGAACGACCTAGAAAAAGAAAAGTTGAATCATTTTCAGCTTAGAGACAATAACATTAAAAGAGAAACTAGAAAGATGTAGTTAGTAAAATGGGTGAAATGCCTTTTGTAGCCTCCCGACTGATTCTTTAGCCAAGATCATCTATTATTAACCAGTGGCCAATGGCAGCTGGATCCAATATCGAACCTTCACAACATTTTCTCAGGATTTTGCTCAGAATCGATCTGACAAACTTCAGATTAAGAAGCGAGCACACTAACCACTGTGCTACCCAGCCAATTTCGAGGTGAAGCCCCAGACCTAAACTTACTTTAGAGAAGAACTTGATGTCTCTGGTGCACGTTTTGAAGCTGGTCCTCCTGCTGAAGGTGGTGGAAGGCTTGAGCAGTTTCATGTTGATGGAGGCTCGGTCCATGTACTGGATCAGCTTCTCCAGGAGGCTGTACGCGAACCGCAGCTCTCCCGTGGACTGCTGGGCCATCTGCTCCTGCTCGCTCGGCCCGCCCCGGCTTGGCCTGTCATTGGTGGTTTATTAGCTGGTTTGATTACAGTAAACCTCGGATTATTCGAGCTAATTTATTCCAGCATATTGATCCGGATAGCGAAAAATCTGGATAATCTGAAGCTACTATAACATAAATAATGATCGGGACACTAGCGCCAGCAATAGTGATACTGAAAGACATGGAAAGATTGTCAAACAGAATAGACACAGTATTTGTTTGACTGTCGTATCACACAATCCAGTCAGAGCTACAAACGCAACATAACCTCACAAGTTGTGGTTAGTAATGAACAGACTACCAACGAGGTTAAATATATATCGATGTCTCGTTTGGAGTACATTAATATATTGCGGTTGCATCTGATACTTAGAAGGCGCTAGCACGGGAATTATAGTCACAATTTGACTATAATCTACATTTTTACTTCGGTAACGCGTCTGGTTACTCCGGGATCCGTATGATTCAGGTACCGATAATCTGAGCTTTACTGTACAAGCAAATCTATCTGCTCAGATCTGAGCAAATATTTTCCTTTTCTGATTATCCGATTCATACACCCCTACAGTTTAAATTGCTGACTTTCCAAAAGTTAGCTTGAAACAGCTGTTTTTGCTAATGTATTGTGTTTGATTTCAACTGCTGTAAAATGTTAAAATAAATTGATTTCTATTCTCCCATAAGCTTAATATTTGAACTTTGTAAGCCCAGAGGGCAGAGCATTAAAGGTGAATGTTTTCCAAATCCCCAAAAGCAATATCTAGACGTCAACTGCTTTCAAACAACACTTAAGACTTGACTAAGTAGTTTTGCTAGCAACTAGCTCACAAAAATCTGCTTATTTTTTATCAAATAAGATTTCTCAGGGAATAATCACTAATTCCAATGTGGATGGGCAAAGTAAGAGTAAAGATAAACGGTACCGGTTACAGTGCCCCAACACATACATTATTATTATTTTATTTTATTTTTTGCCAACCATTGACTTTCATCCAACTTTTTCCAATGTCACTAATTTTTTCCCCCAAAATAATTTTATTGATAAATAAAAAAAACTACTAAAGGCGTGACAAAAATTAAAAATACAAGTATCCTGGTGCTTGATTGAGAAAAATAAGCATAGGCCCTTTTTAGAAAAAAATAGTCTGGAGAAAGCTGATTTATGACAAAAATAAGTACATTATTCAGCATATTTGATGAACAACCCTAGTAGTTTATACTGAGGCTCAAGAGTTACAGCATGGAAGCCTTGTATAACACAGCAGTATGGTTAATTCAGGCTGTAAAATGTTTTTCTCTGTTATACTCAAAGTATTTGTCTATAAAATAAAATCCCCAAAAATTTACATTATTTTGTTTTTAATTTGTTCATTAAAATCACAGTAATGACCATAGAATGTTTTCGATGTACATAAAATATTACTATCGTTTTGTATTACTACCATTCTTGATTATAGATATAACATTGACAGCTGTAGTACAGTACTCACTTGTGCAGCTTGTAGCCCTGATACTGCAGGTACTTCAGGAACTCTTGAGACCTCTCCCGATCTTTCTTCTTCTCCTTGTCCGTCAACAGATCATACGGCACCAACTGAGGATGTATTCCTCCTCCTGACAAAGGATAAATAATTTGACCTATGGAGAATGTGACTATCTATTGTAAGATTAATCATGTATACAAACTTAATCTTTAATCTATGAATTCATGCGAGTGCTGTGGGCGTACCCAAAATGAGGGCCAGCCAGAAATAATGTAAACAATAGCCCCAGATTAGATTCCTAAAGAGTAGAGAAAGTTTTTAGTGTAGATCGTCATTTTCGGCCGATTTTACGTGATGCGATCGCCTTTTGCGGCCGTTACTACGCGTTTTGGCCGGTCGCAATCGTTTGTGATCGTCTGTAAATCAGCGGGAAACACTCACTCGAACTTTTGAGTATTTTTCAAAACTTGGAGTCGAGTTCGAGTATTAAAATACTCGGCCGAAAACTCCCAGTTTCGAGTACTCGCACACCCATAGTTTGAATCCTAGTCCTGGCAAGTAACCGGACGTGGTAGCTCAAAGGCAAAGCGCTGACCTTGAAAGTCAGTCATGGTCAAGCGCAGGTTTGTTCCCGGCTGACTAGTACGATACTTTTTCATGAGCGGTCACCACTGGCTTGCCCAAGTCACTATTTCTGTTAACAGTGCCACGCTATCTTAATCTTATCAGTCACTTAAAATAATGCATCAAAATGTCCAACATTTATCTTCACGTCTTAATATCTTAAAAATAAATTTAGATGAAATACAGCCAGATATAGTTTGTTTATCAGAGCATAAAATGACAGTGGAAGAAATTAAGCTCCTCAAGATTGATAACTATAAGATATGCTCTTTTTTTCCAGACATTTTTCACTAGGAGGAGGAACTTTAATCCTAGCCAAAAATAATATCAAAAGTAAAAACGTACATATTTCCTCAGCCCAGAATCTTTTAGTTGAAAAAGAGTTTGAATTTTGTATTACAGAAATTACGATGGATGAATTTTCATTTGTTTTGGTATGCTTGTACAGGTCTCCATTACAATGCTTCATAGAATCTTTTCTCGATCGTTTTGACTCACTTTGTGACATAATAAGCAATAGATATAAGAAAATTGTTATTGCTGGTGATTTCAATATAAATGTACTAGTAAAAGGTAAAACTTATAGGAATTTTGTTAATATTTTGGATTTGTATGGTTTAGAATACAAGGTAAATTTCCCTACTAGAGTAACTCTTGAATCACAAACAGCAATTGATAATTTTGTTTGTAATATTGAATCTAGTAAATTACACATTTCAGGAATTATTACATGTATATCTGACCATGATGGTCAACTGCTTGAAATCAAAAGAACTAAAAACACCATAAAATATGTAAATAAGGGTTATAGGAGGAAGTTTACTAAAGCTAATTTAGAGTTATTCTGTAGATTGTTGTCAAATGAAAAATGGTTAGAGGTTTACCAGGCCACAGTAGAATCTAAGTATGACACTTTTTTTACAATATTTAATTACGCTTTTGAAATTAGTTTTCCTAACTACTATAAACAACCAAAACAGTGAAAAATGGATAACTGATGAAATAAAAAATAAACGATTAGAAATAATAGATTTGGAAAAACAGTACAGAGCTGAAAAAACGGAAAACCTGAAAGAAAAAAGAAAAACTTTAAAGTCTGGAATAAAGACTCAAATACAAAAAGAAAAAAAACTGTTTTATGATGGTAGAATAACTCAGTCTAGCAATGCATCAAGTGCAACCTGGAAAATTATTAAATCAGAAATTAATAGAGAAGCCCATGTAAATAGCAACATAAATTTAATGCAAGATGGCAAACTGATTACGGATCCACTTGCTGTTAGTAATATTTTTAATAACTATTTTATCAATGCTGTGGAAGATTCGAAACTCCAAAATATTAATCATCCAAATATTTCAAATCACAAAAGTTTTCATTGAATTTTAGGTTCAAACAGATTGATGAATTAACTTTAGAAAAAACAGTTATGGGTTTTGAAAATAAGTTATCCACTGGTATTGATGACCTCCCAATCACAATAATCAAGCAAACTTTTCCACTAATTTCCAAACCTCTTTTACACATTATAAATTCATCACTAATATCAGGATTTTTCCCTTGTAAACTAAAGATTGCAAAAGTAATACCGTTATTTAAAAAAGGAAACTTGGATGACCCTGCAAGTTACCGACCGATATCTTTATTACCAGTATTCTCAAAAATTCTTGAAAAAGTTGTATATGACCAATTATTACATTATTTAGAAGAAAATAAATTACTAGATGATGAACAACATGGTTTCCGACCAGGAAAATCCACAATAACTGCAGGTATAAATTTTATTGAATCAATAATTAACGCTTTCAACAAAAATGAAAAAATTATCGGAATTTTCCTTGATTATTCAAAAGCATTTGACAGTGTATCACATATTAAATTGCTAAATATTTTAAAAGACCTTAATATTAAGAATAAAGAGTACGTATGGTTCAGATCATACCTAAGTAATAGACAACAGTGTATACAGGTCCACCATGAATTTTCTTATCCTAATAGTAAATATAAATATTTTCAAAACCTAATCTCTAATTTTCAAACTATTAAACGAGGCGTCCCTCAAGGGTCATTATTGGGCCCTTTATTATTTTTATGTTACATAAATGGGTTACCAAATTTGGTGGAGGCAGGAGGCTCTATGTGCCTCTATGCTGACGATGCCAATATCACAATATCAGATACAAAGATGGCATTGAATTAAAATCTTTTCTAAGTCTTCTATCAGTTAAAGAATTTTCAAACAGCAAATATCTTACATTAAACTTAAATAAATCAAATTTTATATCCTTTTGTACTAAACAAACCAGATCTAATTTAGAACCAGAAATCTTTCTAGAAAATTCAAAATTGCAACAAGTTGAAAATACTAAACTTCTTGGATTAATACTAGACCAAAATTTGTGTTGGGATGAGCACGTTAATTATGTAGTTAAAAAAATGTCTTCTGGATTATATGCTTTACGTCAAATGTCTAAAATTTGTAATATTAATGCATTAAAAACTATTTATTACTCTTTAATAAATTCACACATGTCTTATGGCATAGCTATTTATGGAGCTACTACAAAGAAAAACTTGGACAGAATTCTTCTACAGCAAAAAAGAGCATTGAGAATAATTTTTAATATTAAAAAGAATCAATCCGCTAAACCTCTTTTTTCTCAACTAGGAATTTTGACAGTATATGACCTATATATTTAGGAAACAGTATTATATGTTAAAAAAATGAATATTTCAACCAAAAATCCCAATAATCATAATTACAATACTAGAAATAATAGATATGTTGAAAATCACAAACTAAAAT
The DNA here is from genome assembly GCA_963675035.1 of Allygus modestus. Classification (NCBI taxonomy): domain Eukaryota; kingdom Metazoa; phylum Arthropoda; class Insecta; order Hemiptera; family Cicadellidae; genus Allygus; species Allygus modestus. Next base: position 16,576,032 of record OY776112.1, read on the forward strand.
TTTTTGAAAAGAAGACTTGTTTCATGGGCAAACAATTTTTATTTCATTTACCAAAAGATATTTTTGAGGAACAAAATTTAGAAAAATTTAAAAGACTTTTAAAAAATTACCTACTAACTTTAAACTTATACTCTTTTGAAGATTTTTGTTGTTGTTGAATAATTATCACTAATTTTTCTTGTACTCTAGATTTTAATTGTTTTGCTAGTATTAATTGTTTTTGTTCTCTTTTTGTTTTTGTTCTCTTTTTATCATTAATTATATAAACAATTATTAGAGCAGGCCTCGTGAAGAGATTCTTTTGTATTTCTTTAGAATTATAATTTGTGCCATGAAGTATATTGTGACGCTATTCAATGTACAATATGTATATTGGTGAATAAAGATATATTTGAATTTGAATTTGAATTTGAATTTGAATCTTTATATCTCTGCACTGGTCTATTGGCCTATGGTGATGCAGTTAAATTTGTTTGTTTAAATGTAAATTTGTATCACTACTGCATAGTTGTTCCTGTAGAGGTTCACCTCTTGTTTTGCTTGACACTTGCTACACACAGGTCCAAAGCCCATGTGGACGGGCAAAGTACAGGGGAAAAGGGGCCATCAACTCTTTTTGGATAAAAAGTTGGTCATATTTCTTTGCAGTATTAAAGGAGATAAGTTACTTCAATGATAAGGACCCTTAACACCTGGCACATAACACAACTTAGTGGAGTACTCTATTATACTATCGAGTATCGAGTTCTTTGTCTCATACCGCAAGTGATGAGCTCCTCCTTCTTCTTCTTCGCCCAGATGTCGTGCGAGTTCTCCGCCAGTCTCTCAGCCATGTTCTGCATCTCTCTACTGAGCGTCAGGTTAGCCATGTCTATGGGGTTGGGATGGTAGTTGAACGGAGAAGCATCGGCTCCCTGCACACGCAACACTTACAGCTTTGTGAGTAAGTGTATAGTTTATTTGCAAGTCGATAAGACCCTTGTTTGTTTTTTTGTCTCAGTAGTACATCAAGTATGTTGTAGTAGTTTGGGTGAAACCCACCTGAAATTAGTGAAGCACACAAAGTAAGAAACATTCAATGTCATTCGGCAATTCTGGGTACTGTGAGTTTTTAAACAGGATGTACATTTCACACCCTTAAGTACAACTTCATCACCAGCTTATTTGACAGGTTAAAATTGGGGTTATTTACAGATGGTGCCCTTGAATCTTGTCAAGTAAAAGACCAATAAAATGTTAACAAAATTCAGTCTGTCATGAAAAGACCCACATAAAATGGTCTTATGTAAAAAAATCGTATAATGATGTAAATAACAGCTGAGATTTTACTTCAATTGTTGTTATAAATCATTCAATTTTATCATTCACTTCCACTCGAAAACAGCTCTGGCCACCGCAATTTGCTATGTTGTCGCATGCCAAGCCTGACCTGCACAAGCGATTTTTTTATTTATATTTATTTATATTTTTTATTTTTTATTTTGGTCCCCCATCAACTGTATCAAAATAATCACACAAAAGTCAGCTTTAAAAAAAATGATTAAGTAACCAGCTGTGATTTTAAATGCAGCTGGATAGGAATAGGCATGCAAACAAACAAATGAGAGTGGAAAGGGTTAAGAATGTATTTATCTTTTACTCAACTAGATTCTGGACCACCATGAATATGAATTTTCACTTTGCAAATAAGGTAATAATACAATAGTACTAAAGGCTGCGAAAATTATGATATGTAAACACAAAAAGAAAAACTATAAATACACTGAATTGATGAAAGTTGGTGAATGTATCTTTCTTAATAAGTTAAAGCAATTCCAGCTTGGCTTCGAAAGTATAGTGGAGTATAGTACAGCCCACCAAACGTAAGTTGGCACTCGAGTTTGACGAGCTGAGGTGACAGACAAAGGGCGAGGGGAGGGTGGGGGTACACGTATAAATTATTTCGGAATACATTGACCCTCGCACCTCTGGTGACTTAGGAGGATGATGGCCACTACTGTTCACACCCCGGTAGTTGATGTTTTCAGAACGACGAATACAGGTTTTTTACCTAGTAGCAAAGTGCCAGCTTACATTTGGCTGGCTGTACACTTTTTTTTTAGACAAATTCTCAAGTCACAACTAAAACTATAACAAGATCGGTAGTTCTCCAGAGTTTAAACAGATCTTTGAACACCATAACTCATCTTGGAGGAATATTTGTCAATACAATGTAAATACTGTTTGTAGAGGTGCTCCTGAAAGTTATACCTTAACTAAGACCTTCTTAGTGGTAACATTTCCTTATGTGCAGGATACACTGATACCCCAACAACTTCCTGTAGAAAATAATCTATGATAACATGACTCACTATTGGTTTGGAAGCCGCAAATACTTCCTGCAATAATTATATTGGAAAAAGCAATGGTAATCCATCCAACGGTGGCTAACTACTCTATGTCCTTAAGGAGACTATTTAAAGTCCAAGGTTTACTAATTTCTGGCAAGTGTCATTCAAAATATGGTAATAGTACAATCTGCTTTAAGAAATTTAATCTATATTAAATGGGAAAGTTGATGTTGCACAATATGAATTATATCAGGTATTTTTGTTGGGCAAGTAGACCTTGAGCTTCATGCTAGTGTCTGATTTGTAATGACAACTCGCTTTTGGCTTACAGTCGACTTCCTCTAATCCGGACACCCCGGGACCGGACACCTGTCCGGATTAAAAAAATTCCGGATCATCCGGCGGTTTTTTACTTACATAAATTACAACCCGTAATAGTGAATCTATAATCATAAATCACATTTTAAGACAATTATAAGTGTACGGTACTTACCGAAACATTACGGGGCATTGCTACTAACTCGTATCCTCATTTTTTGTGACATCGATAAAAAGAAACTTGACACCAGACAATAGGAAAGAACACGAATCAAACGCAATCGTAAGCCAAACTGAGGATATTTGTTTCCATGTAGGCCGGAAATAAACAGACACGCTCAATCCTGTCGTTTTCGGCCGTGGGAAACCCGGCGCGTGCTCATGACTCATTTCCAAGAAGTAGTCCGGACCATCCGGCGTCCGAACCATCAGAGTCCGAATGAGAGGGAGTCGACTGTAGAAGAATTTGGTCTTGTGATACCCTACACAACTACACCACTACTATAAGTTTATTAAAATTAATTATACAACCTTATACAAATTACTCATGAAAACTGAATTTTAATTAACTATACTCACAGATACAAATTTCAAATAAAAAGTACACAGGCTAATTTACATAGCTGCTGTTATTACAACTGCTTTAAAAACTGTGCAGAATTTATAATTTCTGCAGCATGTTGTCAAGCCTTATTTATTCAGTAGGAGTCTGCAATGCATCGAAATGCTTCAACATGTCAATTTGATTTAATGTTTCAAATCGTCAAATACAGAATTTTCCAAATAGGATTATGTCCCATACATTGGTATGTTTAGATAGGCTAAAATAAAAAAAGTAATCAAATACTTCAATGAATTTGCCAAGGAAAAAGAGGAAATCAAATACAAAATTGAAGAGCATAAAAATTGTGAGGTGTTTTTATGTACGCCTCATGCCTATTGCCTAATGCCTATTGGAAGCATTGTGAAAAGTAGGCCTGGTTACCTCTACACCACTTATGCATTTTTAACTTTAACTTAGTCAACATACATTTTAAATGTACATTCATAAACAATTTCTGTTAGGTTTTGTACGTTAAAAATTACTATTTTGCTCAACATTGTTGATAAAAATAGTAAGGCTACACCAACTAAAACTTGCTGAAAATGAGTTATATTATTAAAATTCCTTAGCCCTTGAATTTTATAATTTGGTGTTACAATACGGTAAGTTAAAGGTAATCCCAAAAGGATTTTAAAATCATCCAGCGCTGTGCATCTAATCGTTTTGCATCGAGTTTAATTAAATGTGTTTAACTTGCTCAGACGCACAAAAAAAACAAATTTGAAGCATCACATACAGTTACCTCACTCAAACGCTAAGACTTCATTAATTTAATAATGAAAGCTCGTTTCAGTATAGATATGACACACATCTGTGTGTTTCCTAATGCTTCTATAAGTTAAAATGTCACTTAGGGAGTACACCTTTCTTGCCTAGAAGTTCCTCTTTCAAGCAATACCTTTATATGTGTAAATATTTTGTTGTTAATTGCAGTATATGTATGAGAAAATATGTACAACACTATATCATTCACTAAAAGAGTGACACATTTTACTACGAGAGTTAATGTTTCTACCCTAAAAGTATCAATTTCAAGCTCAAAACCTTAATAAATGTAAATATGTGGTTGTTAATTGATTAAATTAAAACTACACATTTATAAGAAGTATGTACAACAGTATAGAGTTCTAATAAAATGTAGTTGTTTATTTATTTAAGAGAATTTACTATGTTATAAGATATCTTACCTTAGCAATCTAATAAATTTAATTAGTCTTTTAAATTCTAGATTTCGGTACCCGTAGGACCATCATCCAACTATGACAATGGGTCAACAAGCTAATATTTACAATACAGTAGGGGTGTGCGAGTACTCGAAACTTCAAGTTTTCAGCCGAGTGTTTCAATACTCGGTCTCTACTCAAAGTTTTGAAAAATAGTCGAAAGTTCGAGCGAGTATTTCCTGCCGATTTCTGGACGATCGCTAACGATTGCGACCAACCAGATCGAGTAGTAACGACTGCTAAAGGCGATCGCATCACGTAAAATCGGCCGAAAAACAAAATTAGAATCGGCCGAAATGACGATTAGAAACATGAATTGGTCTTAAAGAACAACCGAACGTGAGTAAATGACGATTGGACTGCGTAATTTCGGCCGTAAATTTTTACAGAAAACATAATATCAAATTTTGACTGGATCAGGTAATAAAGGCCGAAAATGACGATGGTATTCAACCGGACCGTGATTTATCGGCCAGAAACGAATGTCAAACCGTGTTTTTTTGTCAATACATAATCCAGTTTGATTGTACTGTACACAAATTTGTATTACTACTAATGTGTTAGTTAGAAAGAATGTTTAGATTATCACATCTGGAGTGGATCCAAACCCCATTACACTATTTGAAACTACCAACTAATGGCAAATACTCGCTCGAAACTCTAGAATAATTGGCACTACTTAACTCGATTAAAAAATCCCCACTCTCACACCACTACAATATAGTTGTATCAACCAACTGAGGTGTAAAATAAGTGATGAAATCAAACACTATAAGATATAATCTCAAATCTCAGAGTGTGTGCCTGTATGTGTGTGGTTTAAGGTTTGGTCCAGGTTTTAGGTTAGGAATAATAGAAGATTGAAAAGACAATTTTTTAAATTTATCTTTTCATGTGTGTGAAGAATGCGTACTTTATAGTTTTATAAATTTGTAGTTTAAAATTCATTGTTGGTGATGGAGAGTTTATGTAATTTAAGAAATGATTGCGGACATTTCCCATCACTCATTAGTAAAACCGTTTAACGATGTTTTGGGATCTGAAATCTGATCCTGTCTTCAGGTGGAAAGGAAAACAGGATCCTTTCCCCCTGAAGACGAGATCAGATTCCAGATCCCGAAACGTTGTGAAACTTTGTGTTTACTAATAAGTGATGGGAAATGTCTTCAATAATTTATTAAATAACAGTTTTACAAAAGCACGGCAAAATACTTTTGATAAATACTCAATATACATTTTAGCTTGAATAACCCTAGTCCTACCTAATAACGATCCTGTGGTCATTGAATCTAGATTGTAAAGGACTAGTTGAATTTATTAGATCGCTAAGGTAAGATTTCTTACAATATAATTATATCAAGCAATGAGGCTTAAATAATTGAGGATTGACTAAATCAAACAGTTCACTACACACAAAAAGTCAAAAATTTAAAATCTGCTAATCTATTTATAAGTTTCAACGATATTGGCCTAAGAACTCACTTTAACAGTGGATTTCAATTGATGTAGAGGTTAAACAATATGTTGAGAGAATATTAAGTAGAAGCATATTCACTGTGAATCGTAACATTAGTGCTTCCAAGATAACAGGCTTCAAACTTAACTGATAATTCAAAAGGAAACCAAAAAAGATGGTTTGAGCTTTACTTTAACTGTTGAGGGTGAAAACTGATAAAATACAAAATATACGATTCATTTCTATGAAGACGGTCAGCTTAAATATTGTAAATATTGTAAACGAATTCTGGTTTGGCTCATGAACTATGGTAAATATCAGTGTAAAATCGTTTACAAGTTATGGTGAGATTTTATCAAGTGATAAATAACAAATGAAAGTTTTAACGAGGTATTCATACGAGGAAAATAGATGACAGGAATCATCAGACTTTCAATAAAACTTATAAAGTCAAAAGTTGTGTAATGTGGTGAAATTCAGAAAAAAATTTAGACAAATTTAAGCTTTAGACTGAGTTCTTGGCCCATGCAGTGTAACTAGTCTAGGAAAAAATACATAGTACACGCTAAGATACATACTACATCTTTCAAATTTTACGAAAATCAATAGGAAAATCTAGGGGTTAAATCTAATAGTTCAAAACAATTGAGGAATATTTTAGAGAATGATTTAGTACTTTGTTGTACATATAGGTGTTTAATATGACAGAACAAGAAGATTGTAAACTAGATTAGTATTCTTTATTATTTACATAAAATGTGTTTATTATTTACAGTTAACAGACATTTAAAATAAATCTATTCTTTGGGGTCTACTTGATAAAATTGCCTCTGAACTTCAAAAATATAAAATTAAATAGTCAATATTTATCACTTCTTATGTGTGTGTTTAAAATATTAATACTTAAAAGTTGTATTTTTTAATGTTTTTACTAGCAACACATATTTTGTATTTTTATACTTACTGATATATTCAACCTAAAGCTACAACTATTAAAAAAATCTATTATTACAAATATTACACATCATTTTGTATTAAGTAGCCTATACCCTTTACTTTTCCCTTTTTTAGTTTTCCTCCTGCTTCAGCACAAACTTATTTCAAACTGTAAATAAAAACAAAGACACAATTATTTAAACATTAACAAATATTCAGTTTGTTACCAACAACTTAAACATTTACAGAAGGTAACATTTAGTTTTTTATTTTATTGATTAAAAAAACATTTTTTTTATTAAACCTGATGAAACAAGCTGGTACCATCTTACAAATTCTTAACACTGAGGTTTAGCTTCTACAAAACATTTTTAGGCTATTTTAACTATAACCAGGACAATTTATTACTAAGTTAAAAAACTCGGTTAAATTTTGATAGTTTAAAAACTACCAAAATTAATTTTATGATTTATTCACAGCTCTTCCATAAAAATGAACCAGTAATAAAGTAAAACTTGCAACGTTTACAGCTAACTACTTTTATTCCACATTTATTTATTTCATAGTTAGCTTTACGAGTTTAATATTTCAGACTTTTTTTATAACTCTCACTAAGCTTATAATTATCAACATTTTTTTAAAATCAATCCACAGCTCTTTAGTACAAATTTAACTAATGACAAAAACTTAAGGTTTACAGCTAATTTTATTCCACATTAATTTATTTCCCAGTTATTTACGAGTTTAATACTTCGTTATTTTGGTTTACCTGTAAGAAAAAAACGCCGGCCGCAGCATACCTCGTCCAGTGCGGTATGGAGGCCGGTTAAACGGAGTTAAATCATGCCGCATGACAATAATCGCCGGCCTAGTTGAATTACTTACTAGCATAGCCAGAGATGTAAAACCCGCTGCTAAACTTACAACGTTAGGCTTGGACGGGCGGCGAACAGAGCCGCGGTTGTTGGAGGGGACGTCGATCTCGGAGTGTTCCACCGTCCAGCCGATGGCCAGGAGGGCCTTGAGCGACTCCCGCACCGGCTCCTTGTAACGCTCCTTCTCCTGCGGACAAGGGTGAGAAATACAGTTGATCTTGGACAATTCAAACATTTTCCATTTAAACAGTGTTAAAAAAACTTGGTTAGTTCCAATTTTATTTTGGATAATTCAAACCTTTTTTCATAGGATACATAAAATACCCCCGTCGCAGCAAACCTGCGTACTCAGCGAATTTCCAATGCATAATAATATTTTAATACCACATAAAGCTGGACAGTTAGTTTCATAAACATATATTCACAAATAAGCGATATATACAAATTTAATTATTCTCCGTAAGCATAACATTGGGGATGAGTACATAGGTTTTCTGCAACAAGGAACACAAAATATGGGTTTTCATGAAAATATCAATATAAATCACCTAGGTGAAACCACATTCCAAGTTTCATCAATATACAATCATAAATAAGCGATATATACATTTTGATTTTTCTCCATAAGAATAACATGGGGGATGAGTACGCAGGTTTGCTGCAACAAGGATCACAAAAAATGGTTGTTTTTATAAATATTAATATAACTCAAAAAGGTGAAGCCACATACCAAGTTTTATTAAATTATGTTCGTAACTAAGGGAGACATTACATTTTCTTATCCTCTATAAGAATAACATGGGGGCTGAGTACGCAGGTTTGCTGCTACGGGAATAATCGGTAAAAATTTCTGTTTTGTGCAAATAACAATGGACCACAACCAGATGAAGCCGTATACCAAGTTTCATTAGTAACCGTTCATAAATAAGCGAGATATAAAATTGTTCTTATTCTCCATAAGAATAACATTGGACAACATACTGTGTTTAGCACTTTCAATATCTCTGTAACCATTTGACGTAGAGAAATGATCAAAACACCAAATTGTGTGTTTTTTAAGCTGAATCTAATGGTGAAAACTAAAATTATACTTTTTAAAATATTACACGTAAAAACTTCAAAAAACCCATTTTTGGAGTACAAAACCCCCCCAAAATACCACTTTGGATGGGGCGATCTGTCTGGTTTTCGAACTTAAAGTCATAAATGATGCTTTACACGTTTGTACCAAATGTCATCCAAATCGGACCATTTTTACGAGAGTTATTGCACCCACGGACACACACACACACACATTATATATATATATATATATATATATATACAGTTTCGAACGAATGGTGTTTTTGGGGTCTCGGGACCTCAAAACGAAAAGTTATCATGGTCCCGGGCCTAGGTCTTACCATGCCGACTACGGTAATAGCTTTTTCCCTACAGGGGAAATTCGCTAAAACTGACAACAATACAGTTATCAAAACTATTAGAAATGACCAAAAACAGGTGATGCACAGTTGGCATTAGGCCAGTCTCGGATCTTTATCCCGCTTAGAGGTGTGTCGCGGCAGCTGGAACTGGAACTATTCAGTTCCAAAGCTTAGTAAATGAAAACATGTTACAACTGTTCCAAGTTAAAAATAATTCAGATAGCTACAGCTGTTATTAGAGCTGCAATGATTCGTTCCAAAACAGCTGTAGCGCCCTGCAGATTGAACTAGCTGCAGCTGCAGTTGGTTTTGGAAGCAGGCTCTGTGGAAGTATCTGCAGCAGTTTTGTGTATCTGCTTAAAACATCTCAAATCCTATAGGTTACTTTCAAGGTACCCACCCCTCACCCCACTTGCAAACTATCAACTTTGTTTAGCAGTTGTGTGTAAATTTTCACTCCCGTCAAAAAGTGCAAATTGTTCAGCAAATTGTTCAACAAACTGTTTCTTTCGTGATACATTTTTCCTGGAAATGGGAATTATAAAGTTTATGGGCCTCATTTAAGAAACTTGTTTAGACCTAATTACATTTTTTGGATATTTTAAATTTGTTTAATGGTTCCTTGAGATTTGAACAATCCCAGTTCCACAGCAAGTCGTCCTTCAACAAGTTCTACAAGTTGTCCTTAATACCGGTCAGTCAGTTTGGAGTTCATAAGGGAGTGTAATGAATGCCTCAAAAACAACGCTGATTAAAAATTCTCATGGCTTAAGGCCATATACGCTAACAGTTCTGATCAAAAAGTTCTAGTTGCTTCGGCACATATTTATTTATGTATTAAAAGCGTAAAGCAGGTCTTTATCGGGTACTTTGGTATTATACGGATGCCACTATTTTTGGAGGTTAATTTTTACCGGATACAAAGGATAACTACATAATTCGAAAAAACGTACTTTTATTGACTTACTGTAAAAATTTTACATCATTCTGATGAGCGGTCTTTGTGTTGTGCCTCCCAAAAGGCATAGGATCGTGTTGAATGCGTCGCCGCCGCTAGCAGCCACACCCGATCGCCACATGTATTCCGCCAAATATACAGCGCGCTGCGGCAGTTATATTAGGATGGGTTATCATAAAAATACGTACGGTTTCCTCTTCATTTCGAGGTAAATCCCACACCAAAAGAACGTCACTCATTATGAAAAAAAATGTAACGTAGTGCACGGCAATAAATCACTCATGACACTGACCCAGATACAGGCGGTGACAGGTGATGCGCGCGCTCCGGTCAACGACCTGACCTTGGCCTATTTGGAGGGGGTTTGGCGGCCGGAAGTATGACTCATAACATAAGGTATCATTCGATTTTTAACGAAACAAGGAAAGTCCTACAATCATTTTTATGATAACCCATCCTAACATAACTGCCGCAGCGCGCTGTATAAGGGTGGCATCCGTATAATACCAAAGTACCCTTTATCGCTTGAAGGAAAATATTTTCCGGACGACAGCCACTTGAGAGTGTGGTTAATTTTGCAAAAGCGATAAAGAATCTTAAATTACATACACAAATTTTCCTAAAACTGCAATTTTGGCTACTCTCACTAAATACAAATTGACTTTTATGTTATCCATTTTGGTTGACATCCCAAGAATTAGGTGATAAACCCCGAGTCAGATAAGCTTAGTCCAAAGTAACAATCAATCAGCTATTGCTTCCCTCAGCGAGCAGTAAAGTAAGGCGCAGTGTCTGTTTTATGATGTGTTTTTACATCGTAAAGAAACACTTTAGTACAGCTGAAGGAAAATAGATGGTACGCATGCGTAAGAGTTAGAGGTAGCTTATGTTGGGCAAGTGAATATCTAATGAGGCTGCAACATGAGGGGGGGGGGAGAAGAGTGAGACAGGATGTCCACTATGTCCCCACTTTGATACTTCAATTATGTCTAATCTAATTCTAGTACAAGATTCCCCCGTGATAAAAGTGCATCTCATTATTCTTTGTCTAAGCGCACACTACATTCTGCGAACAACTTATATATTAACTTACATGTACAACTGCATATCTGTATATTCCCAAAGAAAATACTGTTACTCCACTAAACCTCAAGAAACCAAATACGAGTTCGCACGCAGCAAGCTGACGTGAGGGAAGTGAATTTCCACATAAAAACTTGTAAAACTCAAAATAAGTGTTAAAACATACATTTGTCCAATTTTTATTGAAATCTGAAAACATTAATTTTTTTGGCCATTCTGATCTTCCTGGTTTCATTTACTTGCAAAGCTGAGAATGCAATTTTACCCAATATAAGGTTAGGAGGAGGTCCAGAAAGGCTTGAAAGTAGGCGTGAGGTTGCTGGGGATGATAAAAGTACTCTAACAAAGGAATAACAGGCTTTTCTCTTGTAAAACCCCCATAAGACAACGTACTGTGTTTAGTCGATACACATTTTCTTTAATAACTCGGTAAATATTTATGCTAGAATAACAAGAGAGGGCTTAAAACTTTCGCCTCTCTAATTCCCATCTTTTTACATGCATATATTTTACATCCGGGACTTTTCTGACCCTTTTTGGGCCCGAAAACTCGAAATTTGAAAGATTAATCCCAAAAAAAGGGGTTTAGAGTTTTCTGATTGTTTTGCCCAACGAACTTGTCCAACTGATTACAGAAAGGAACGTCCCTACCAAATTTGAAGTAAATCGGACAAAAATTGCGACCGCTAGAGTGCAAACACATATATATATATATATATATATATATATATATATGTCTATATATATATATATATATAAAATTTTGAACGACCCCCCAAAACGTGTTCAGGGGGTCACATTAGGAACTTCTATGGTGGTCCCGGGCTTAAGTTTCACCGTGCGGGTCATGCTAATAGTTCACTTTCCAAAGGAAATTCACTAATAACCGGCTCAGCTCAAAATTGTAATGAGACCTCCGGTTTTTTGAGAATGTTCAAAACACCAAGATGAACTCACGTAGTCGTTTAGCATATGGTAGGGTTTGAGGCGAGGGTGAGTCCTCTGGGAGTCAGACCAGGCTTCCCCGTAGTTCCAGCCGTTCTCGAACTTCCGGCTGGCCCAGGCATCGTGATAATGCTCCGAAAACTTCTGCACTATCTGATTAAGGTCGTTGTTCAACACCACACTAAAACAAAACAAGCTTGTTTTGTACCTTAACAACAGAGGATTTTATTAAGTAGACATACAAACGCTTGTGTTAATCGTCTATATTTAAGTTTAAATCCCATCTTTCTATATTTTATCTTGTTAATAATTAGTCGACATGAAAGGTTTTTTAAGGGAGAGATCTAGAGAACTATTAGAACAATTTTTATGCTCGTCATCCAAATTAACAGAGGCTGAATTAGATTCAAAGAAATCTCTTATAATTTACATCCGTTCTCAGGACTGTCCCACAGGCTTTTTAAGGTTCGATGTAATTGTTATGGAAGAAAATGAGACAACTGGAGGGTTATGATAAGGTGTTGATATATCAACAAAAGACAGCGTCCAAACAGTAAGAGCAGATGTTACATTGATTTTATATATAAACTTTCTACTGGAATGACATCACAGAATGCATAATACATTTAGAAAGTGTTGTAAATTCAGAAGCATGAGAAGAACATTTGCTCCAAGTTCAAGAAGTGATACGAGTCATATAAAATAACACTATAACATGGAAATGAAGAGGTAAAAAGTTTACTTAAAACCTTTCATGATTTATATTGTCTTATTTTAACCACATTAAAAAAGTCAAGTTGATAACCTTGTACAGTGATGAATGTGGCACATTAACAGCCAAAGCTAACTGAATGTTACTAATATCACCGTAGCAAAAAATAACATTTGAGTCAATACATTTAAAACTGCAGAAATAGTGTCTAGTGTCTGGCATTCTGAAAACCCTTAAAATCTGAGCAGAAACCACAGATGTTTTTATATTATCTGACATTTTACAATAATACATACACTGTAGTGTCAATCGGCTGAGGGTTGTAAGGTCCATCAGTGGACTCAGCCGAGGCGGTCTTGCCTCCTCCATAGTATTCCTCGTCATAGTTCTTAGACAGAGAGTAGTCGGGAGGCAGAGCGCATCCGATGGCAGTCAGGCAGGGCAGAGCTTTGCCGAATAACTCCGGGTCATAGTCCTGGAACAAAATGTAGAAATTCAGATGGAAATATCCAAGCATTAAGTGTTTTGGATGGCTGTATATCCACAACTGATAAGGCCAACTAAGTTGATGCACTGTGCTGAGATCATCAATTTTTAATCAATCAATCCGTGCTGACTTACTGGCTGAATTGTACACCTCTTACGGTCTACCGGGAGATCGAAACAAACTCAGCTGTTCTGAGTGAATGCCAAAGAGCCAGTAACCCTTCTCACTCTATTTGAAAATTAAAACATGACCAGACAATACATATTGACATTCATCTAATTAGATTAGGCTAACTACCCTAGGATTATAATTTATATTGATTCATCCCCCTTCGTCTGAAAATCCTAGTGATAGAGTTGTAAATTACATATAGGGTTGCCTAGGTGGATTTCTAGGAATAAATTATGAAGTAACCATAGACGAAGGCCACTGCGGTTTCTATTTCCAAAGCGTTGACACTAGTCGACATCAATAGTTTCTCTTACAGACTCGAACCTTTGGTTATATCGCGATATACAGTTGAGAGTTGAATAATATTGGCTACCAGTAGAGACAAATCATTAATTAGATTCCTGAAGACCTAATCTATTCATTTTCAATTTATCCAATCTCGATTAATTAGGAAAAAGTGGCAACCTTGAATACACTCCAGAATGAGTCGCTTATTTTCATGTAGGTAGTTAGCATGTAGATGTTAAAATCCCCGACATAAAGCTGGCTAGTGGCGCTTACTAGATAATGGGCACGATCAGTCCTCAGGGTGTCATACCCAAGTAAGCCATGCTGCAGTTCTTGCAGTTTCATACAATATAGTACCAGGTACTTACTCCTTTCAATTTCAGATACCCAACGACTATAACAAATATAGCAAGTTTAAAGTTGAGAAAAACTGATGTCTTTTGGACCGTTTCTGGTACTTGTCACTACAGTTTAGGCAAACTAATCATTAACAAATTCAAAAGATAAAAACTCAAATTGGGGCAAAATTTGTGGTAGTTAAAAATAGGGCAGAGAGGAAGAGCGCAGTTGGATTATTTTAGACAAATAATTACAAAAGTTTTACAATGGGAATAACCTCCTTAAACAGAGTTTCCTTTTAAAGGGGATTGAATAAGTACTAACCATTTTGGAGAGGGAATCAAAGATGTTGCTGAAGAGCATCATGGTGAGTCTCTTCTCCTCATCGCTAGAGGCTCCGTACAGTCCCTGACCCCCAGTGGAGCCGTAATACTTGGCACACCTGTCGTAGTGCAGGGTCAGCAACTGGAACAACAATACTGGACTGGCAACACAAGTAACAATCAAAGATGTTGCTGAAGAGCATCATGGTGAGTCTCTTCTCCTCATCGCTAGAGGCTCCGTACAGTCCCTGACCCCCAGTGGAGCCGTAATACTTGGCACACCTGTCGTAGTGCAGGGTCAGCAACTGGAACAACAATACTGGACTGGCAACACAAGTAACAATCAAAGATGTTGCTGAAGAGCATCATGGTGAGTCTCTTCTCCTCATCGCTAGAGGCTCCGTACAGTCCCTGACCCCCAGTGGAGCCGTAATACTTGGCACACCTGTCGTAGTGCAGGGTCAGCAACTGGAACAACAATACTGGACTGGCAACACAAGTAACAATCAAAGATGTTGCTGAAGAGCATCATGGTGAGTCTCTTCTCCTCATCGCTAGAGGCTCCGTACAGTCCCTGACCCCCAGTGGAGCCGTAGTACTTGGCACACCTGTCGTAGTGCAGGGTCAGCAACTGGAACAACAATAATGGACTGGCAACACAAGTAACAATCAAAGATGTTGCTGAAGAGCATCATGGTGAGTCTCTTCTCCTCATCGCTAGAGGCTCCGTACAGTCCCTGACCCCCAGTGGAGCCGTAGTACTTGGCACACCTGTCGTAGTGCAGGGTCAGCAACTGGAACAACAATACTGGACTGGCAACACAAGTAACAATCAAAGATGTTGCTGAAGAGCATCATGGTGAGTCTCTTCTCCTCATCGCTAGAGGCTCCGTACAGTCCCTGACCCCCAGTGGAGCCGTAGTACTTGGCACACCTGTCGTAGTGCAGGGTCAGCAACTGGAACAACAATACTGGACTGGCAACACAAGTAAAAATCAAAGATGTTGCTGAAGAGCATCATGGTGAGTCTCTTCTCTTCATCGCTAGAGGCAATGTACAGTCCCTGACCCCGGTGGAGCCGTAATACTTGGCACACCTGTCGTAGTGCAGGGTCAGCAACTGGATCAACAATACTGGACTGGCAACACAACTTATACTCAAATAAGTTAGTGGAGGTTCATAATAAAGAAGTATTTAAATGGAAAAAGATAATTTTTTCTGTGAGTACTCAAATTGCTCATTTTCTCTTGATAAACTCCATCTAGAATAACCATTCGTTTAGAATAGAATATTTTATTCAGCCAAGCAATATTACACTCTAATACATTGGCATGTCAACAAGAAAGAACTGGCTTGGTTTTTAAATTTCAAAGTCCAAAGCAGTCCATTTTCCTAGTAAGTACTCTTCCAAGGTATAAAATGCCTTTCTTTGAAGGAAACCCTCAAGTTTAAACTTGAAATCTTGTCTGAGGGCTTGAGGAGTCCTGTACATTTTGGATGCCATAATCAACAGACCCTTAGGTCTGTTAAAGACTGCTGTAGCTAAGAATATTTTTGTTGTTTAGGAGGATTGAATAGCAGTTCTATAGTGTAATTGACATCAACTATAACCATTTTCTGAGTCATTGGCATAGTGGTCGAGATGAAAGACTGGATTACTGGATTACAGGGGGCATTTCGTAGAATCTTACTAGTACTGGCAAGATCATTAGTTTAACTAGCACTGTAATGGCTTATCACTATCTTTGTTGGAGGCCTATATGGAGGGGAAAAGAAAGAGTAGGCCGCGGACCTCTTAAAATACAAAAAATTCATGGCAAGAGATGACGTTTAATACAAATATAAAAAAAATACCAAATTTTATATATTGAAAGTTTAAGTAAGCAAAAGCATAACAAATTAATAAATGTGATAGTTACAAATATTTTTTCTATTATTATTACTGAGCTATAAGACCAAAAAAAGACACTGGTCTCGTTTCTTGACAGTGTCTAGTTATGATTTAAATAAATAACGAGTTCACACGAAGCACGCTGACGTAAGGGAAGTGAATTTCCACATAAAAACTTGTAAAACTCAAAAACAGTGTATAAACATACATATATTCAAATTTTTATTGAAATCTGAAAAAACTGATTTTTTGGCTGTTCTGATGCTCCTGGTTTCATTTACCTGCAAAGATGGGAATACAATTTTGCGCATTATAATGTTAGGAGAAGGTGCAGGCAGGCTTGAAAGTAGGCGTGAGGTTGCTGGGGATGATAAAAGTACTCTAACAAAGGAATTACAAGCCTTTCTAGTGTAAAACCCCCTAAGACACCATACTGTGTTTAGTCGAAACACATTTTCTTTAATAATTCGGTAAATATTTATGCTAGAATGACGAGAGTGGGCTTAAAACTTTTGCCTCACTAATTTCCATCTTTTTACATGCATTAATTTTGCATCCGGGGCTTTTCTGACCCTTTTTGGGCCAAAAAACTCAAAATTTGAAATATTAATCCCCAAAAAAGGGGTTTAGAGTTTTCCGATTGTTTTGGCCATCGAACTTGTCCAACTGATTACAGAAAGGAACGTCCCTACCAAATTTGAAGTAAATCAGACAAAAAATGCGACCGCTAGAGTGCAAACACACACATATATATATGTGTGTATATATATATATAAAATTTGGAACGACCCCCCAAAACGTGTTCAGGGGGTCACGTTAGGAACTTCTATGGTGGTCCCGGGCTTAAGTTTCACCGTGCGGGTCATGCTAATAGTTCACTTTCCATAGGAAATTCACTAACAATTCATTATGTCAAACAGTGGATCAAAGACAAAATATTTTCAAACCAAAGTTGTTACCTACCCTCAGTGCGACGGTGGTGTATTCTGACAGTTTGGACACATCTACGGTCAGCTTCCGCAACAGCTTCAACAGCATGCTTGGCTGCATTTGGCTGAAACAAACATCAACAGTTTAGTTACTTGGACCAAGCAGTTTAAACCCAAGTTAGATTTACTCTGTTGTATACTGAAACTGACTTTAAATCACCTGCTTTAACTTTGTCATTTAACTTATGAAATGACAATTAAAACAAAACAGGAATATAATCAATGTCTTACAGAGCATTTGTTTAGGTCCAGAAACAAAACATTGCTTTATATTTTTTTCTTGTTGGGCATAGCTATAAAAAAACAACATAAGTCATACTAAAGAAATCAGAAAACTTAATTGTTTATGAGTGACAGTAAATTTTGGGCACTGCGACAGTTATGATATTGATGAATTATGTGAATAATAAACCTAGCCTAACTGCCTCATTGTGTTTTACAGGTGGGAGGTTCGCTGTAGTGTAGAAGAACCTTAACCCTTTTAGTGCCAGTTGAGAAATAAAAAGTTCCCATTCAAAAGTATCAGGTATTTTCTCAGAGGTCTGTCTTAAAATTGCCAAACTAATTCTGGTGATTTTGAGATAAAAATATTGTAAAAATTGATGACTGATGTATTGACAAAAATTCATGATTGAAATACTGAATCTCCATACTTTCGAAATCCTGATTTTTTTTTGGTTAGAAGTTAAAAGTATCTAAATTGTTTCTAGACGTTCGGTTAGTGTACATTAGTGTTGAAATTTTATGCATGTTTTTGTTGGGAATTCCCAAACATCCCAAAAACATCCAGTTCCCTACAATGTTGTCACTGAAATAGTGAAAAAGCTAAGCTTAGGCGTAATTTAGGGGGAGCAATAAGGCAGTTGCCCCCTCCCCCCAACATTTGTAGAACAAATTGTAATATATGAGAAGTCACATTAATCACGAGCACGACCCTTTTGTCCTGCTTCTCAATTTAAATACTTAAATGACACATATGATGCTCAGGGCAGTTTTTTTTTTCATGGCTCACACTTTTATTTGGTTAATAACTTCCCTGCCCAAAAAAGTTAATTTTCCCTAACTTTCCTTATCCAAAAATGTTATTTTCTGACTCTTGAACTACTTGCGTACTTTATTTACAATAGGTAAAGAAACAAAAATATTTCATCTCCACCTTTCCCATAGCCATTCAACGCTTTCCAGTTGTTTTTTTAACGTTTGCAGTCTGTTGCTGCCAAGACATTTATTTCCTTAACAGTTATGGTTCACTTCCTCTTTGTTGCACCATAAAAATATATTTATCAACAATCAAATAAATTTTGATTTTTGCACCGTATTGCTTTGCTTTTACAGTTAAACTAAAAACTTCCCTGACTTGTAAAGAAATTTCCCCTGACTTTCCCCGACCTATTTAAAATTCCCTGACTTTCCCCGACCTATTTAAAATTCCCTTACTTTCCCCAACATTTTTAAAATTCTCTGACTTACCCAAAATTTGCCAAACTCCCTGACTTTCCCCAACCTTTTTCAAACCCCCTGACTTTCCCGAATCCCAAGAAATAATGGCTACCTAGTGAGCGCCACCAGGAAGTCTGACACGGCCTCGCGCTGGCCCTTGGTCAGCATGCGGTTCTTGGACAGGCGGTAGACGGTGTGCAGCGTGGCATCCAGCAGGTTGGCGTAGTTATCCGCCTCATTGTAGAACTTGGAGTGGGAGATGAGGAGTGGTAGCACCGAGTTGCCGATGTACCGGTTCATGGAGAGAGCCATGTCAGACTCCAGCCCGTCGTTCTGCCACAGACAACAGTTCATAGTGAATTGTTAATAGAAACATGCACGTATTGGAGGGAATTATTAACAATACTCTAAAATGACCATCTCTCCACTAAATATTGTAGAGGGAATTGATAGTAAACTTTTAACGGAGTAACACTTTTTGGAGTACATTTTTAACGGAGACATAGACGTTTTGGGAAGAATTGTTAATGTAGATATGGACGTATCGGATTGTTAATTGAGATATGGACGTTCTGGAGTGAACTTTAATGGAGACATGGATGTTTTGGAGGGAATTGTTAATAGAGACATGGGCGTTTTCATTCAGGTGAATTGTTAATGGAGACATGGACGTTTTAGAGTGAGTTTTTATTTAGATATGGAGGTATTGGATGAACTGTTAATTGAAAAATGGACGTTTTGGAGTGAATTTCTAATGGATACATGGATGTTTTGGAGTGAATTGTTAATTGAGACGTGGACGTTTCAGAGGAAATTTTTAATGAAGTCATGCATGTTTCGGAGGGAATTTTTAATGGAGTCATGGACGTTTTGGTGGGAATTGTTAATGGGAATATGGACGTTTCGTAGAGAATTGTTAATGTAGATATGAACGTTTTCGAGAGAATTATTAATGGAGACATGGTTGTGGAGTGAATTGTTAATGGAATTATGGACGTTTTGGAGTTAATTGTTAATGAAGAGATTAGCATATTGGAGGGAATTGTTAATGGAGACATGGACAATTTTGAGTGAGTTGTCAATGGGGATATGGACATTATGGAGAGAATTGTTAATAGAGACATGGGCATTTTGGTGGGCATTGTTAATAGAGACAAGTACAATTGGAAGGAATTGTTAATATACATTAACGTTTTGGAGAAATGTTAATACAAACAATTTATTAAATATTGGTAAGTATTTTAACTTCAAATTACCTAAAAGTTTGTTTTAAAATTTGACAGAAAAAATACCAAGTACAAATATTTTTCCGATGTACCTGTTGATGGAAAATGCCATGACCACCTCTAGATAGTCGTTCAGCTACAAATAAGGGTCAAGTGTTAATTTACTGATGAAGACATGAATGTGGACACTTCCATGTGTTCTAGGAATGAATCATGAGTGTAACTGTCTTATGCAGTACCTACAAATTTGTTTAAAAATATGATGGTAAAACAATTTTACGTATAAAATATTTATATTTACTCCTCAAAAATTGTTTTTAAACACTAAAACACCAGATATATAATTGTTGTGACACTTTCAAATATTCCATTCCAGTTATACCTACCCTATCAAGCATGGTGGCTGCCCGAAGATCAGGCAGGAAAGCTTCCTCTAATATCTTGAAGAACAACTCCTGAGTCTCGATGCCGTACACTCGCTCCAAGAACAACACGATGCTCTGCTTATGGCCAGGCACCAGACCTGACGGCATGTCACTCTGCAAACCACAGATGTTACAGATTACATTTTTATAATAAACCTTGATGAAACCTAATTCTTTTTCACCCATTGTAAAAGTATATGGAAGTAAAAACAAAAGTGACTAATGATCTTAAAATCCCAGCAACATTTTAGGATAGTGGATAAAGTATTTACATGTATAACAATTCAGAAGTTGCAATCTCCCCCAAAATGTAACATCACATTTAAAAACCAGTTAAAGACAAACTTGTATTGGATTTAATTTTGTTTTCACTGGTATATACTACAGCAGGGGTCTTCAACCTATTTACTCTGAGGGATTAATCGTTGGAGATTAAGCGGGCCAATAATATCCGTAACATCCGGGGGGTATGGAATAACCCCCTAGGAGTAGGAGGGTCCGGGGCCCTCCCCAGAAATTGTTTAAAATATACGTGTTAAATGGTGTTTTTTTTTTAAACATGGCCAAATATGTCACATAATGAATGTCGGAAATTTGAGATCTTTGATGTCATGGTATGCATCACTTTCCCATGTAAATGTGACTTAACTCATATAGAAACAAATTCATGACAGTTAAGTGTGAATTCTCTTAAAATTGAAATTTCTGTACCTCAAGCTTTTTAAAACCAAGTTAACATAATATTTTGAAAATAAACAGCCTTTTATGATTCTTGATGTTTCTTATACTAAAGTCACTAGTGTCACTAGTTATTAGTGTCTTTGAGCTACACATTGAATAAAAATCAAGGGACGATGAAAATGAGGGCAGCAAATTATCTCTGTCGGCAAAGAGTATTTACTAACAACCTAGGAGGCTCTGTACTGCAGTAAACTTAAATGAACAGGGAAGAATAACTGTGTGATTTACCTTTGGTCTCTCTTCGCCGGCTGCAGGATTCTGCAGTGTAAACCTCAGACTCAGGACACCCTGTAGGTCTTCTAGAGGCACCAGAGACCTGAGGATGGCCCGAGCTCTCAGAGACTCATTCTTGCCCTGCGGAGAGTAAACAGTTACAAGGTACCTTGGAACAGGACAAAATTAAAGTTTACAACTAACTGTATTTAGTAAAAGTATTAGATATGGTTCAGTCATATGGTGTTATTTTACAGTTTATTTATTAAAAAAATCTACCATGATGGAGAACAACTGAAACTGCGTTACTGTTTGTTTATTCTGTTGTTTATTCCTTCATACCTTTATACCTTTTGCATTTGTAATAATAGTTATTTCCACAAGCAACATAAGTGAAAGTTGCTCAAGTACCTGAGGCTTGTTCGAATTATATTTGATTCAACAAAACCACTCAGGATTTATATTTTACCCGTTCTATTTGGTTTTGGTTTATTGCAAGTCCAGCACACCATGTAAATTTGAAAAAAAGAATATAAACTAGCATTGGATTGTATTGATGTACAGCAATGTTCGATAGTTTTAGTTTTTATGACAATATTACTTGTTTTCCCAGCTCCGCTGGAAATGCGAAAATGTAGTCATGGCAGTAAAGGACTATTTAATTTAATTTAATTACTCCGCACCTGTGCTATGACAGAGGAGTCAGGAGCGCAGCGGCCCAGCAGGTCCACCAGCGTACAGTAGAACGCCAGGATGGCTGCGCCTGTGTCGATGTAGTCCTCATCCTCATCAGACTCTGGTAGTGGGTGCTCGAACTGCAGTGGCATCGCGGAACCCTCCGCCTCGTCCTTTAGCTTGCGGCGGTCTGCGATGCGCTCCGACATCTGGCGTCAATCACGAATTTGAATCAGAATCGGAATACTTTATTTGCCCAAATAACGGAATCAGAATACTTTATTCACCAAAAGAATGGAGTCAGAATACTTTATTTGTCCAAAGAAAGAAATCAGAATAATTTATTTGCCGAAAGAATGGAATCAGAATACTTAATCAGTCCAAAGAACAGAATCAGAGGATACTTTGTTTGTCCAAAGAGGGCAATCAGAATTCTTTATTTGCTTAGTGAAAGGAGTCGGAATAATTTATTTTCCGAAAGAAAGGAATCAAAATACTTTATTTGCTTAAGGATCGGAATCAGAATACTTTATTTGCCAAAAGAATGGAATCAAGAATACTTTATTTGCCAAAAGAACAGATTCAGATTGTGTTAATTGCCGAAAGAAAGGAATCAGAATACTTAATCGTCCAAAGAAATGAATCATAATACTATAATTGTCTAAAGAAAGGAATCAGAATACTTTATTTGTTGTCCAAGGAAGAAAATCAAAATAATTTATTTGCCCAAAGAATAGAATCAGAATAATTAATTTGCCCACAGAACAGAATTATAAAACTTTATTTCCCCGAAGAACAATATAGTTATATAAAAATTAAATTTGTAGGTGCACTGACTGTTAGCGATACACTGTAAGCGGTGCACTGACTGTAGGGTACACTAAGTAAGTCATTTAATTAAAAATGTATAAACAGAACACAAGGTACTCTCACCGGCTATAATAACTTATTGACATGAAGAAAACAACAGAAGTAGGCTAAATATTAATACTATGAGAATTATTTTTTTAGAATCTAGTTTTTTTTAAGTTTAAGTGGGGTACATGAATTGGTAAGCAGTTCTTGTATGTATGTGGTATTACATGGTTCACACTTTTATTTGGTTAATGATTTCCCTGACAAAATAGGTTAATTTTCCCTGACTCGCGACTCCGAATGCACACTTTTTTTCTAATAGGTTTTGATTTTCACGCTCAAAAGTGCTTTGTGTTTACAATTAAAATCAAAATTTGTCCCTTACTTGTATAAAATAGTAAGCATTTTCCCTGACTTTTGGCGTTTTTCCCTGACTTTCCCTGACATTTTTCAAATTTCCTAACTTTCCAGAAAGTGTGAACCATATATTAAGATACATATATATGCATTGGAAATTCGCTGAGTATACAGGTTTGCTGCTAAGGGGGTATTTTCTGTTCCATTGGTTGAAGTGCTGTTTGGATACGGGGTAGCTCAGCTAAAAATATAGAGTTTTCAAACTATAATAACAAAATAAATTTGTTTGTAAACTTGTTGAGGAAACTGATTTATTTTCTGAATATTGTCTAAAAGAATCACAAAAAATCTAAACATATGAAAATCGAATTGCAAAAATGAAATTTATTTAATACACTGTAACACTGTTATACCCTGACTAACAATTTTGCAAAATAATATGTTACATGTTTTGCAACATAGGAATACAATTGTAATACACTCTATTACCTTACCTGTGCAAGAGACTAAATTTATAAATAAATAAAAACAACATGAAAAGCAAAATGACCTTATTGGCATCCATAATAGCTCTGAGTAACCCCTCTCCCTCTCCTCTGAGTGCAGGCCCCAGGCACTCCGGACGGCGGATCAGCAAACGGATAACCAAGTTGGCGTTCTCCTCAACACTTTCACCTGCAACGGATCAACATCATTATTGGCATCCATAATAGCTCTGAGTAACCCTTCTCCCTCTCCTCTGAGTGCAGGCCCCAGGCACTCCGGACGGCGGATCAGCAAACGGATAACCAAGTTGGCGTTCTCCTCAACACTTTCACCTGCAACGGATCAACATCATTATTGGCATCCATAATAACTCTGAGTAACCCTTCTCCCTCTCCTCTGAGTGCGGGCCCCAGGCACTCCGGACGGCGGATCAGCAAACGGATAACCAAGTTGGCGTTCTCCTCAACACTTTCACCTGCAACGGATCAACATCATTATTGGCATCCATAATAGCTCTGAGTAACCCCTCTCCCTCTCCTCTGAGTGCGGGCCCTAGGCACTCCGGACGGCGGATCAGCAAACGGATAACCAAGTTGGCGTTCTCCTCAACACTTTCACCTGCAACGGATCAACATCATTATTGGCATCCATAATAGCTCTGAGTAACCCTTCTCCCTCTCCTCTGAGTGCAGGCCCCAGGCACTCCGGACGGCGGATCAGCAAACGGATAACCAAGTTGGCGTTCTCCTCAACACTTTCACCTGCAACGGATCAACATCATTATTGGCATCCATAATAGCTCTGAGTAACCCTTCTCCCTCTCCTCTGAGTGCAGGCCCCAGGCACTCCGGACGGCGGATCAGCAAACGGATAACCAAGTTGGCGTTCTCCTCAACACTTTCACCTGCAACGGATCAACATCATTATTGGCATCCATAATAGCTCTGAGTAACCCCTCTCCCTCTCCTCTGAGTGCGGGCCCCAGGCACTCCGGACGGCAGATCAGCAAACGGATAACCAAGTTGGCGTTCTCCTCAACACTTTCACCTGCAACGGATCAACATCATTATTGGCATCCATAATAGCTCTGAGTAACCCCTCTCCCTCTCCTCTGAGTGCGGGCCCTAGGCACTCCGGACGGCGGATCAGCAAACGGATAACCAAGTTGGCGTTCTCCTCAACACTTTCACCTGCAACGGATCAACATCATTATTGGCATCCATAATAACTCTGAGTAACCCTTCTCCCTCTCCTCTGAGTGCAGGCCCCAGGCACTCCGGACGGCGGATCAGCAAACGGATAACCAAGTTGGCGTTCTCCTCAACACTTTCACCTGCAACGGATCAACATCATTATTGGCATCCATAATAGCTCTGAGTAACCCCTCTCCCTCTCCTCTGAGTGCGGGCCCTAGGCACTCCGGACAGCGGATCAGCAAACGGATAACCAAGTTGGCGTTCTCCTCAACACTTTCACCTGCAACGGATCAACATCATTATTGGCATCCATAATAGCTCTGAGTAACCCCTCTCCCTCTCCTCTGAGTGCGGGCCCTAGGCACTCCGGACAGCGGATCAGCAAACGGATAACCAAGTTGGCGTTCTCCTCAACACTTTCACCTGCAACGGATCAACATCATTATTGGCATCCATAATAGCTCTGAGTAACCCCTCTCCCTCTCCTCTGAGTGCAGGCCCCAGGCACTCCGGACGGCGGATCAGCAAACGGATAACCAAGTTGGCGTTCTCCTCAACACTTTCAGCTGCAACGGATCAACATCATTATTGGCATCCATAATAGCTCTGAGTAACCCTTCTCCCTCTCCTCTGAGTGCAGGCCCCAGGCACTCCGGACGGCGGATCAGCAAACGGATAACCAAGTTGGCGTTCTCCTCAACACTTTCACCTGCAACGGATCAACATCATTATTGGCATCCATAATAGCTCTGAGTAACCCTTCTCCCTCTCCTCTGAGTGCGGGCCCCAGGCACTCCGGACGGCGGATCAGCAAACGGATAACCAAGTTGGCGTTCTCCTCAACACTTTCACCTGCAACGGATCAACATCATTATTGGCATCCATAATAGCTCTGAGTAACCCTTCTCCCTCTCCTCTGAGTGCAGGCCCCAGGCACTCCGGACGGCGGATCAGCAAACGGATAACCAAGTTGGCGTTCTCCTCAACACTTTCACCTGCAACGGATCAACATCATTATTGGCATCCATAATAGCTCTGAGTAACCCCTCTCCCTCTCCTCTGAGTGCGGGCCCTAGGCACTCCGGACAGCGGATCAGCAAACGGATAACCAAGTTTGCGTTCTCCTCAACACTTTCACCTGCAACGGATCAACATCATTATTGGCATCCATAATAGCTCTGAGTAACCCCTCTCCCTCTCCTCTGAGTGCAGGCCCCAGGCACTCCGGACGGCGGATCAGCAAACGGATAACCAAGTTGGCGTTCTCCTCAACACTTTCACCTGCAACGGATCAACATCATTATTGGCATCCATAATAGCTCTGAGTAACCCCTCTCCCTCTCCTCTGAGTGCGGGCCCTAGGCACTCCGGACGGCGGATCAGCAAACGGATAACCAAGTTGGCGTTCTCCTCAACACTTTCACCTGCAACGGATCAACAATCAATCAGCGTTGTAACTATCACTGACACTGATGAAACGGGAAAGGAATTTAAACAAATTTCTATATTTTTCATGCTGATGCCATCTAAATTAGTTTATTTAATAAATAAATAAAGTTATCATTATCAGTAACATCACAAGTGATTACAGCCAGAACCTGATCCATAACATCCAAGGATGTAAATAAATACTTCTTAATAGCAACATAACCATAAAATCGATAAGTGTTAGTTTAGGGCCGGTGACAATATATCCCCAATAAATGATGTGCCTTACGGGGTTTTGAGAAACATCCACCTTTAGCGCTTCCATATGGAAGTTCCAATAGTAATCTGATATTTTAGCTTGGAAGTTGACTGGATCGGTTAATTCTTTGTGAGTTGCACATGGTCAACACTGATTTTGTTACTTTTTATTTATGTCTACTGCGTGTGTGCCAATGTGACTCTCTGAAACTGAAAGAAAACAATATTTTAATTACAATACGCTATTAATTTATTTAAAAACACAAATATCTTATTCCAATTCATAGATTTAAAAAATGAAAAATAAGAAACGAAACCAGCTTGTATGTCTACGCAATGGGTTAAACTGAGGATTAAACTACAGTTGAAGTTAATTATTTTGAACAAAAAACTATACACATGAACAATTTATTTCTCAAATAAATTAAAATTACTTAAAGAACTTAGTAGTTCACTTTTATAATGTCCAAAAACACAACGCATAAATCTAAAATACAAAACGTAATAGTTAAAAAAATATTATCTGGCATCCCGTTCTAATCACTGAGATCTCGCATCCCACAGACATAAAGTGCAATTCAGTAAGAAATTAAAAGGTAAATAGAACAGTGACAGTTTGTAGTTATACACGATTCTTAAAACATGTTTATTTCAATAAAACTCATTAAGATAAAAAATAAGAGAAAGAAACACAATAAAATACTTCTCCCATATGAATAAGATGGGAACTTTGAGGGCCAGTGGGACAGAGGGAAACATTATAAGTAGGGTTACTTTTAAAACATCTAGAGGATTTAACACTTCCCCTCATATCCCCATCCTTTGACACATCAATCGTTAAAATCGGACTGAAATAAAAAAGTAGCTGACCTCACAACAAATTCCTTAAGGTAAGAGAATTAAGAAGTAGAAGATTACCAAGATTACATGGTTGGCTTACCGTTGACCCAGACGCAGAATCGGAGGAAATCCAAGTACCTCTCCCCTTCCACCGGGTCCCAACCAAGGTCAGGGTAGCCCTTCTCCACCAACTCTGTGTTAGACTGGAGCCCACAGCGGGACAGGTAAATGGCGATCTTCTCAAGGTAGTGTTCTCTGTAACATTCACACCTCGTAAAAATAATGTTAAATACTTCCATCATAAAATTATATTTCTGAAGAATTTAGAATCAGAATCACGTTTATTTGCCATTGTTTAGATTACAAACAGAGTTTTGTAAGGAATAAACAAATAAAAATACAAGAATTATTAAGACTGAAGACTACTTAGAGATCACAGGAAATACAATAATATATTACAGTATTCCTAACAATTCAGTAGAGAGAAAAATATATGATACAGCTAGCTTACCTAAAAAAAGCGACTGATGAGATGAGTGAAAGAACACATAATGAACACATAATAAAACTGATAATATTTTGACTATACTTTGTAGCCTTTATCAAACATAAAAAATGGCAGTTAATGTAGAAAAGTTAAAAACTTGTCTACATTATCTGCCATTCTCTTTAAGTTTCATAAAGCCTACAAAGTATAGCCGAAATATTAAAGTGGAATCTCTATTAACCGTCACCTTCGGGACCGGGAATATGGTAGATAACTGAGTCATTATATAAACGTATACAGTGTACAGTAACTAAATTAAAAATATTTTCGGAGAGAAATTAAAATAAAACCATGTATTAACAACATAATGGTTGTACAGACGCTCAGACTATGCCATACGAGCAAATCCTAATGCTAAGAAATCATAAAATTCTCTTAGACGGACGAGGAATAACAGAAAGTGTCGGTTAAAAGAGTGCCGGTTGATCGAGGTTTTACTGTACATGTTATTGTGAGTACATTATGTGTTCTTTCACTCATCAGTCCGTTTTTAAGGTGAGTTAGCTATATCCAACCTCTTCCCCTCTATTAAAATGTTCAAGCCTTGTGCTGTTTAACTGGGACTTGACTGGGGCTGCGTTAGTGAAACTTTTCCGAGAACTGTGGTTTGCACACGCTACTGCGATAGTCGGCAGTGCGCACTCGGCCTAAAGCCGTGGCGGTCCTTTGCCACTGGAGTAGCTCTCTACAATAAGGTCCTAAGGCGGTCCACTACAGACCTGAGCGCCAGCGCCAGCTCTGTGTTCTCCATGACGGAGGAGTATGCGACGTCCAGCGGCGTGCTGCCCCGGAGTGACGGTCGCGCCAGCAGGATGTTGCTGTTCTCCAGTAAGAACGCCAGGTGGTCGAACATCGCCTTCTGGTTCTGGCGCGACGTGCGGCAGAAGTAGCAGAGGAAGCGGCAGCAGGCCACCACCATCTCGTGGGACGTGTCCTGCACAAACACGTTACATTTGTAAAAAAAGAACGCATGAATTAAAGTATTTAAACTACAGAAATCTTTTTCTAAGGGTCACTTTCCCCAACTACAGATTAACTTAACTGTAGTTTAATCCTCAGTTTAACCCATTGCGTAGACATACAAGCTGGTTTCGTTTCTTATTTTTCATTTTTTAAATCTATGAATCGGAATAGGATATTTGTGTTTTTAAATAAATTAGTAGCGTATTTTAATTAAAATATTGTTTTCTTTCAGTTTCAGAAAGACACATTGGCACACACACAGTAGACATAAATAAAAAGTAGCAAAATCAGTGTTGACAATGCAACTCACAAAGAATTAACCGATCCAGTCAACTTCCAAGCTAAAATATCAGATTACTATTGGAACTTCCATATGGAAGCGCTAAAGATGGATGTTTCTCAAAACCCCGTAAGGCACATCTTGAGGATACCAAACATTAATAGTATTGTAGGCTTAAATCGCCAAAAAAAATCATGAAATTATTTTAATAATATAATAACAACAATAAGTACGTATTAATGTTATGCAACTTGGGAGTTGTATTTTATACTTTGATAAGCATTCAACCCGGGATAGTGATTCATGATAAAATCATATTTGTCTTCTACAATAAAACATTTAAGCAAACCAGGCTGCTTGTTACTACAACGTACCTTCTCCTTGGGCGGAGACTCCCCTTCCTGCCCAGAGCCGGCCTGGGGTGTGTCAGACTGAGCCTGCGCCCGCCGGCCCAGAGTGTTCATCATAACAGCCATCACGTTCTCGTGAACTCTCAACACTCTGATCAGGTCGGGGTGCTGGAAGAAGGTGTGGTTGTTGACGAGCTTCCTGCAAACAATCAGTCGGAGCGTTGTAGCTGTAGCTCTCCAATCATTGTTTTGTTACAATTAGAGGTTAAGTGGTAAAAGACTTGCCTAAGTTGCCTTGTTAGTGAAGTAAATTTTCATTTAATTTTAGGAGTTTATATTTAATGGGAAAGAATAAATCTGTTTTTATTACCTAGAGTGACTATAATAAAAAAAAAAAAACGCTAAGCAAAAATTAGTCATTGAAGTAACTTTTACTTCAAGTTTAGTTTTATGTTTTAAAGTTTTAGTTTCAAAGTTTGTTTCTGTGTATAGTAGGATTAATAACCTTATTTTCATGATTTTAAGTTTCGAAATGTTTAATAATAATGTCACTTGAATAATAATTAACTGTTTAATAATGTTTGAAATAACTGAAAGGTTAAATGTGGTTTAAAATCGGTCAGAAGGTTTTACTGTAGCGTCAAATGTTTGCCTCTGAGAGGGGTCCGGTAAATTGCAATTGTTTTAATGTCGTACGATATAAGCAGTAGCCAATGGGAGACCTGGAAAATGGTACGATGTGATGAGGCGATTTTGGGAAGGGGAGATGTTCGAGATACTAAATATTTTCCACCGTCGGTTGAGTTGTTTGGAGTGCCTAGTTGGCTTCACGTCGCTCGGTCCCGTGTTTGTTTTCGGCCCTTTTATGAAGGGTCCTGGAGTCCGGCGGGAACGACTCGACACGGCGCCTAACTAGAATGTTAGGGAGAGCTCTCAAATTCAAAATTAGTTATAGTAGAACCATGATCATGGGGATAAATTAAATTGCCACTAAATTAACATTTAGACCAATTCTGGGCCCTTGTAGTATTAACATATGTTTAACTCAGTAAATATGTAAACAAAGGACTAACCTTTCGAACTGATGTAGTTTTGATTTTAGTGTGATTAAAGGGTGAATTTCGGAATTTTGTTTTGTTTATTTGAATTTTTCCTGAGCAACAACTTAGGTGGGATGGTTACATTTAGGTTGTTCCTCACTTGTAGGCCCTGCTAACTTTAAGTTTTAATTTGACTAGAGAAGGGGTACTACATCATGAAGGCTAACAAGAAAGAAGTAATAGTCGATGAATGTGTCATACTAGGTCAGCTCTGGGACTGATTCATGCCAGTTTGAAGGTCAAAAATGGGTACAACAAAAATAATTTAACGTAATTAGTAAGCCTTTTTGGATATCTAGTGTGAAAACCTTCCCTTCTGCAATGTAC
This sequence comes from Allygus modestus, assembly GCA_963675035.1. Classification (NCBI taxonomy): domain Eukaryota; kingdom Metazoa; phylum Arthropoda; class Insecta; order Hemiptera; family Cicadellidae; genus Allygus; species Allygus modestus. Next base: position 16,607,091 of record OY776112.1, read on the forward strand.
TTATTGTTTCTCTTGAGGGTGGTGTCTTGAAATGTAAACCCCCCAACTGAGCCTAGATATCCAGTCAAGTCCCAGACCCCAGAGAAACGAGGTCATTAAAACAAAAACAGGGTGTGTAGTCCTCATTAGGTTTTAACTCATTAGGAAGCTAATCTCCTCAACTTTTTATGACTGGTATCCAGTAAATCCATTCTGGGCCAAAAATCATTGGATATCCTCTGCAAACTGCAAACAATCACAGAGAAAAATGTGAGAGCTCATAATAATGGGACAGCCAAGAGACATCCAAATAAAGTTTGACCTCCAAATGACAACGATCAGTCTAAGACAGATCTAGGATAAATTTATAAATTTGTAATCTAAAGTACTGTAGCACTTTGATTTGCGTACTTGCATCATAATCTGAAATTTTCAGGATCGATCCTGACAAAAATCCTGAGAAAATTTTGTTAAAGTGTGATACTGGATCCAGCAGGCATGGTCATTGGGCTATTAATTAATGATCCTGGCTAAAGAATCAGTTGGTCTTACTCAGTAACGAGGCATCTCACCCATTCTTCCCTTAACTTTCATTCATATCCGTCTTAAAATACATCCTAGTTGTGTCGGCGTCTTACAGAGATATTAAGATAACTCACCAGAGTCGCTCTCTCATGAGCCCCTGCTCCTCCTCGCTCATCTGCACCGGCAGCAAGGCTCGTATCTGGCTGAGGCCGACCCACATGAGCGCCGCGTCACTGCGGGTCTTGGCGTTGATCACGTACGTCTTTTCCAGCGCGCGCACCAGCTCCCCCACACAATCGTACTGGCGCACGAGCAGGCTGCACAACAGAGCACAAGGCAATCGTTAGTTCATTTCAAGTTTTAACAAGTTTTTTAAAATTCATAAATTTGAGATAAAAGGTATTTTGCTAGTGTTACGGTCAGTACCTGGACTTCAGATAAATACAAAGCTCGATTTCCAGGTGACGAAAGTTTGGGTTTGGAAAGATTGTTATGTTCCATTAACATAAACATTTTTGTATGTTCTAAAAAATAATATTGTATTTATATGTTCTAATAAATATAACAATTAAGACCCTGCAAAATTTTCAGTTGTCTTTTTTAAAGTCCTCTAAAATAAATTATGGTTTTAAATACCTGGTTAAAATTTCTGAAAGAAGCAATTTTCATAACCCAAGTTTAATCATTTTTCTAATAAAATCTGCAGTGGTAGTTAAGAAAACAGCATGAAATTAGCCTGGATAGCCCTTTAATACAGAATAAAAGTCATAAAATATTGGAAATTAAAGGGGTTAGATACATTTTTATTTTAAGACTGCTAATTTTATACAGGTATCATAAGTCAACGTCCAACCACGTGTTTCTCTGTGTCTAGAACAACAGATATGACCACTCACCTGAACATCTCCCGCACAAGTTTAGACGTCTCAATCTGAGATTCCTCAGCCCACTTCACAATAGTTGCAATGAGGATTTTCCTGAATATCTCTGCGAAAAACAAAAAAACTGATTAGTATTAGTCACTTTTCATATTTTTTAATTTTTAACTCCACAAACAAATATACGAGGCTTGTCCAGAAAGTAAGTACCGTTTTGGAAAAAACATACAAATAATTATTTTTTTCAAAAAATTTATTTCTACAAGAAAGAGGATATCTTAAACTATTTTTCTACATAGTTTCCACCATTGTTTAGACATTTGTCGTAGCGAGGAACCAACTTTTCTATACCCTCTTCATAGAAAGATGCCGCCATTGACGACAGCCATTGCCGAACACCGTCTTGAGTGTCGTCATCGCTGTCACAGCGGCGACCTCCGAAATCCCGTTTCAAGTGCAAAAACAAGTGGAAATCAGAAGGTGCCAGATCAGGGCTGTACGGCGGATGGTCAAACTGTTCCCAACCAAATCCGTGAATAAGGTTTTGAGTGGCACCAGCAGAATGGGGACGTGCGTTGTCATGAATCAACACAATGCCTTCACTAAGCATTCCACGTCTTTTGTTCTGAATCGAATGCCGAAGTTTTCTCAGCGTTTCACAATATCGTTCCGCATTGATTGTTTCCCCTCTGGGTAGAAATCAACAAGCAGAATGCCCTTTCTGTCCCAGAACACAGTACACATGATTTTTCTTTTCGACAAAGTTGTTTTGAACTTTTGATTTTTGGGGGATCGTGAGTGTCTCCATTCCATTGACTGTTGTTTGGACTCTGGAGTGACATGACAAACCCAAGTTTCATCACCTGTAACAATCTTGTTTAAGAATTCTTCTCCTTCATCACTGTAACGGGTGAGAAATGTCAATGCACTGCCAAGTCGCTTCTTTTTGTGTTCATCCGTAAGCATTTTCGGGACCCAACGGGAACACAACTTGCGATAATTCAAGCGATTAACCACAATATCATGTAAAAGAGATTTTGAAATTTGTGTAAATTCATCAGAAAGCATTCTTATGGTGAAACGTCTGTTTTCACGAATTTTTTCATTCACTTTTTCAACCAATTCATCACTCACAACAGATGGCCGCCTGCTGCGAGCCTCGTCATGAACATTGGTTCGCCCATCATTGAATTGCCGAACCCATTTTCTTACCATTCCATCACTGATAACTTTTTCTCCATAAACTTCTGTAAGTTGGCGATGAATTTCAGCAGGCTTCACGTTCCTTGCGTTCAAAAATCGTATTACAGAACGCACTTCACAGTCCGCGGGATCAGAAATTGTTTCAAACATTTTGAGTGCACACTAACTAATGTAAACACAACACAATTTTGCCGGGATTGCGTCAGCTGTTCAACAATGAACCAAGGAGACTAATGCGCATGCGCAGAACATCATCGCTAGCGCTGTGCCGGCGGTAGAACGAAACGGTACTTACTTTCTGGACAAGCCTCGTCTTATAAAGAAAATTTCCCAGTGAAGTAGGCCTAATGTGTATTATGAAGTAATCTAAATTTATAGTTAATAGGTATTGTAAAATTTATAAGAGTATGCCGCATTGAAAAAAAGTAAAAGGTAAGGAATTCTACATATTAATACGCAAGGGGTTTTCTCTTCACAGTCATAACTCAACAACGGCTAAATGGATTTTAACGTTTGAGGTGTCAAATTAAAGGTATTTTTCGTAGATTTGCCAATACGTCTCAGAATTTTGAGAAAAGGCATCACCTTAATACAGTAATGGGCTGATTTTTCGGAACAGTGGCACTATCCGATGGTGGAAGTCTAAACTACGTGTTGACTGAAAGTACGTTGTTATCATCTGCTTTAATATCAGATGTTTTGGTATGTTTGTTTGCAACTTAACCTTTCGTTGGGTACAGAGGACAACTAGTAGTAATAAATTGACAAGCAGTTTTTTAGAATAATTTTTGTTTGATTTGAACTCAAACAAATTTAGTAATTTGATTAATTATATCCCTTTTTCCGTTCTGTTTTACATTAAGCATTTACAATTTTAAATTTGATTCTTATGCGTCTCTACCAAGCGTTACCTTCTGGAGTCTTTTTCTCAGGTTCCTCTTCTACTTTGGGAGGTTCCTCAAGTTCTTTGACTGCGTTTATAAAGTTGTACAAGCGTTTGAGCGGCCCTGCCTTGGTAGTCTCATCAGCCCCTGAGTCCTAAACAAATCAATAAGAGTTAGAAATCTCTGAGAGCTCTTTAACTTGTCTCATCACAACTATAACATATATTTTTGATTAACCAAATATTAGTACTACCAAAATCTACAGTTATGCTCCCATTTGGCTTTTTATAAATTTTTAATAGTAATTAAAACTATGTTTAGTAACTATAAAACTAAACTATGCTTTAGTAACTATGTGTAGTTGGTTGGTAAAAAGCAAAATAGGACGTCATTACATAGTAAAAAGGAACAAAATTAAGAAGATTTTTAATCCTCAAAAGTGCTGAATGTTGCAATCGTGATCTTTTCTTCACAATGCGATTTATCGTTACTGTGCAATATCGATACCCAAATAAATCAGAATCAGCACCATATCATTCCTTATGGAATTTGTAATAAAATAATGTATCAGCAGTCGTCTTTTGTGTTTTTTGCAATTTTTGTAACCTTTTAAAAAATGTTGCGTTCATCCATTGTTGATGCCATGTTGAGTGTCGCAATCGAGATTTATGCCAATGTTTGTGTGAAAATAATTATTTTAACCCTAAAAAGTATACATTTTTGCAATTTGTGAATCTTTTTTAAAGCACGTTTTGGCTAACTTTAAATCATAAATTACAAGTTTTTTAAACACTATCGCACTGAAAGAAAAATTATTTTTTGAACTCTGAGTTTTTTAGTTTGCCTCTATTGTGTAAGCTTGTCTTTATGTATTCATTAATAAGTCATTTTTTAGATTCCTCTTTCTCGCTGATCAAAATGAATATAAGGTTGATATAGGTAGATTTATTGTGTATATTTTTCATACATTGAAAAAACTAAAGCATGACAGTGAAAAATACCTTAGAACTAAATAGAAATAGTCAGCACATGGAGGATTAGCAAAAAGACAAGACGAGAGATTCATTCAGCCACTATTCATTCAGCGACTACTTGTTCAGCCAGTTTCTGCCCAGCGACTATTCGTTCAACCACTATCTGTTCGTACCTCAGACGGCGGCTCCTGCAGAGCCACCAGTGACACGTGCTTCATCAGCCGCTCGTGGAAGCCGTTGAGACCCTCGCGCAGCTCGTTGCCACAGGGACAGTTCTCCGTGTCATCCTCCTCCAGGTTCTTGAACCCGAGAATGGCGTTCATCTGAACACAACAGTTACCTTCCGTCAATATCAACAAATAGAACAACTAAAAGTGCATTACTGCATTTTGACTGCTTTTACAGTTCTGTTTTAGCTTTTATTGTGTTTTTTACAGCTTTGTTTCGAGTGTGACGGTAATATTCTGTGTAATTTTGTTATGTTTTAGGTATTTCTCTCACCTGAAGAGGGGATTAGATTCTAGATCCCGAAACGTGAAACTTGTTTGTACTAATCAGTGATGGAAAATGTCCGCAGTTATTTCTTAATAAAAACTATCAAATGTTGATCCAAAACCAATGAATTTGAGTGAATCTAGCTTACTATTCCATAGGGGTGTGCGAGTAGTGATTTTTTTTAATCAAGTCGAGTCGAATCGAGTAGTGCCAATTATTTTTGAGTTTCGAGTATTTTCGAGCGAATATTTGCCATCAGTTGGTAATTTAAAATAGTGCAATCGAATTTGGATACCACCCTAGATTTGATAATCTAAACATGGTTTCTAACTAATACATGAGAAGCAATACAAAGTTTTGGCCAGTACAATCAAACTGGATTACGTATTGACAAGCAAAACACGGTTTGACATTATTTTCCGCCGATGAAACAGGGCCCGGTTGTCATTTGGCCAGTTTCACCTGGCCCAGACATCGCTTATAATCAATATTAAATGACGAAATCGTTAGTCACGACCGAAATTACGCGGTCTGATTGTCATTTTCGGCCGATTTTACGTGATTCGATCGCCGTTTGCGGCCGTTAATACGCGTTTTGGCCGGTCGCAATCATTCGCGGTCGTCATTTTCGGCCGATTTTACGTGATGTGATCGCCTTTTGCGGCCGTTACTACGCGTTTTGGCCAGTCGCAATCGTTAGCGATCGTCCGGAAATCGGCGGGAAATACTCGCTCGAACTTTCGAGTAGTTTTCAAAACTTCGAGTCGAGTTTGAGTATTAAAATACTCAGCCGAAAACTCAAAGTTTCGAGTACTCGCACACCCCTACTATTCCATGTAAAAGGTGTCTGGTATTATTTGTGAAACGATTACCTGTTCTCTAGGAGGACATCGGAACTCCCTCGTCTTCTTTGCAGCAATTGCTGACGGCAGGTCTGACTGCTTGATATCAACATATCTTCTCAGCTGATCCTGTAAAGAGTAGTGGGTTAAAACTTGCTTCAACTAAAATTGCACATCCTTGTACTTCAAATATACAATCAAAAACCAAATAAAAATCAACTCTGTAATAACAAAAATATCTTAATACTTATAAGTTATCTAAGTTGTAAAAAGATTTCTCCAACACCCCCAAATCCGGAGACTTTTTAAATTTATCTGCAGATGATATTCTTTTTATTTCATTGGGCGGTTTTTTAACAGTTTTTTGGACCTTGGAGTGGTCTATCAAAAACTTTCATTCTATGAGCAACAAGTCTGATATGTTTTAGCGAATTTCCCCTATAGGGAAGAAGCTATTACCGTAGTCGGCATGGTAAGACCTAGGCCCGGGACCATGATAACTTTTCGTTTTGAGGTCCCCAGACCCCAAAAACACCATTCGTTTGATACTGTATATATATATGTGTCCGTGAGCACGATAACTCTCGTAAAAATTATCCGATTTTGACGAAATTTGGTATAAACATGTAAAGCAGCATTTATGACTTTAAGTTCGAAAACCAGACAGATCGACCAATCCAAAAGGGTATTTTGGGGGGGTTTTGTACCCCAAAAATGGGTTTTTTGAATTTTTTACATATAATTTTTGAAAAAGTCAAATTTTAGTTTTGACCATTCAATTTAGCTTAAAAAAACACACAATTTGGTATTTCGATCATTCCTCTACGTCAATTGGTTACCGAGATATTGAAAGTGCTAAACACAGTACGTTGTCTAATGTTATTCTTATGGAGGAAAAGACATTTTTTTTATCTCGCTTATTTATGAACGTATACTGACGAAACTTGGTATACAGCTTCATCTCGTTGAGGTCTATTGATATTTGCTCTAAAAAATTGTTTTTGCATAATTCTCCCGTAGCAGCAAACCTGCGTACTCAGGCCCCATGTTATTCTTATGGATAATAATTAAATGCTCTGTCTCCCTTAATTATGACCATAAATTAATAATACCCCCGTCGCAGCAAACCTGCATACTCAGCGAATTTCAAATGGAGATATAAATGTCTTAATACTACATAAAGCCACTTACCAAGTTTCATAAAAATATATTCACAACTAAGCGATATATACAATTTTAATTATTCTCCATAAGAATAACATTGGGGCTGAGTACGCAGGTTTGCTGCAACAAGGAACACAAAAAATGGGTTTTTATGCTAATATCAATATAACTCAACTAGGTGAAGTCGTATACCAGTTTTTATTCATTTATGTTCATAATTAAGGGAGACAGAGCATTTAATTATTATCCATAAGAATAACATGGGGGCTGAGTACGCAGGTTTGCTGCTACGGGAGAATTATGCAAAAACAATTTTTTTGAGCAAATATCAATAAACCTCAATGAGATGAAGCTGTATACCAAGTTTCGTCAGTATACGTTCATAAATAAGCGAGATAAAAAAAATGTCTTTTCCTCCATAAGAATAACATTAGACAACGTACTGTGTTTAGCACTTTCAATATCTCGGTAACCAATTGACGTAGAGGAATGATCGAAATACCAAATTGTGTGTTTTTTTAAGCTGAATCGAATGGTCAAAACTAAAATTTGACTTTTTCAAAAATTATATGTAAAAAATTCAAAAAACCCATTTTTGGGGTACAAAACCCCCCCAAAATACCCCTTCGGATAGGTCGATCTGTCTGGTTTTCGAACTTAAAGTCATAAATGCTGCTTTACATGTTTTTACCAAATTTCGTCAAAATCGGATGATTTTTACGAGAGATATCGTGCTCACGGACACATATATATATATATATATATATATATATATATATATATATATATACAGTATCGAACGAATGGTGTTTTTGGGGTCTGGGGACCTCAAAACGAAAAGTTATCATGGTCCCGGGCCTAGGTCTTACCATGCCGACTACGGTAATAGCTTCTTCCCTATAGGGGAAATTCGCTAAAAACTGGTATACGACTTCACCTAGTTGAGTTATATTGATATTAGCATAAAATCCAATTTTTTGTGTTCCTTGTTGCAGCAAACCTGAGTACTCAGCCCCAATGTTATTCTTATGGAGAATAATTAAAATTGTATATATCGCTTATTTGTGAATATATTTTTATGAAACTTGGTAAGTGGCTTTATGTAGAATTTAGACATTTATATCTCCATTGGAAATTCGCTGAGTATGCAGGTTTGCTGCGACGGGGTTATTTATCTAGTATTGTAGTCATGAGAATGTTGGTTTACTATGAAATCATTAAATATGTATTTCACCATGATTGAGAGTTTAAAAATAAATAAACCAAAAATAGTTAACATGCTATGTTTAATCCCATAATTTCTACATGAAACGGTTTTTGGAATATTCAAATTTATACTTAAGGCTATTTTAGTAGTTCAAAGTGAGTACTGGTACTGATGGTGTGAAACTCCCCTAAAACATCAAACCACACCTCATTATTGATGCAAAATGAAGAATGGCAAACTACTAACTGGGTTGATAGATTTTTAAATTTGCTTAACATTCTAAGTGTGTAAATTGCAGTAATAAGCTATCTTTTTACATTTACAATTTGACTACACAATGAATATGATTTTTCCGCTGACATGATTCACACTTTTATTTAGTTAATGATTTTCTGATTTTCCTGACTTTCCCTGACCAAAAAAGTTAATTTTCCCTGACCTTCCCTATCAAAAAAAGTTATTTTCCTTGACTTTCCCTATCCAAAAAAGTTAATTTTCCCCGACTCTCGACTCGGAATGCACACTTTATTTCCAATACGTAATATTTAACAAGATCATTTTTGTTATCAGCTTCCAATTTTCCCATAGTCGTCCAACACTCTCCAGTTTATTATACTTATACAGTTTGTTTTTGTTCATTTATTGCCTTACCTTTTTCACTTTCTCTTCGTTGCACCGTAAACTCAAACTTTCTTTATTTCATTGATAATGCACATTACATGAAATGGTGTCAAAATTAAATGCTTAATACATGGTAATCAAAACTAATCCAATACAATAATCTTACCTTAATATTTACACTATGCCATTATCAGCCCCTAATACTCCTGATACCCGATAATACTCTTGAACATTATAAAAGGCACCGCCCAAAACCCTCTTAACCCTATTCTTAAACTTGTTGGCACAACTCTCTTTCCTAATTTTTTGTTGCATAATTTTATGCTGGAGTTATTCAAGTGTTTCTCGAAAAATCAAGTCTTATGTTTTGGGTCATCAAAACTGATTTAACAAAAATCAAATAAGTTTTGATTTTTGCATGATATTTTTCTTTCAAAATTAAATCAAAAACTTTCCCTGACTTGTGTGAAATATCAAGCATTTTCCCTTACTTTCGGCATTTTTCCAACTTTTTACCTGACTTTCCCGGGCCTTTTTTAAATTCCCTGACTTTCCAGAAAGTGTGAAACATGAATAAGAATGATAAACCACTAGCTGTGTTGATCGGTTTGTGATTTTATTTAAAATTCTGAGTAAATTGTAGAGCTAAGCTTTCATATTACATTTCCAATTTGATTATTCCACTGAATATTATGCCAACCATTAGTGACAACAGAGCGGCCTGGGTCCTAGAGCTTCACGCTATCTATTATCAGGAGCAGGAAAGATGGCACTTGGGCTCCAGCCAATGGTCATTTCATGCTGTCATTGTTGCCATTGTGCCACAGACAAATACCTCTCGAGTGATGTTGTTCAGCTGGTTTGCAGTTTGGCAATGCAGCACATCTGCTACTGCCTGGTCTTGGTTGATAGCCCTGTAAACCTCGCTCCAAACTGTCTCCTCTCCTCCTTGCGGGAATCAACTTCCCTTCCTTGGTTCCTCCTCGTCTCTTCTAAGGGCCTGACTCCCAGTTGAGCCTGGATACCCAGTCTAGTCCGAGTCCTTGGAGGGAATAGTGGATCTTTCTTGTACCCTGGGACGGGTGCCTGGGAGGAAGGGACCTTACCCGACAGTCTCCGGTCTGCCGGGCTGGGGCACAAACCGACCTAGGGCCCCCCAACCTCTGAGAGGTTGGAGGCTCTGTATGATGGTGGTTCCTGTCTGATGAACTTGAGGGGCGTCGGGTTAGAGGGAGAATCGTCCTGGGGTGTTCAGTCACCCATAGAGCCCGGGAGCTAGGTAGGGTTCTCTCTGCCTTTCTAGAGCGAGGTAGACTGACCCAGTCCTACCTTTCTTGTCCCTAAAAAATCACTCTTTTGGGAGGCTGCCTAATATACCAAAAAGGGTGACATGCCTAGCCAGCCAACCCGAGGCCTCCTAATCCTCCCAAACAAAGAGTGTGTTTCCCACTCACCGCCTGCAGGTCGCCCACAAAGTCGTAGCTGAAGGCGATGATGGACTCGACCCTGTGCCGCAGCTGGGTGTCGCACAGGTGGTGCAGCAGGTAACACATCTGCAGCTTCGCCCCCTCCGCCATCTTCATGTTGAACAGCCCCTTGCGATGCTCGTCCTTGCCTTCTGGTCAATTCAAATATTTTCATTAGTTACAAGTTACACTGAATATAATTACACAGTTGTATCGGTGAAAACGGGACATTTTTGGAAATTGAACGGGAAACTCTCAAAAGCCTGAAACGAAACATTTCGTCTCCCTAATCTTAAACTAAGCCATTTGTATAACAGAGCCTGAAGACAGGTGTATTGTCATGGTATTATGTGATTTATTCATTGCAGAGTGTCTCCAGAACTGTAATATGACAATTGAAATATAGGTTCAATCAACCTGTTCAATTCCAGTAGATTATTCCTCCATATGTTTCAGAACTTTTGTTCCATCATCAGGGACTTACAAAAAATCTCATTCTTCTATCAATTAATTTTTGATTGACATTTTTGTAATTAAAGGCAATTTTAGCCTGACTGGCAGATAATTTATTCATTGTTGAATGCCTCGTCACACCCACAGACCAAGCAACGCACAGTGTGTCAGAATTCCTTCTAGACCGATACAAAGAGATTAGGGCTTTAAAATAGACCTGGACCTTTAAAATAGACCTAGACGAAAATATGCGTCGGCGGTCTATCGGGAGAAACCACTTGACACCATTTACCATTTAAAATATGCGTTGCTGGTCTATGTGAATCACAAATTCTGTATAATTGTAAAAAAGGAAATGTTACAAAATTCATCACTTATTTAGATTCAAAAACCTATTTTAAATTAATATATATTGTAATGTTCGGTACAAAACACAGCTTGAGTAATAAAAATATTCTAATTCCTAAAATGCCTATTTATATATTTTCAAACAGTTCATACTTAATGAGGTATCTTAACATACATACTAATTAATGGGTTAGTACTAGACGCGGTAGCTCAGAGGTAAAGTGCCTGACTAGCAATTCAGACGTGGATGGTTCGATCCTGGCCCCGGCTGACTGCTGTAAGATCATGAGCGGTCACTCCTGGCTTGCCCATGTGACTAATGCCGTTACGGTACCTCACTGCCTTTAGTTCACCGCACAGGTCAATAGCCTATGGTGACGGGCAGTTAAGTTTTTTTTTTAAATAAAAGAAGAAAACTTCATTCAGGTTTCTAATTATTGTGTGCACAAAGTGATGAAATGATTCAATTACCTTTTTCGTAAGTAGGATCCCATGTTTCTGGGTCAAACATGATCAGGAGTTTTATAACATCGTCATCAGAGAGAATTCCAACCAGGAGTAGTCTGTCCACCAGTTTCAAAAGTGGGCTGCAAATTACAATAACAATAGAATTTGACATATACAAATCAAATTTTCTCACCAAGTACAATTTACTTTAGTTCGCCAATTTTAAAAGTGGCTTACAAATTATATTAACTATAGAATCGTACATTTAACAATCAAGTTTTCTTACCTAGTACAATTAACTTTAGAATATTAACAATACATGTAAGAAGAAAAGTATTCCCTAAATATTTTCCATTTTGACAATTTACGAACAAATGTTTGTAATCAATGTAATTGTTGATATTGGAGATTGTAAATAATATAGCAAATGTAGATTGCCAGTGGTGGTTGGCATCCACTTCAGATATGATTGCTGGCTTCATGTCATAGTTTGTAGAATTTAGTACTCAAAATACTTTTTAGATAGATCTCTTCAGGATGTATATAAAATCATTATTATCTGTATAATTATGTATTAAAATTGAGACAGACTAAGCTTCGCTTCCTTACAGAGTTCCCACAGAAATAAAAAATATCTGATAGCAGAGTGTGGTTATGTCGGAGCGAGCAATGAGCAGTTTATGAACCACCTGCATACCTGCACTGATCTTGTTTCAGTGGAAAAATTTAAGAACTACATTCAAAGTGTCTATAATGACATCAGAATAAAAGAACACTTTAATCTGGTTAAGTTGCGACTTAACATGTACAAGTGTGGTCCACACTCAATGAATATATACAAAAATCAAATAATTAGATAACTAAGTACAGGATCTCAGTACATTCATGTGGTACATATCCCACGTAGTCCTGAGTGCCGTTTGATTTGCAGCATGGGACTGGTCAAAATTTTCAAGGAGGGATATTGTCGTTGAGAGATGAATTGAGCTAGGATATAAGGCTAAGGCTAGGATACCCGGAAACAGGCTCTTGGTGGAGAATGTTTTGACAGAGATAAGGAGCAGATTATAGTATAAGGGAGTGTTTTTGTTTGTTTTTTTTACAAAAGAAAAAAGGAATTTCCTGGGGGATTTCATTTTTTCTGTGAGGCAGAAAACCTCCGAGAAAACTAACCCCTTGTGTTGATAGTTTAGAACCAACTTTATTTTATAATTCTCTTGAAATTGTGAATAAGCATATGACACACCATACCTTCTGCATAGGCATAATTTGAGGGTGGTTGCCCCCCCCAGTAGTTTGGAAAGCATACTATTGTATTATACAACATTCAAAACAATCACAAACATAATTATTTTGCCCCCCCCCCAATCAAAACACTCAAATCATGCGTACGACTAACTGTAATTTCCTCCCCCCCTCCCCCAGAACACTACTAAACACTATCTAATTCTAAAACAAACTACCCTACACCACTCCCCCTACAGTTTCACAACACACACTCTTTCTAGCCTCCCCCTTATACTACTCTCCAGTTACGACAACCGAGCGATACATACAGGAACAGGTTCTCGTTGGAGCCTCCCACAGGGTCCCGGTTGTGCACCTGGTTGATCTGTACGGCGTGGTCCAGTGCGGCCATGACGTAGTCTCGCACCACGTCCAGCGGGAAGTGCGGGCTGTACAGACTGCGGATGTTGTCCACCGACTCCCTACAACAGAGTTCAGTGAAGCAGTATAAAAATCCTGGATTTTTTGAGGCGAACAAATTTGTCTATGTCCAAAAATCATCTTCTGGAATGTGCATATAATGCCAAAAGAATGAAGTTCCAAGGGCAGTAAGGGTGAGCCTACACGTGGAAGTGTAACTTACAAATATGATAGAGTGCCATAAGGGCTGGCGTCTAGTCGGATTTCGGAGTGTAGTCGGAGAAAATCTCACTGTTCTCCATCCCTCATCCTAATTGGGTTTGTCTGCACTCAATTTAGTGTACATTAAAACTTTGATTAACTGTCACCGTCGGGACCAGGACTGTGATGGATAACAGAAATTCCACGATAAATGAGTAGAGTAATGAAATTTAAAATAGGTTTTGCAAGAAATTAAAGTAATGCCGTGTTCAAGTGAGGTGCAAACTCAAGGTCATTAGCCATGCCGAGCGGCTCAGCAGCCTTAGCAGCGCTGCGGAGTGAGGAATACAGTTGCTCCTCACCATAGTCTAGTAGCTTGTACATACGCTTCTGTATGGTGCCACTGGCGCGTAATACCAATGCTTGAAAAATTTGAATTTTGCACATTTTTAGGATGACGGATAACAGAGAATGACGGTTAAAAGAGTGGCGGTTAGTTAAAGTTTTATTGTATATTGATGAGCTAAATTTGACTCAAATACTCTTCTTGAATGTTGATAATTTTCTTACGTTTGTGTTGGCATCTTTCTAGTGATTTTGTAACTTTCCAACTGATTGCCCTAAACACACTCCAAAGGAACAAGGAATGGATTTTGATTCCCAGCTAAAATCATAGTCAGTGCTAGAAATCAGAAACAATGTATTAAAATATACGTTTTTCCAAGTGCTTAAAGTTACCAAACAAGACTTTTATTGCTCTTTTCATTTCCCTGCATGCTAGACGCCTTGTTCCAGGTGATTATAAAGGGTTGATTACTCACGCAATATCCGTCATCTTCATCTGCGGTTGCACTGATTCGGTTTTCAGAGACCTTAGACTGTGACCCATCTCTGGATCCGAGTACAATTCCTTGATTTCTGGTCCAATTGGAATGATATACTCATTCTTGCAGGTCTCCCTGGGAAATGTAATTTCAGTAAGCCTCTTGGTCAATACTAAACAATATATCTATTAGAGATGAGTCGATTCTCGATACCACTGGTCATGGTCATGGTCATGGTCATGGACATTGGTATCTATATCGAGATTCATTCGTTCAATGTCGATACCGATACCATCGATACCCCCAAGCTACAAAAGGCACGGGGAGTGTTTGTGTCGGTGGCAAAAAATCTTACCTTAGAGATAAGGAAGGAAAAGGGCTGGGAGGGGAGGGGTGGGGTCCGGTTGAAAGCAATAAATCAGTCGGCTGACCAACATTATTTCTTTGAGTCATTATATTACAACCAAGTTTTTCCCCATTATAAATTTATAATAAATGGTTTTTGTTTTTCTATATTACTTTAGCATACTAGTGAAATTAAATTATGTAAAAAATTGCATTACAAAATTTGTTTGATAATTAACTACAAAATACTAAAATATTATTTTAAATGTTAACATAAATTTGTAACTATTTAACAACTATAGGTACTGAAAAATCGTAGGTATCGATGGTATCGTCATAGGTATTGATGGTATTGGTATTGAGAATCGATAAATTTTGGTATCGACTCATCCCTAATATCTATTATTTCTATATTCAAATATTCAAGACACAAAAACATTAAACACCACTAAAATAATTGACATTATTCATCAGGGATTTAGTTACATCAAATGAAGTATGGTATAACTAAGTAAAAATAACACTGCAATACAAATTGGGTAGGCTATAAGAACTAAGACAATGGTACACAAATGAAAATCTATAAAAATTCAGTGATCAAATAATATATTGATTTTGGTTAGGATAACATTATTATTTTGTTACCTCTCATCATGGGTCAATAAGCTAGTGCACAGATCTAAGAGAATATGGTACCACAATGATATTATAAGGGATGTCCAGAAAGTAAAGGACATTTGTTCACAGCACCGGGCACAGGTCCCCACCACAGTCACTGTGTGTGCGGCAGTCCACTCACCTCCCCGCCAAAAGTGTAGGCCGAGTATCATTGCTGAGCGGTCACTAGGCCGAGTATCTTTGCTGAGCGGTCACTAGGCCGAGTCTCATTGCAGAGCGGTCACTGGGCCGAGTCTCATTGCAGAGCGGTCACTGGGCCGAGTCTCATTGCAGATTGGTCACTCGGCCGAGTCTCATTTCAGAGCGGTCACTAGGCTGAGTCTCATTGCAGAGCGATCACTAGGCCGAGTCTCATTGCAGAGCGGTCACTAGGCCGAGTCTCATTGCAGAGCGGTCACTAGGCCGAGTCTCATTGCAGAGCGGTCACTAGGCCGAGTCTCATTGCAGAGCGGTCACTAGGCCGAGTCTCATTGCAGAGCCATTACTAGGCCGAGTCTCATTGCAGAGCGGTCACTAGGCCGAGTCTCATTGCAGAGCGGTCACTAGGCCGAGTCTCATTGCAGAGCAATCACTAGGCCGAGTCTCATTGCAGAGCGGTCACTAGGCCGAGTCTCATTGCAGAGCGGTCACTGGGCCGAGTCTCATTACAGAGCGGTCACTGGGCCGAGTCTCATTGCAGCGCGGTCACTAGGCCGAATCTCACTGCAGAGCAGTCACTGGACCGAGTCTCATTACAGAGCGGTCACTAGGCCAAGTCTCATTGCAGAGCGGTCACCAGGCCGAGTCTCATTGCAGAGCGGTCACTAGGCCGAGTCTCATTGCAGAGCGGTCACTGGGCCGAGTCTTATTGCAGAGCGGTCACTAGGCCGAGTCTCATTGCAGAGCGGTCACTAGGCCGAGTCTCATTGCAGAGCGGTCACTAGGCCAAGTCGCACTGCAGAGCGGTCACTAGGCCAAGTCTCATTGCAGAGCGGTCACTAGGCCGAGTCTCATTGCAGCGCGGTCACTAGGCCGAGTCTTACTGCAGAGCGGTCACTGGACCGAGTCTCATTGCAGAGCGGTCACTAGGCCGAGTCTCATTGCAGAGCGGTCACTAGGCCGAGTCTCATTGCAGAGCGGTCACTAGGCCGAGTCTCATTGCAGAGCGGTCACTAGGCCGATTCTCACTGCAGCGCGGTCACTAGGCCGAGTCTCATTGCAGAGCGGTCACTAGGCCGAGTCGCACTGCAGAGCGATCACTAGGCCGAGTCTCATTGCAGAGCGGCCACTGGGCTGAGTCTCATTACTGAGCGGTAACCAGGCCGAGTCTCATTGCAGAGCGGTCACTAGGCCGAGTCTCATTGCAGAGCAGTCACTAGGCCGAGTGTCATTGCAGAGCGGTCACTAGGCCGAGTCTCATTGCAGAGCGGTCACTAGGCCGATTCTCACTGCAGCGCGGTCACTAGGCCGAGTCTCATTGCAGAGCGGTCACTAGGCCGATTCTCATTGCAGAGCGGTCACTAGGCCTATTCTCATTACAGAGCGGTCACTAGGCCGAGTCTCATTGCAGAGCGGTAACCAGGCCGAGTCTCATTGCAGAGCGGTCACTAGGCCGAGTCTCATTGCAGAGCGGTCACTGGGCCGAGTCTTATTTCAGAGCGGTCACTAGGCCGATTCTCATTGCAGAGCGGTCACTAGGCCGATTCTCATTACAGAGCGGTCACTAGGCCGAGTCTCATTGCAGAGCGGTCACTAGGCCGAGTCTCATTGCAGAGCGGTCACTAGGCCAAGTCGCACTGCAGAGCGGTCACTAGGCCAAGTCTCATTGCAGAGCGGTCACTAGGCCGAGTCTCATTGCAGCGCGGTCACTAGGCCGAGTCTTACTGCAGAGCGGTCACTGGACCGAGTCTCATTGCAGAGCGGTCACTAGGCCGAGTCTCATTGCAGAGCGGTCACTAGGCCGAGTCTCATTGCAGAGCGGTCACTAGGCCGAGTCTCATTGCAGAGCGGTCACTAGGCCGATTCTCACTGCAGCGCGGTCACTAGGCCGAGTCTCATTGCAGAGCGGTCACTAGGCCGAGTCGCACTGCAGAGCGATCACTAGGCCGAGTCTCATTGCAGAGCGGCCACTAGGCTGAGTCTCATTACTGAGCGGTCACGAGTATTGTTTCTAACGTGATTTAAAATGGCGGAGTCAATCGAAAATCCCACCAAATGTGAGATTCACAATGTTATTCGGTTTCCCAATGTGCAAATTGTTAGGAACATTGAAATTTGGAGATGAAAACAAAAGAAAGTCTATCGTAAAAGTGTAATAAACAAGATCATGGAAGGATTCATGTAATGTGTTAAAAGTAAAGTGCCTTTTTCCTCAATTTTTCTCTAAATTCTTTCTTTGAAATCATTTGTAAGAAGCGATGACATGTCTCAGATCCTCATCAAACACATTGGATCAATGACCTGCCTCAGATCCTCATCAAACACATTGGATATTCCTCCCTTCAACATGATACACCATTTTCTCCCTGAAAATGCCTTCATTGTTTCAGGTTCATAACTGGTTTTGAATTGTTCACTATCAAAGTTTGCCCCTGGCATTAATCCAACCAAATTAAATAACTAGTACCGTCTCTTTGTCAAAAATAACTATAATGTCAAGAATACATATTGAGATCTTCATTTTTGGCTGGAATCAGATTCACTACACACCACACACACTACACCACACTACATCTTACATGGTGGTGGCGTGAGACTCCAGATGCAGTGAGATGAGGAGGTCGTAGAACCCGCGCCGCAGCGGCCCCGACATGAACTCCGACTGTATCGCGTACAACAGCTGCTTCTGATCCACGTGGTGACACAGCGCGTGGGCCGCGCGGTAGTTGCTCTGGTAGCAAAGTGCCGAGTACAGAGTCAGGGTGTGGGCGTGGAACCTGGAAATGCATGAGGTCAGAACCAGGGGTTAATTTTAGATTTGCTTGGTGAAGGTCAGAAAGTTTGTATAAATGACTCAGTCATTTTCCACCACGTCCGCCTACTTTACTTAGCTCATATGCTTGTTTTTTGCATGTTTATGGTCACTTGTTATTATAGCTTAATGTCCCTTTGACTCATTTTTGATAAGTCCACACTGTGTTCATTCAATGGTTTTAGTCACTGCTCTCAGGGAACTACGTGTTAATACATTAATATTACTTTCACAATTCACTGATTGATTATAAACAGCTGTTGTGATTCGTTTGCTTTAATTTTAAACTGGACACATCTGACTTGTGACGCCAGCGCTCCACCTATCAGAGACTAGATGTTTCAGATATGGTAAGTCTGAACTTTGTTTCAGTTGTGTCAAAGCTTAACTAAATTTTGTGTTTTAAAGTTTTAGTCATCTTTTTTCCTCGTCTAGATTGTTTTGGCAGCTTGGCAGGTAATTTTCTTTTCCTGGACAAATATCTTTAAGGGTTCTAAAATTATAAACTGTAACGTAATTGTATGGGTTGTATATCCTATATTAATATAAAAATACCTATCAAACTTCTCATCAATGTTAATTTCTTAACTTGTAGTATTTTTTTTTTTTTTTTATTATTTGAATTGTCTTGGGATGAGACCAGCCTAGGACTTAATTTTGTCACAGAAAATAGTCATTTTCCAACATTTGAAGGAAATCGTTGGAGCTGTTTTCTTTGGAGTTGCAAGCATGCAAGCAAACCTTACTCATATTAGAATATAGACACTCCTAGCTCTCATTTTTACATCTTGTATTCCAACGCTGAAGCATTTTGTAAATAACACTTAAATGCTACTAAGGTAAAGTGGTTCAAACCCCTCAAATGTTTTTGGAAACCCCGGGAATCGAACGTGTGACCTTTAAACTGAAGTGACAGCCTAAGCTTGTTAAACTAATCACACGGTAACCCTGCAGTGGGAGACACTCACGACAGCAGTTTCTCCATCTCGATGAGCTCCAGAATGTCGATGCATCTGTCCTCCTCTGGCACATGGAGGGCCAGCATGGACACCGGGTCCTCACACAGCATGGACCACCCTCGGATATCCGAGAGCTTGAGGGCGTGCACCTGCAGCGACACGTTGGGCACCCTCGCCCACTGGTGCGGCTTGAGGCACTGCACCTTCAGTCTGGGCGGGAACTGGGGACACACCGCACAGATAAGCATCTCTGAGATGCCAAGAGACATCTAAGACTAACCAAGGTAAATATACTCAAGACAAGCAAAGGCAAGACAAGACAGGCAAGACAGGCAAGACAGGACAGGCAGGTAGGTAGGTAAGTAGTAAGTAGGTTGGCTAAATATACTCAAGATGTTTACCTCATTTAAGATTAAAATTTAATGTAATACAAACATATCCTAAAGAGGAAGAAAGCTTGACTTGATGATTATTTGTTGTCAAATCAGAAAATTAGTATAAAACAATACTTTATCAATATTTTTATAAAACTTGGTAATTAATAAGTGTTGGATCTTACCACTTCATAATTGTGTATGCAAACATGTGTTTTTATTTAAACAATTTCATGTGATAACCATGTAATTTAAAACTCGTCTATTGTCCCCTTTACTGCTGACAGCAAGAGGAAAGAGGACACCTCGTCGGCCCGCTTAACAGCTGTGTGTTCGTGCGGTTTCAGTTTTCTTGAAAATAATTTATTGAGGAAATATTTAACACTAAGATGAAAATAGAGTGTAGAGGATTGGGCGACCACAAACAGGGCTGCCAAGAGACAGGTGGGGACCTAGGGAAAGAAGTCTAGGGGAGACCCAGAGACCCCTATTTTAATTTATTTTTGCCTGGGGACCCTGGAATTCTGGGACATGGGGCAAAGTGCCCCGGTTGCCCCCACCCCTCTTAACACAGTATATGTCTGCGCGGTTGCAATTCTTACTGCAGGTTTTTAAAGTTTCCGCTGTTTTCCAAGCGTTCCCGCGCCCCAGCACACACCTGAGGGATTACATGGCGGTCGGAGTTCTGCAGCACAGCGGCAGACAGTGGCAGGGTGGTGGACGTGCGGCCCAGCTCTATCTGGAGGATCTCCTTGCTGGTGGCCTCCACAAACACTGCAGGGAACAGCTTTGAGTCTGGCTCCAGCTGGAAACGTTGTAAACATGTTGAAAACGCAAGACAAAAATGATTGATTTTGTTATCCTTGTTAAAAACTTAGTTCTTAAAAATGATTAAAATAAGGAGGATACAAGATAACAGTTATGAAGATACGGAATAGTAAACTTTTCAAATGTACAGATAATATTTGACCACTCTTTAAAAGAAGGTTCCAAAATTCAGCAGTGACTTCAAACCTAATAGTAAGTGACTTCAAACATCTAGGGGAAAATTATTGTTTGAATTTGAATGCATAATGACTTATACGGGCAGAAATTCCTACAATTAAAACAACTTAAGAAAATCGACTGAGTAGAATGGCTACGCTGGCTGACAGACATTAGATTTTTTAACTTTTTAAATATTTATGATTGTACTATAAAATATATATATTTTTAAAGATCTAGAATAAATCCACCCAAAATTCACAGAATGGAATCTTTGTAAATAAAGTTTTATTTAATAAAATAGTTCTTAAATTCCTAAAAACTAGTCAAAAACGTGCAGCTTAAGTTAAAAATCCACACAATTTTGCTGCGTTAAACATGAAAATCTCATGTTTCAATTTTAAGCGATGACCCAATTCTGCACCACCCGCACAGAGTGTTTTAATTCACACTCTTCCAAGCAGTTGGTACCAACTCACCTTATACTTGTGCCTGGTCTCCTTGCCCTCGCAAGTGAAGGTTATGTAGCCAGTGGCAGCGTCTACGAAGCAGCCCACGAACATGCCCTGACTCGCGCCCTTGCCCGTGGCGTCCTGTGTCACCTCGTTATATAGCTCATCCGCCCGCACCATGTAGCAGCTCTGACGGTTCACACTGTGACAGACATGTGTGATGACTATCGCTGGCACTAGAAATACGTTAGTGGGTTATACAAGCCAGCTTACCTGTTTACATTGGTACCAGCACGCAAGCTCTTAACATCACCCACACAGTGAAACTTAGCCCAGGACCACCACAGAAGTTCCTAACGTGACCCCCTGAATGTGTTTTGGGGGGTCGCTAAAAATTAAATATATATGTATGTGTTTGTACTCTAGCGGTCAAATTGTTGTCCCTATTCACTCCAAATTTGGTGGAGACGTTCCTTTTTATAACCAGTTGTACAACAAGTTTGCTGGGCAAAACAATCCGAAAACCTTATTCACAATTTTTAGAGTTTTGAATACTTAAATTTTGTGTTTTTGGGCCCAAAAAGAGTTAAAAAGCACCCAGTTTTAAATTAATGTAAATTAAACAATAGAAAATATAAAGCTAAATGTTTTAAGCCCTCCCTTATAATTCTAGCACAAATATTTAAGGAGTTCTTAAAGAAAATGTAAGACTAAACACAGTATGTTATCTAATGGGGATTTTACATTACAAAAGGCTCTTTTTCATATCTTGATGTAGTTTTATCACCCGCAACACCCCCATAACAACTGTTGATCCTGACGGTACCTCCTTTTAACCTTATAATGATATCACAATACTCCATTTAAGTAGAACCAGGAGCATCAGAACAGCCAAAAATTAAATGTTTTCCAATAGCTCACACCAAAATTGTTTTTTCAACCGCCGCCACAACCACACACCTGTCTATAACTCTGCCGTAGTCATCCATTATGTGGACGGTGGACTTGCGCACTCGGCTCTGGTTGAAGTCCTTGCTGTGGAGGTGGTACTGCGTCGTGACCCAGCCCACATAGACGTGCGTGGGGTCCTGACCTGGGAAGATCCTCACGCCGTAGAAATACTGGCGAGAGAAGAAGACGATAATGTTAATGAACGTAAAACTCAACAAAAACTCCTGTGGTAGTTAAAGTTACCGGCACTCATACCTTTAACCTTGTTTAAAACTAGTCGTTCCAGGTTCATGATATCATATATGGTATATGATTTCACTCCAAAAAGGAGTGATATTTCACTCCTTTTTTCTTCCTTTTACATTATTAAAGCAATGTGTTACTGCTTTTCACATTTTATTAGGGGTGCCCGAGTACTCCGAGTTTTCGGCTGAGTATTTAAATACTTAATCTCGACTTGAAGTTTTAAAAAATACTCGAAAGTTTGATCGAGTACTTCCCGCCGATTTCTGGACGATCGCTAACGATTGCGACCAGCCGAAAATGACAATCGGACCGTGTAATTTTGACTGTAAATGATGATGGAAAACATAATATCGTCCAAAACTGATGACGGTATAAATAATATCGGCAAAAGTGGCGACAGGGGCACTTAATATGGTCCGTAACAAACGATTTTGTCATCTAATATTGATTATAAACGATGTCTGGACCAGGTGATATTAGCCACATGACAACCGGACTGTGTTTTATTGGCCGGAAAAGAATGTCAAACTGTGGTTTGTTTGCCAATACATAATCCAGTTTTGTACTGGCCAAAACTTTGTACTGCTACTTATGTATTAGTTAGAAACCATGTTTAGATGATCAAATATGGAGTGGTATCCTAATCCCATTACACTGTTTGAAACTACCAACTGATGGCAAATACTTGCTCGAAAATACTCGAAACTCAAAAATAAATGGCACTACTCGACTTGATTAAAAAAATTACTACTCGCACACCCCTACATTTTATAATGCAAAAATTATAACTGAGCATTTTTATAAACAGCTTTTTATATTACATAATTTGTTGTGCCTCAAACAAAAAAGTTCCATAAATGGAAGAAACCGTTATAGCTTGTAGGATAATCTGAAATATACTATCAATAATATTGATGCAGCAGTTTGTGACATTAAATAATATTTAAGTTAGGGCTGTGGGAGTAGTGATTTTTTTAATCGAGTCGAGTCGTGTAAATTATTTTCGAGTTTTGTGTATTTTCCAGCGAGTATTTGCCATCAGCTGGTAGTTTAAAATAGTACAATGGGATTTGGATACCACCCTAGATTTGATAATCTAAACATGGTTTCTAACTAATACATGAGAAGCAATACAAAGTTTTGGCCAGTACAATCAAACTGGATTACGTATTGACAAACAAAACATGGTTTAACATTCGTTCCCGGCCGATGAAACAGGGCCCGGTTGTCATTTGGCCAATTTCACCTGGTCCAGACATCGCTTATAATCAATATTAAATTACAAAATCGTTATTTACGGCCGAAATTACGCGGTCTGATCGTCATTTCCGGCCCATTTTACGTGATGCGATCACCTTTTGCGGCCGTTACTACGCATTTTGGCCGGTCACAATCGTGAGCGATCG